>JBBCBC010000020.1:2808355-3120261 GCA_037126765.1 Stenogyne calaminthoides | reverse complement strand
GGCCACTGAGCCTGGGCCTGACCCTGGGCCACTGGGCCACTGAGGCCTGGGCCTGGGCCTGGGCCTGGGCCACTGGCCTGGGCCACTGGGCCTGGGCCCCCTGGGCCTGGGCCTGGGCCACTGGGAGCGCAGCCTGGGCCACTGGGCCTGGGCCTGGGGCCACTGGCCTGGGCCTGGGCCTGGGCCTGGGCCTGGGCCTGGGCCTGGGCCTGGGCCACCTGGGCCTGGGCCCTGGGCCTGGGCCTGGGCCTGGGCCACTGGGCCTGCACAGGCCCCTGGGCCTGGGCCTGGGCCTGGGCCTGAGCCACTGGGCCTGGGCCTGGGCCACTGGGCCTGGGCCTGGGCCTGGGCCTGGGCCTGGGCCTGGGCCTGGGCCTGGGCCTGGGCCTGGGCCTGGGCCTGGGCCTGGGCCTGGGCCTGGGGCCCCACTGGGCCCACTGGGCCTGGGCCCTGGGCCCACTGAGCCCTGGGCCTGGAGCCACCAGGCCTGGGCCTGAGCCTGGGCCACAGGCCACCAGGCCTGAGCCTGGGGCCACTGGGCCACTGGGCCTGGGCCACTGGGCCTGGGCCTGGGCCACAGGCCTGGGCCTGGGCCTGGGCCACCTGGGCCACTGGGCCTGGGCCTGGGCCTGGGCACTGGCCACACAGGCCTGGGCCCTGGGCCCTGGGCCTGGGCCTGGGCCTGGGCCTGGGCCCCTGGGCCTGGGCCACTGGGCCTGGCCTGGGCCTGGGCCTGGGCCCTAGGCCCTGGGCCCTGGGCCAGCCTGGGCCCTGGGCCTGGGCCTGGGCCCCTGGGCCCTGGGCCCTGGGCCTGGGCCTGGGCCACTGGGCCTGGGCCTGGGCCACTGGGCCACTGGGCCACAGGCACTGGGCCTGGGCCTGGGCCTGGGCCTGAGCCTGGGCCTGGGCCTGGGCTGGGCCCTGGGCCTGGGCCCTGGGCCTGGGCCTGGGCCCTGGGCCTGGGCCTGGGCCTGGAGGCCTGGGCCTGGGCCACTGGGCCTGGGCCTGGGCCTGGGCCTGGGCCTGAGCCTGGGCCTGGGCCTGGGCCTGGGCCTGAGCCTGGGCCTGGGCCTGGGCCACAGGGCCTGGGCCACTGGGCCTGGGCCTGGGCCTGGGCCTGGGCCACTGGGCCACAGGCCTGGGCCTGGGCCTGGGCCTGGGCCTGGGCCTGGGCCACTGGGCCTGGGCCCTGGGCCTGAGCCTGGGCCTGGGCCTGGGCCACTGGGCCTGGGCCCCTGGGCCCAGGCCTGGGCCCTGGGCCTGGGCCCCCTGGGCCCTGGACTGGGCCTGGGCCACTGGGCCACTGGCCTGGGCCTGGGCCTGGGCACTGGGCCACTGGGCCTGGGCCACAGGGCCTGGGCCTGGGCCTGGGCCTGGGCCTGGGCCTGGGCCTGGGCCACTGGGCCACAAACTGAGCCTGGCCTGGGCCTGGGCCTGGGCCTGGGCCTGAGCCTGGGCCACTGGGCCTGAGCCACTGAGCCTGGGCCCCTGGGCCTGGGCCTGGGCCACTGGGCCTGGGCCTGACTGCAGGCCTGGGCCACTGGGCCTGGGCCTGGGCCTGGGCCTGGGCCCTGGGCCTGGGCCTGGGCCCTGGGCCACTTGCCTGCCCTGGGCCTGAGCCCACTGGGCCTGGGCCCCTGGGCCTGAGCCTGGGCCTGGGCCTGGGCCACAGCCTGCCACTGGGCCTGAGCCTGGGCCTGGGCCAGGCCTGGGCCTGGGCCACTGGCCCTGGGCCTGGGCCACTGGGCCTGGGCCTGGCCCCTGGGCCTGGGCCTGGGCCTGGGCCTGGGCCACTGGGCCACTGGGCCTGGGCCACTGGGCCTGGGCCTGGCCACTGGGCCTGGGCCTGGGCCTGGGCCTGGGCCTGGGCCTGGGCCTGGGCCTGGGCCACTGGGGGCCACACCTGGGCCACTGGCCTGGGCCTGGGCCCCTGGGCCTGGGCCTGGGCCACTGGGCCCTGGGCCTGTGAGCCTGGGCCTGAGCCTGGGCCTGGGCCTGAGGCCTGGGCCCTGGGCCACTGGGCCTGAGCCTGGGCCTGGGCCTGGGCCACTGGGCCTGGGCCTGGGCCTGGGCCTGGGCCTGGGGCCTGGGCCTGGGCCTGGGCACTGGGCCTGGGCCTGGGCCTGGGCCTGGGCCTGGGCCTGGGCCTGGGCCACTGGGCCTGGGCCACTGGCCTGAGCCACTGGGCCACTGGGCCTGGGCCTGGGCCTGGGCCTGGGCCTGGGCACAGGCCTGAGCCTGGGCCTGGGCCAAGGCCTGGGCCTGGGCCTGGGCCTGGGCCTGGGGGCCTGAGCCTGGGCCTGGGCCCACAGGCCTGGGCCTGGGCCTGGGCCTGGGCCTGGGCCTGGGCCCTGGGCCACTGGGCCTGGGGCCTGGGCCTGGGCCACAGGCCTGAGCCACTGGGCCTGGGCCTGCACCTGGGCCTGGCCTAGCCTGGGCCACCTGGGCCTGGGCCCCTGGGCCACACAGGCCTGAGCCTGGGCCCCTGGGCCTGGGCCTGAGCCTGGGCCTGGGCCTGGGCCTGGGCCCCGGCCCCTGGGCCTGGGCCTGGCCCTGGGCCTGGGCCTGGGCCTGGGCCTGAGCCTGGGCCCCGGACCCCCTGAGCCTGGGCCTGGGCCCTGGGCCTGGACCTGGACCTGGGCCTGGCCTGGGCCTGGGCCACTGGGCCTGGGCCTGGGCCTGGGCCTGGGCCTGGGCCTGGGCCACTGGGCCTGGGCCTGGGCCTGGAGGCCACCTGGGCCACCCCACTGGCCCACTGGGCCCTGGGCCCTGGGCCTGGGCCTGGGCCTGAGCCTGGGCCTGGGCCACAGGCCTGGAGCCTGGGCCACTGGGCCTGGGCCTGGGCCTGGGCCCCTGGGCCCTGGGCCTGGGCCTGGGCCTGGGGCCCTGGGCCTGGGCCTGGGCCTGGGCCACTGGCCTGGGCCACTGGGCCTGAGCCTGGGCCTGGGCCACTGGCCCTGGGCCTGGGCCTGGGCCTGGGCCACTGGGCCTGGCCTGGGCCTGGGCCTGGGCCTGGGCCACTGGGCCACTGGGCCTGGGCCTGGGCCTGGGCCCTGGGCCCTGGGCCTGGGCCTGGAGCCACTGGCCCTGGGCCTGGGCCACCTGGGCCACAGGCCTGGCCTGGGCCCCTGGCCACTGGGCCTGGGCCTGGGCCACTGGGCCACTGGGCCAAACCACTGGCCTGACCACAGGCAAACCTGGCCTGGGCCTGGGCCACACAGACCTGGGCCTGGGCCCTGGGCCACTGGACCCCTGGGCCTGGGCCTGGGCCCACTGGGCCCTGGGCCTGGGCCCTGGCCACTGGGCCTGGGCCTGGGCCACAATACCTGGACCACTGGACCACAGGACTGGGCCACTGGGCCCCAGGGCCACTGGACCTGGACCACTGGACCTGGGCCCCCAGGACCACTGGATACTTTGGCCCACTGGGCCGCATGGGCCACTGGGCCTGGGCCTGACCTGAGCCTGAGCCTGGGCCCTGGGCCTGGGCCTGGGCCTGGGCCTGGACCTGGCCACTGGGCCCTGGACCTGGGCCTGGGCCACTGGGCCCTGGGCCTGGGCCACTGGGCCACTGGGCCTGGGCCTGGGCCTGGACCTGGACCTGGGCCACTGGGCCACTGGACCTGGGCCACTGAGCCTGAGCCTGGGCCCTGGGCCTGGGCCTGGGCCTGGGCCACCTGGGCCTGGGCCCCTGGGCCTGAGCCACTGGGCCACAGGCCACTGGGCCTGGGCCACTGGGCCTGGGCCTGGGCCCCTGGGCCTGGGCCTGAGCCTGGGCCACTGGGCCTGGGCCTGGGCCTGGGCCACTGGGCCTGGGCCTGGGCCACTGGGCCTGGGCCTGGGCCTGGGCCACTGGCCCTGGGCCTGGGCCCCTGGGCCACTGGGCCTGGGCCTGGGCCTGGGCCTGGGCCACTGGCCTGGGCCTGGGCCTGGGCCTGGGCCACTGGGCCTGGTACTGGGCCTGGGCCACCTGGGCCTGGGCCTGGGCCACTGCAGGCCACTGGGCCTGGGCCCCTGGGCCTGGGCCCCAGGCCTGGAGCCTGGGCCACCAGGCCTGGGCCACTGGGCCTGGGCCTGGGCCTGGGCCTGGCCTGGGCCTGGCCTGGGCCTGGGCCACTGGCCTGCCTGGGCCTGGGCCTGGGCCACAGGCCACTGGGCCAGGCCTGGGCCACTGGGCCACTGGGCCTGGGCCTGGGCCTGGGCCTGGGCCTGGGCCTGGGCCACTGGCCCACTGGGCCTGGGCCCCTGGGCCACCTGGGCCTGGGCCTGAGCCTGGGCCTGGGCCTGGGCCTGGGCCACTGGGCCTGGGCCTGGGCCCAGGGGCCCCAGGGCCTGGGCACTGGGCCTGGGCCTGGGCCTGGGGCCACTGGGCCTGGGCCACTGGGCCTGGGCCCCCAGGCCTGGGCCTGGGCCTGGGCCCTGGGCCACTGGGCCTGACCTGGGCCACTGGCCCTGCCTGGGCCCTGGGCCTGGGCCTGGGCCTGGGCCCTGGGCCTGGGCCTGGGCCTGGAGCCTGGGCCTGAGCCCCTGAGCCCCCAGGCCCTGGGCCTGGGCCACTGGGCCTGAAGCCCTGGGCCTGGGCCTGGGCCTGGGCCTGGGCACTGGGCCTGAGCCTGAGGCCTGGGCCACTGGCCTGAGCCTGGGCCTGCCCACTGGGCCTGGGCCACTGGGCCACTGGGCCACAGGCCTGGGCCCCTGGGCCCTGGGCCACTGGGCCTGGGCCACAGAGCCTGAGCCTGGAGGCCTGGGCCTGGGCTGGGCCTGGGCCCCAGGCCCCTGGGCCTGGGCCCTGGGCACCCCTGGGCCCCTGGGCCTGGGCCCCCTGGGCCACTGGCCTGGGCCTGGGCCCCTGGGCCTGGCCCCCTGGGCCTGGGCCACTGGGCCTGGGCCACTGGGCCACTGGGCCTGGGCCTGGGCCTGGGCCCCCAGGCCCTGGGCCTGGGCCACTGGCCTGGGCCTGGGCCTGGGCCTGGGCCTGGGCCTGGGCCTGGGCCCTGGGCCTGGGCCACTGGGCCTGGGGCCTGGGCCTGGGCCTGGGCCTGGGCCTGGGCCTGGGCCCTGGGCCACTGGGCCACTGGGCCTGGGCCTGGGCCACTGGGCCTGAGGCCTGGGCCCTGGGCCTGGGCCACAGGGCCCTGGGCCTGGGCCCTGGGCCTGGGCCTGGGCCTGGGCCTGGGCCTGGGCCTGGGCCTGGGCCTGGGCCTGGGCCTGGGCCTGGGCCTGGGCCTGAGCCTGGGCCACTGGGCCTGGAGGCCACTGGGCCTGGGCCCTGGGCCTGGGCCTGAGCCTGGGCCACTGAGGCCTGAGCCTGGGCCACTGGCCTGGGCCTGGGCCTGGGCCTGGGCCTGGGCCTGGGCCTGGGCCACTGGGCCTGGGCCTGGCCTGGGCCAAGGCCCACTGGGCCTGGGCCACTGGGCCTGGGCCTGGGCCCTGGGCCTGGGCCTGGGCCTGGGCCACCTGGCCTGGGCCACCAGGCCTGGGCCTGGGCCTGGGCCACTGGGCCTGGGCCTGGGCCACTGGGCCTGGGCCACTGGGCCTGGGCCTGGGCCCTGGGCCTGGGCCCTGGGCCTGGGCCTGGGCCACTGGGCCTGGGCCACTGGGCCACTGGGCCTGGGCCTGGGCCTGGGCCCCTGGGCCCTGGGCCTGCCACAGGCCTGGGCCCCTGGGCCACTGGGCCCTGGGCCTGGGCCTGGGCCACTGGGCCTGGGCCCTGGGCCTGGGCCTGGGCCTGGGCCTGGGCCACTGGCCCACTGGGCCACTGGGCCTGCCCCTGGGCCTGGGCCACTGGCCACTGGGCCTGGGCCTGGGCCTGGGCCCTGGGCCTGGGCCTGGGCCTGGGCCACAGGGCCTGGGCCTGAGCCTGGGCCTGGGCCTGGGGCCTGGGCCCTGGGCCTGGGCCTGACCTGGGCCTGGGCCTGGGCCACCTGGGCCTGGGCCTGGGCCCTGGGCCTGGGCCTGGGCCCTGGGCCTGGGCCACTGGGCCACCTGGGCCTGGGCCCCTGGGCCTGGGCCTGGGCCTGGGCCCTGGGCCCTGGGCCTGGGCCACCTGGGCCCTGGGCCTGGGCCTGGGCCCTGGGCCTGGGCCTGGGCCCTGGGCCTGGGCCTGGGCCTGGGCCTGGGCCTGGGCCTGGGCCTGGGCCACTGGGCCTGGGCCCTGGGCCTGGGCCCTGGGCCCTGGGCCTGGGCCACTGGGCCTGGGCCTGGGCCCCTGGGCCTGGGCCACTGGGCCTGGGCCTGGGCCTGGGCCACTGGGCCCTGGGCCTGGGCCTGGGCCTGGGCCTGGGCCACTGGGCCTGGGCCTGGGCCTGGGCCTGAGGCCTGGGCCCCAGGCCCTGCCTGGGCCACTGGGCCTGGGCCCTGGGCCTGGGCCACTGGGCCTGGGCCTGGGCCTGGGCCTGGGCCCTGGGCCTGGGCCCTGGGCCTGTGGGCCTGGGCCTGGGCCTGGCCCTGGGCCTGGGCCCTGGGCCCCTGGGCCTGGGCCTGGGCCTGGGCCACTGGGCCTGGGCCTGGGCCACTGGCCCTGAGCGCCCTGGGCCTGGGCCTGGGCCTGGGCCCTGGGGCCTGGGCCACTGGGCCTGGGCCTGGGCCTGGGCCTGGGCCGCTGGGCCACTGGGGCCACTGGGCCACTGGGCCACTGGGCCTGGGCCACTGGCCCACTGGGCCCCTGGGCCCTGGGCCTGGGCCCTGGGCCCTGGGCCTGGGCCTGGGCCCTGGGCCTGAGCCTGGGCCACAGGGCCACTGGCCACTGGGCCACTGGGCCCTGGGCCACCTGGGCCACTGGGCCTGGGCCTGGGCCTGGGCCCTGGGCCTGGGCCTGGGCCTGGGCCACCAGGCCCTGGGCCTGGGCCTGGGCCACTGGGCCTGGGCCACTGGGCCCTGGGCCTGGGCCTGGGCCTGGGCCTGGGCCTGGGCCTGGGCCTGGGCCACTGGGCCTGGGCCTGGGCCTGGGCCCTGGGCCTGGGCCTGGGCCACCTGGGCCTGGGCCTGGGCCTGGGCCTGGGCCACACAGGCCCTGGCCCCTGGGCCCTGGGCCTGGGCCTGGGCCCTGGGCCTGGGCCTGGGCCACTGGGCCTGGGCCCTGGGCCTGGGCCTGGAGCCTGGGCCTGGGCCTGGCCACTGGGCCTGGGCCACTGGGCCTGGGCCTGGGCTGACCTGGGCCTGGGCCTGGGCCTGGGCCTGGGCCTGGGCCTGGGCCTGGGCCTGGGCCCTGGGCCTGGGCCTGGGCCTGGGCCCTGGGCCTGGGCCACTGGGCCTGGGCCTGGGCCTGGGCCACTGGGCCACTGGGCCTGGGGCCACTGGGCCTGGGCCTGGGCCTGGGCCTGGGCCTGGGCCTGGGCCACTGGCCACACAGGCCTGGGGCCTGGCCCTGGGCCCTGGGCCCTGGGCCCTGGGCCACTGGGCCCCCTGGGCCACTGGGCCCTGGGGCCCCTGGGCCCTGGGCCACTGGGCCACTGGGCCTGGGCCACAGGCCTGGGCCAGGCCTGGGCCTGGGCCTGGGCCTGAGCCACTGGGCCTGGGCCTGAGCCTGGGCCACAGGCCTGGGCCCTGGGCCTGGGCCTGAGCCTGGGCCTGGGC
The DNA here is from genome assembly GCA_037126765.1 of Stenogyne calaminthoides. Lineage (NCBI taxonomy): Eukaryota > Viridiplantae > Streptophyta > Magnoliopsida > Lamiales > Lamiaceae > Stenogyne > Stenogyne calaminthoides. The sequence continues at coordinate 3,112,686 of JBBCBC010000020.1, read as the reverse complement.
CACTGGCCTGGGCTGGGCCACCAGGCCTGGGCCACTGAGCCACTGGGCCTGGGCCCTGGCCCCCCAGACCCCCAGACCCCCAGGCCTGGGCCTGGGCCACTGGGCCACCAGGCCCCTGGGCCTGGGCCTGGCCCCCGAGCCCCAAAGGCCTGGGCCACTGGCCTGGCCTGGGCCCCCAGCCCCCCAGGCCCCACAGGCCTGAGCCACTGAGCCTGAGCCACTGGGCCCAGCCTGGAGCCCCCAGGGCCACTGGGCCTGGGCCTGGGCCTGGGCCTGGGCCTGGGCCTGGGCCTGGGCCTGGGCCACTGGGCCACTGGGCCCTGGGCCCTGGGCCTGGGCCTGGGCCTGGGCCTGGGCCTGGGGCCTGGGCCACTGGGCCTGGGCCTGGGCCACTGGGCCCCCAGCCTGGGCCCCCAGGCCTGGGCCCTGGGCCTGGGCCTGGGCCTGGGCCACACAGGCCTGAGCCTGGGCCTGGGCCTGGGCCTGGGCCTGGGCCTGGGCCTGGGCCCTGGGCCACTGGGCCTGGGCCTGGGCCTGGGCCTGGGGCCTGGGCCTGGGCCTGGGCCTGGGCCCCTGGGCCTGGGCCACTGGGCCTGGGCCTGGACCACTGGGCCACTGGGCCCTGGCCACTGGGCCCCCGGGCCTGGGCCTGGGCCCCCAGGCCCTGGGCCTGGGCCTGGGCCCCCAGACCCTGGGCCTGGGCCCTGGGCCCACTGACCCTGGGCCACTGAGCCCCTGGGGCCTGGGCCTGGGCCTGGGCCACTGGGCCCCAAACCTGGCCCCACAGGCCTGGGCCCCCAGGCCTGGGCCACTGCACCCCGGCCTGGGCCTGAGCCCCTGGGCCACTGGGCCTGGGCCTGGGCCCCCAGGGCCACTGGGCCACTGGGCCACTGGGCCTGGGCCCACTGGGCCTGGGCCACTGAGCCACTGGGCCTGGGCCTGGGCCACTGGGCCCTGGGCCTGGGCCTGGGCACTGGGCCTGGGAGGGCCCCTGGGCCTGGGCCTGGGCCACTGGGCCACTGGGCCTGGGCCACTGGGCCACTGGGCCACTGGGCCTGGGCCTGGGCCGACACCTGGCCACTGGGCCTGGGCCACAGGCCACTGGGCCTGGGCCCTGGGCCTGGGCCTGACCTGGGCCACAGGCCCTGGGCCTGGGCCACTGGGCCTGGGCCTGGGCCACTGGGCCTGGGCCACTGGGCCTGGCCCTGGGCCACTGGGCCACCTGGGCCACTGCCAACTGGGCCAGAGCCTGGGCCACTGGAGGCCACAAACCTGGAACCCCAAACCCTAAACCCTAAACCCTAAACCCCAAACCCTAAACCCTAAACCCCAAACCCTAAACCCCAAACCAAACCCAAACCCCAAAACCCCAAACCCCTAAACCCCCCTGGGCCCAAACCCCAAACCCTGGGCCTAAACCCCAAACCCCAAACCCCAAACCCCAAACCCAAACCCCAAACCCAAACCCTAAACCCCAAACCCCAAACCCTCAAACCCCAAACCCTCAAACCCCAAACCCTAAACCCTGCAAACCCCAAACCCTAAAACCCCAAACCCCAAACCCAAAACCCTAAAACCCTGGGCCCCAAAACCCCTGACCCTAAACCCCAAACCCCAAAACCCAACCCTGGGCCCTAAACCCCAAAACCCTAAACCCCAAACCCTAAACCCCAAACCCCAAACCCCTGACCCCCCAAACCCCAGACCAAACCCCCTGAACCCCAAACCCAGACCTAAACCCTAAACCCCAGACCCCAAACCCCAGACCCCAAACCCCCCAACCCCAAACCCCCAAACCCAAACCCCCCAAAACCCCAAACCCCTACCCCTAACCCCAAACCCCTAAAACCCCCAAACCCAAACCCCCAAAACCCCAAACCCCAAAACCCAAACCCCAAACCCCAAACCCCAAACCCCCCCAAACCCCAAAAACCCCCAAACCCCACCAAACCCCAAACCCCCCAAAAACCTCAAACCCCAAACCCCAAACCCCAAACCCCAAACCCCAAACCCCAAACCCCAAACCCCAAACCTCAAAACTCAAATCCCAAACCCCAACCCCAAACCCCAACCCCAAAACCCAACCTCAACCCCCAAACCCCAAACCTTCCCGAAACAAACCCTCAAACCCCCCAAACCTTAAACACTCGAACTCACGAACCAAACTTGAATCGAACTCGAATAAACCACCCCGAACACTCGATTAAACCTCGAACCACAGAACCTGGACCTGAAAACCTGGACCTGAAAACCCCAAACCCCAAACCCCAAACTTTTTTTTATTTTATGGTTCTTGGTTTTCTTCAATTATTGGTTCATCATGTCTTAAAGCCCTCACCCGAATTTCATATCCACTTCTTCTGGGCAAATTTACCAAAATCCCTCTCCTGTGCAACGTTTGAAACATGCGAATTTTGATGAGGTTAAGAGTTATTTTCGTAGCCTCCCGCCCCTACCTTCTCTTCCCGTTCGTGGTGCTTCGCTTGGTCGTCCGATTTCTTCTCCTTTGGATGGCCATTCTCAATCTGATTCCACACAGCATATAAGTCCTGGTGGGAATGTTTTTGTTACACTTTCACGTGCCACGGCTCACGCCCAACATGCCGTCCACGAGTCTAGTTCAGTACCCACAAAATTGACCATTGATTCTTCCATTCATGATTCAAAACCTGATCATTCTACCTTACCAAAAATTGCTTCGTCCATGGCCAAGGACGGCCATCTTCCCGTCGAAAATCCCATCGAGTCTCGTGGCATTAATGACTTTCCATTTTTGGAGAAATCTGTTTCAAAATCAGCCGAAGATTCAGCCTTGAAACCAGATTTTTTGAATGCAAATAATTCTGCATTTAATTCAGCAATTAATTCCCGTCAACCACCCCATGACTCACTCCCACCACTCATTGCTCGCCACGTGGCGGAAGTTGACCACGTCCGAAAAATTGATATGGTCCCAGGTTCGAATTCCGCTTCGGTCGATTTAGTTCCCAGCGCTGATTCGCATGCCCATGTGGAGTTTGGGCCTCTCTCGCAGCCCACTTCGCCTGATTTAATATCTAACCCAGTACCTGCACTTAATTCGGTTGAGGTTGGGCCTCATTCCAATTCGGCCCACATTGCTAATTCCCCTCAGGATATTAATTCGAAGCCTTCCTCACCCAAATTAAATCCCAGCCCGCCATTTACACTTAATTCCCAGCCCAACATTTCCAAATCATTTATTAATGTCGTTGGGCCTACTCTCAATTCGTCCAAATCCTCTTCCTTTTTATTATTTGATGATTCAAAAATTCAGAAAATTGGTGTTGTAACACGTGTTGATAAAAAATTAAAAATTGCTTTTTCCAGGGACGACATTAATTCTGTTTCGGGTCCTTGGAAATTATCTATTTTTGGGAAATTTTCACATGCTATCCCCACCCCTCAGGACATAAATTATGCTTTATTCCGCATGGGATTTAAGGGTAATTTTCGTTGGAGTTGGGTGAATTATTATCATATTTGTATCAAGTTTATTTTGGAGGATGATTTCACTCGTATGTGGATGCAACCAGTTTGGTTGATTCGTGGTTGTCCGATGCGAGTTTTTAAGTGGACTCCGAATTTTGATCTCACACATGAGGCCCCGATTGCTCCGGTGTGGGTGAGGTTCCCAGACCTGCCTGTTCATTTGATTCACATGGATGCTCTGTTTACTATTGCCAAGAAATTTGGCAAGCCATTGCAGGTTGATCGTCAGACAGCTGAGCATTCTCGTTTGACTTATGCTCGTGTGTGTATTGAGATGGACTTGCTTCAGGAGCCGATCACTGATTTTGAGATTGATATTTGTGGGGTCTCCTATACTCAGAGGGTAGTTTTTGAGAACGGCCCAAAGTACTGCACGGGATGTCGTCATGTCGGGCATGATCTGAGTGATTGTTACATTCTTTGGGACAAGCCCCTCGTCCTCAGCAGCGTGGCGGAAGGGGTCCGGAGCCTGGGCCTCCGATAAGGGGATCTTTGGCGATACTAAGCCGGCTCCGGTCTTAGGATATGACTACTCTGCACGGTTCGAGAGGCGGCGACACAGAGCGGAGTGGAAAACGGTGAGAACGGGACTCTGCGGCATGCTTGCGAATCTTTTTGTTGATCATTGGCCTCGGAATAAAAGCACACTTATTATTCACCTTTGTACGATGAGCCCTCCGCCCCTCACGAGTTTTCTGACGTTGCGGGGGGTACTATGTTTGATGCTTTAGAGGACGGGGAGATTGCTAATGGTGAGGGCTCGGATGGGTCTACTGATGGTGATGGGCCCACGGGTGGTACTTTTGAGCACCGGTCCAGGTCATTGGACCCCCCTTTGTTCGATGATGATCGTCTAGTCTCTTGGCCCGCGATCGGCTCGATTAGTCATTTAGCATTTGCGGCGAGGAGGAGTGATTCTACCGATTCGAGCTCTTTGCCTCGGGATCGGAGTGGGGGTTGAATGCTTCAATTCTGTGGGACGGCTGTCCAGATCCTCGGAGGTTCCCTCTTCATCTTCTGTATTGGTGATTCGCGTTCCATCTCGGAAAGGGAAGGCGCGAAAAGATGATATCATCTATGGCGGTGAGCCAGATTCTTCGTGGTGGACATAGGGGTGCCACTTCGGTGGTGGACCGTGGTCGATGCAGGTCGTGGACGACTTCTTATCTTGATTTATTATGTGTAGCTATTTATTTTATCTGTTTGATTTTAGCCCCACCATGGGTGGTGCCAGTTGTATTCCTCTTGATTCTTAGCCCTGCATGGGACTTGTCGACTTAGGGTTGGGTGTTTTGGCTACTTGATGTATTTTTCCATGTTTATTTACAGGTTGGGGTCACGCCTCAATCCCCCGCCCTCCGGGGTGTCGTTCTCTTAAAAAAAACCCCAAACCCCAAACCCTAAACCCTGAACCCTAAAAAACTGTAATAATATTGCGATATTTTGCTATATTTCTGATTTTTTGCGATATTTTGCGATATTTTGTGATATTTTGCGATTTTTGCACTGTTCACGGAAAGAAAAAATTTACATGCAAAATCCATATCACATACTTAAAAAATGCGATATATCCGTTATATTTCGTGGATATATCGCAATATTTTCATCCCTGCTCCCAGATTACAGTAAATAGACCCAACATAGTAAATATATGCTATGAAATTATGTTCGATTTTGGTTTGGATTACGTTAAATTTTTGCAATAAATTTGGGACGGTTCTGCTTTTGTATATATATATAGATTCTCTCTCCTTAATTTCCATTTTCCCCTTTTGCTAGCATGATTTTTTCTTTAAATTGTATTAGAATTTATAATCATAGTAAAATATTATATCTAATAGCAAATCCAAATAATTTTTAAAAAATGAGTTTTTAATCTATTCATTTGAAATCACTCAATCCAAATAATCATCAGTAGCTTTATTCTCTAAGGGTATGTTTGTTTCGGGACTCACCCGGATGGACTTAGGACTTTGCGATCCAAGTCACATACTAGTTGGGGATTTCCACATCCAACTTTTAAATCAACTCCTATAAAATATATCTATACACCTATTTTTACAAAATTCAATACAATCATATCACTACTTTTCTTCCACTCACTTATTTTCTCTCCTATTTTTCTCTCACCCAATACAATATAATAATACCACATTAATCACTATTTTTTATTGATTTGACATAAAGCAAAAATCTCACCCTACCAAAATCCCAAAATAAACACATATTTTTACTATTCATCAGAATTTTTAAATCCATAGGATTTCGAAGTCATAACTTCCCCCGCACACCTAAATCTCCAAACAAACATACCCTAAAAGAGAGGCAAGTTATGTACTGGGTTCGGTAACAAAAGCAAAAATCAGTGCTGGACCTATCTCTCTTGGGCTCTAAAACAGCCCAACTTGAATGGGTAAAAAATGATGAAGCCCAAGTTGCAGAATTTCAAGCTTCAAAGATCCGCAATTTTACGACCTTCGGTCACACTCTCACGTGCAACATTATCTTACCTCGCTCACCGATTTAACAGAGAAAGAAAGGTTAGGGCTTGGCAGGCAATGGAACTGGTAGCCGGGAAAAAGGAATACGACGGCAATAATAACAACCAAACGCTGCCGACCTCCGACGATGATAGAGAGCGCTATGCTCTCGATCTTAAGGCCGGTCTCCACCCTCTCAGAGTTTGTTCCCTCACTCCCTATCTCTTTGTCTCTTCCCTTCTTTAATTTCAATTTTGGAATCTGTCGAATTGCAATTATCTTATTAGAAAAATATGTTTTGGCTTAACCCGTTGTTTATAGTGTTTATAGAATTATAGTGAAAGGCGATAAATATTTATGCCCGTGTTTGCATTTTGAACCCGTTGAATAATCCTGATCCATTATTTCAAACTCAATTGTTTTTCATACTCTTAGTAGGTCTTGTGTGGAGTAATTCTTATTAGTTTTCTGGTTGAGAATGAATTCGTTTACAGTAATGTCATGGTTTATGTCCCTAAATCATCGAGACACACTTTTGGAGATCTTGTGCAGATCCAAGGTTCCTTTTGTTTTTATAATTATATGAGCCAATTTGAGCCCACACTTTGTACCCCAAAATAGCACTTTCAGTAACTTAAGGAGCACATTCTCTTTTGCTATCTAATGGTGTTATCGTAGGTTGAGGTCTTCCTTGACGTTTATTCATTAATGTATCACATAAGTTCGTGAATCATCTAAAATAACTATCTGCAACTAGTTACTAGTTGAAAGGAATTTGAAAAATGGGAGAACTATTGGTGATGTTGTTGACAACCCTTGTTCACGAATTTGTTCTGATTTCTGCATCTAATCATACAATACATATCTGATCTTCAGCACAAATTTGTTTTTTGGTACACTCGCCGAACTCCTGGAGTCAGAACTCAAACCTCATATGAGGATAATATTAAGAAAATCGTGGACTTCAGTTCAGTAAGTGCTTTTTTTTCCTGAGAATATTGAGCATGTCAAATTGTCTTGGCTGTAGCCATAGACTACACCTCAGCTTGAATCCTCTAATGCATCCTTATTACATAAATTCAGGTTGAAGCTTTCTGGGTTTGCTATTGCCACTTAGCTCGTTCCTCCACCTTGCCTAGCCCAACAGATTTGCATCTATTCAAGGAGGGCATCCGTCCGCTGTGGGAGGTATGTATTAGTTGGTTGTTGCTCCTCCTTAATTTTCAGGAGGAACATCTCTCGTTTAATTATTTGTTTTTCTTCTATCAGGATTCTGCTAACTGCAATGGTGGGAAATGGATTATTAGATTTAAGAAGGTTGTATCAGGCCGTTTCTGGGAGGACCTGGTATGAAAAATACATAATACAAAGATTCGAATCATTTAATTTTGTTGATACTCCTTGCTGTAGCTGTCTATGCCCATGGTGTGATTATTGAAACTATTTATTGAATTTATGCTGTTTTCTTGTCAGCCTCTCAATCCCGAGCCACGTTGTTGGTGTTCCTATGTTCAGTTGCTTTAAATTCTCTATTAGCTAATTTGCTTATTCTTGAGTTTATTAGGTGAAGTTATTGTCTATGTGCACCTTGAGAGAATAAAAATATGGGTTTTAGCAGTTAGTATGAGTAATATGTTGATGGCAGGTATCTCATGGGTATTGACTTGCAGGTTCTAGCATTAATAGGAGATCAACTCGATTATGGTGAAAATATTTGTGGTGCAGTATTAAGTATCCGTTTTAATGAGGATATATTGAGTGTTTGGAACCGCAATGCATCTGATCATCAGGTTAGGTGTAATAATTATAACCTTGTTTTGTTTTCTTCTTATGTTAAGGATTGGGGTAAAAAGCATAAAACCCCCATGTGTTTGAAATATGCACAAAACCCCCTTTGTTTGATAAAAAATATGCACGAAACAGCACTAATGATGTAAAATTGAAGTGTTAACTTATATAATTGTCTCTACATAAACAAAAACACGCTCACAACACTCAGGTGGAAACACATAGACGCAAAACATATACGTATCAAAGGTGTCAAGAAATAAAAAGAGGGGGATTTTGCATTTTATGAAATATTTAATGGGGTGTTTTGGTGCTTACTTTTATCAAATACAAGGGGATTTTATGCATTTAATTAAACACAAGGGGGTTTCATGTATACTTTACCAAACACAATGGGATTTTATGCATTTATGTAACTCATGGGTGTTATATGTCTTTTACCCTAACTCTAAGGATTGTAATAAACACAAAGTGCTGTTGTTTGTTGTACCAGGCGGTGATGGCACTGAGAGATTCCATCAAGCGACATTTGAAGCTTCCCCACAGCTATGTGATGGAATACAAAGCCCACGATGCTTCACTACGAGACAACTCCTCCTATCGCAATACTTGGCTCAGAGGATGAAAGCCAATCCATCCTAGTTAGTGTTTTCAAAGAGGATATATTGGGAAGTCAAGTTTGCAGTGTATTGATAATTGATATACATACTTCTGAATGTTTGTTATGTACTGCCATTTACTATCCAATTGAGTACAATTTCTTATTGAGTACACGCTTGCTGCATGCATCTCTTTATTTTCTTGGCTTTTGTGTTGCCATTTACCCCATTGCATATGTAATATTGTTATGTATATGTTTTGTGTCTATGATCAATTTAGGGTCTTGTTCAATTTCCAGTTAAATGACATACCATAACATTGAAAACATTTATTTTTGGATCCTCTTGCAATTTCACCCAAAATCTATGCTTAGAAGTTTACGAACTTTAAAGTCTTTTCTTTTAGTTTATATCTAATTGAAACTCATAGAATTCATGTAGTACTCCACGCAACTCATAATAGGAGGCACATATCAAAATGTTTCATTTCAACGACAGATCCAATGTGGTCTTTAAAATAGAACAGATACCCTTGATTTAACAAGATACATTTTGGTTGCAATTATTTTAGTGTAGTGTAGCAGCCCATGTAATAAGCTATATCAGTACATGCCTTGAGGTTCACTTCTAAACAGAAGATTGGAGGCCAATAATCCCTGCAAAACATGACTGAAATAAATGAGCAAAATAGCATTCTCCATTCAATTCTTCATACAGCAATACTCTAAGCCAATAATATTTCTTCAGTTCACAAATGTATCAATACCATGTTCGGACCTTCAATTTTTGGAGAGGGAAAATAAGGTACAAAAATACTTTCCGTCAGGTAACACAAATCTGCTGATGAACCTCATTGAATCATTTTATATTTAGTTTACCCAGTTTGTGTCAGTATCATCCTTAATAGTTGCAGGAAAACCTTAATTCAGTGAGAAAAACCACAGGTAACACAAATCTGCTGATAAACCTCATTGAATCATTTTATATTTAGTTTACCCAGTTTGTGTCAGTATCATCCTTAATAGTTGCAGGAAAACATTAATTCAGTGAGAAATCACGGTATCTATACGCATATCATATATTACCACATCCAACTCTTGCACCTGCATTTCCAGTTGTCTTGCTGAGTTCATGTCCGCCTACAACAGCCATAACAATTTGATTCACATACAGTAGAAGACATAAATTAGGGGTTAGGATTATTTTGCTTCTGGTAATGATTAGATGATACCTTTTCCCAGGTCATCAGGATCAGCATGCACGACAACAGCTCTTCCTAAAATGGAATGCTGGCCACTAAGTGGAATCTGTAAATAATAGATCAAGAAAATATAGGTAAAGATTGTGCTCTATCCTCACATATCAGTGAAAGTGAATATATTTTGGAATAACCCTATTCTCACTATTAAAATCATGACATAGAAAGGAGTATTGTTATCTAGATTATGAAGTTGTGACCTCAGCAAAACTGTACCTTGACAAGTTAGCCAATAAGTTGAAGATGCTGCTATCCAAGTAATGTTCTCGAGTTGATTTAAGGGAAAAATATTGCAGTATTTTCATTATAGCTAAAATTATACTCATATTCATCATAATTATAAATGTGAGTAAGATAATACATTTACATTTCAAGATTTGGGTATGAAGTATATGAAGAGGAAAAAAGTGTGAGAATCATGATAGATACCGTGACATTGAGAGCAATTACCTGCCTATCAATGATGGAAATGTGTGCAACCCCTGCAACATAAGAAAGTGTGTCTTAATAATCAATAGATGGAGTAACAAAATTAATAAGAGAGACAGAGACCATGTGAATCGGCCACAATGTTCCCCAGGTCACCCGCATGGCGCTCATCATCTAAGGGAGATCCGTGATCCTTGTTTAATGGATTGAAGTGCGGTCCTGAAAACAAAACAGAGCAGAAGCTGCTTAGTACTCAATGCTTAACAAATTGAAAGACGTAGGTGTACAATGCTAATAATCGGTTCAGACAACGGCGGATACAAGGGGGGCTAGGGGTGGCAGCAGCCCCCCAAACTTTTTTTTCAATATATATATATGGATACATGTGTATAATTATATTAATATGTGTAATTATTCTCATTGTTTAGCTATATATGTATACATGCGATAAAATTTTATCACTATATAAGTGTTATATCTATTAATTAAACTTAAAATACTAATTTTTTTACACTCTCACCCCCTCAAAATTTGTATCCTGAGGTTCATATAAATATAAATTACAAAGTGCAGTATCAAAATAGCATCCATATATACAGGCTGGAATTCCAAATAGATAGAGTAGACTTAAAAATAAATAAATAAGAATGTTCAAATGAAATGGTATGCGAGAGAGAGAGAGAGAGACCAGTGGAATTGCAGCCATTGGTGGTGTCGCCAAGAGCATGAATATGAAAGGCATGGAGTCCGGGGTTGAGGCCACTAATTGTTCCTTTGACGTGGGTACCTACCCTACACTAGACATATTAGAATTGGATTTATATACGAAATTTGGTAGAAAGAGTAATTGAATTACCACCACAAGTGTTTTGGATGAAGTGGATGAAGCCTTTGATGTTATCGGCGCCGGAGATGACAGCCACCGCTTTTATGCCCATACTCTCTCTCGCCCTAATCCTCCAGATGAGATGATTGCTTGCGCTCTGCTCTCTTTACCGCATTATTATCCACTCCTCGGCCACTATGAAATCGTTGGACTAATTGATAATGGACTCCCATCAATTAAATGTAGGACATGGTCCAGCCCACTAGAGGTTTTTGGGGCCCGCCAGGAACTTCCGGAATCCAAATCTCTTCACTTAAAAACGTATCTCCAACAACGCCCCCAAAATTAAAAAAAGGAAAAAGTGTCTTGACAAAAAGATGTAAGGTCCTAAGAGCATTCCCAATCGTTAGCGTAATAGTTCGCGCTACATTCGATTTTGTTTTCAACCGTTGACACTACATTTTACACTACATATATTATTTTTAATTTTTATATTCTTATTATTAATTTAATTATAATTATTTTTTATTACATATTTATGTATATAAAAAAAGACAAAATTTATAAAAATGACTTTAAATTAAATTTCATGATAAAATACAACCATACATATTAAAAACATAACAATAAAACTTCAAAGATAAACAAATACACACGATACAAGAAATTGAATAAAAAATGATAACAGTTATCTAGGCCTCCGAGTTAGAATACTCCTCCCACAAATGATCAATCAATGCATTTCGAAGTGCAATGTGAGCATCTGTATCTCTAATTTTTCTATATCGAGCAACAAATTCTTGAAAGGATGAAGTATCATTGCCCACCATTTCTATCTCGGAGGGTGGCACCTCTATTGCAGCTTCAATCGGTGCATTAAGATCTCGTTCATCTTCAATTATCATATTATGCATGATTATGCACGCGCTCATTATATCTCGCAAATCATCTTTATCTTGAAAACGCGTTGGATTTGCCACAATTGCAAAACGATTTTGGAGAACTATGTAATTTTGTGTAATTATCATATTATCATATTATTTTGTGTGATTTAATTATGAATTATGTATTTTATTTTAGCATTTTATATTTTAATGTATTTGTGCGATTTAATTATGAACTATGTAATTTATTTTGTGATTTATGTATTTTAATTTATTGTATTTTGTGTGTTTTAATTATTTATCTAGAACTTTATTATTTAGTTTAAAATAATTTTATATTGTATAAATGTAATAAATAATAATTTTTATAAATAATAATAAGGAAAAGAAAAAATGATAAAATGTAAATTGTATTAAAAATAAATGAAAACAAAAAGGAAATGATGTAGTGTGATGAATAGTATCATCTACATGTAGTGCTAGAATCAGCACTACACTAATGTAGCGTCATATTGTAGCGCTCTGTTGGAATACCATCTTGCGCTACATGTAGTGCTAGCGCAAGATGTAGTGTCCCTTTGGGAATGCCCTAACATAACACAAATCAATATTCACTTCTTCAAAAATATTAAAACATCAATGTTCATACTATGTCATGACTCGCGCAAGTAAATCTCAAAAGCCTTTGGGTATGTTTGTTTCAGGACTCACCAGGATGGACTTAGGACTTTGCGATCCAAGTCACATACTAGTTGGGGATTTCCACATCCAACTTTTAAATTCACTCCTATAAAATATACCTATACACCTATTTTCACAAAATTCAATACAATCATATCACTACTTTTCTTCCACCCACTTATTCTCTCTCCTACTTTTCTCTCACCCAATACAATATAATAATGCCACATTAATCACTATTTCATATTGATTTGACATAAAACAAAAATTCCACTCTACCAAAATCTCAAAACAAACACATACATTTACTATTCATCAGGATTTTTAAATCCATAGGATTTCGAGGTCATGACTTCTCCCGCACATCTAAATCCATAAACAAACATACCCTTTGGTTTCTTGAAAATAAAAATAGCGACGAGTGTAGTGGAGGGATGAGTTGCAACCTCTGTTGGGCTAATTGGTGCATTAATTATCTGACATACTATACTGAAAGAGAGTTTGGTTCGCTTGTTGGATTAATTAGGTGTGATAAAATTTAGTAGGATTGAGTAAGATTGAATTGATTGAACTTAATTTGTTTGAATTAAAAAATGTGTTTGAATTGTAGAATTAGATGGGATATCTATTGAAATGTCATAAATACCCTTACATTGAATTGAAACCGCCACACTTCATTATTGTGAATTTATTCAAACAATATAAGGACAATTTGTATTATTGTATTTCAGATATGTTCTATCTCACCTTTCACATGGCATTGACATATCCTTCCATGGAGGGATTTAATATATTTTATACCCGGATTTGAAGTATATCATGGACCTTCATCCCACAAATCAAACAGTACATTAGTTGGGATTAAAATTCTAATCCTGACATATCCCGATCCAAACTAGCCTACATGGTATTAGGGAATATATCAATCAATCCTTAATTTATTTCATGGTATCTTTGTAATTAATTTTTGTGTTGTATCTTCCATATATATCTTGTAAATTTGTCAATATGTAGAAGATATCTTTGATCACCAATTCAATGGGTGATAGTACAAATTCACTCACATGGTCTCAGAAAATGTGTGCCTCTTTACTATTGGATGTTTTCATCTTATTAATTACTTTGAATTGTTTTCCGATCATAATTTTCAGAAAACAAGTTAGGGACATGGTGATGTGAGCAGAGTAAATAGGGAATTTGGGCAAATATACCTAAATTAATAATAATAAAAGAAATAAAATTTATATTTATATTTAAATGCATGTTATGAATTTTAGAATTCAAATTTAAATGCATGTTATGAATTTTAGAATTCAAATTTTAAAATTAAGGATGTGAGTTCAATAAAATTATTATTAGAAAAGATTTATTCAATTTTTAAAAGTGAAATAATAATATTTATAATTGTAAAGAACAAAAAAAAATTTGATCCACATAGTCAAATTTATTTATTACTATTTTAATGTGAAATATTCATTTATTTATTTTTTTCTGTCGATGCGATATATTTTTATTATAATAAATTACTTAATATTTTTTATTTAATTATAAAATTAAGATATAATAAAAATAAATAAATATGAATATATCTAATAAAATTAAACCAAAGAGAAATAGTTTATCATTTAGTTAAGTCTTAAGAAATAAAAGTGTGGACTATGTGGGTATAAATTTTTTTTCTAATAAGGACATATATGTATTTTTAATAGAAAATGAATATATATATATATATATATATATATTTTTAATATGAAATGAGTAGAAAATTTTAGTTATTAACAGAAGTTGGTATATTTTTTTTTTCCAAGTAAATATTAAGAAATTAAAGTTGGATGATGTGTAAGGGCTTAATTACCTAATACCTATTGTATATGTTAGTGGTATGGTAGTTGAAGATTCTAGCCTAGCCTAGCAGTGCTAAGGATACAGGAAGTTTAATTATAATAGCAATCGCCATATCTATAGACACAGGATTAATTAGCTAATTCATTTACTCACAATTAGCGCACCAAATCTGCTGGATAACTAACTTAATAATTGCTCACCCTGTTGTGCGACTAGACGGTCTAGCATAGGATGAATTACTGATTATTGCTATTATGGGCATAAAGTTTGTGTGGTCATAGAAGGAAGTAAATATTAGTTTGATCTGATGATCAATTCACTGGTATGGAGGAAGGCGCCAGGGAGGATCTTGAAAAGGACTAGGAGCAAGATGAATAGTATTAAATGTAGACTTGAGTAGTAGTGTAAATGGATGAAGTTGTGTTGTATGGCCAAGCAATGTTGATGTTAAGACTCAAAAGTTGTGTAGTAATAAATTTTATATTTTTCCAAAATAATTAAAATGATGCTCGAGTACTGTTGCTGCTTAGTTGTAAACTAAATTTTAATGAGGTAGAGATGAGAGGAGAAAACATGATAAAAGAGATTGTAAAAATGAGCAGAAAATAATGGATGATTTAGTTTAGGTTAGCAGGGAACAGAGAGGAGGAAGATCCCACAAGGGATCGGTGGGATCATACACGGTCTCCATGTACTCATGGAGACCATTTATAGCATAAAGCGATGCAGAAATCTGTCTCTCAACTCTTATGCGCTCAAATTCCAACAACTCCACATGATCAGAATTAATATCAACATTATTCTTGGGCAACTCCATCAATTCATGAGCAAAAGTACCCCAGGCTTGTTCTCCTGCTGCCACCGTGCAACTGCTCAGATCAGGTTTGTACACGTCCTCATCAAAAACTTGGCTGCAGTTGAATGAAAACGACTCGTCTGCAGGACTGCTTACAATATTTGTATCAGAAGGACTGCTACTGCTGGAATCAAGTTGTTGACTTGAAGAAGATGGGCTTGAAGATTCTTGCTTCTTCTTCTCCGTAACCTCTTTTGTGGTTTTCTTGTTGTTGAGAAGATTGCGGATACGCCAAGCGAGAGGGGAGTTAGGAGACACCTGAGTGACGAAATTTGTGCGCGTGTTTGTCCCCCGAAGCAGGCAGGCAGCCTCGTCGTAGGCACGGGCAGCTTCTTCTGCGCTTTCAAAAGTTCCGAGCCACATCCTGATTTTCTGAGTTGTGTCTTTGATCTCAGCAACCCATCTCCCAGAAGGCCTTTGCCTCACTCCAATGAATTTGTTGTTGTTTCTTGCTTTCATTTTTTTGACAGGACCTTTGGTTGGAACTGAATTTCCATTAAGATTACTTATATTAGAGTTGTGTGAAATTAATTAGTTTTTCTTCTAGTGTATCTACTCCATTATTTATACAGGGGCCAAGTCATTAACTTTGTTGCTTTCTGCTTGTTTGTTATGTTATGGTGGAGTTGCATCAGTACTCTTGTTAATATAAGGGTCCGCCTGATTGGGGATAATGGAAATTAATTTTATTGATATTGTTTGGTAGTTTTGTTACACAAGTAATAGGAATAGAAACAAACAATTGATTATTCTCACTCACTCAACTCACCTCACATGATACCCATTGTTGATATTTAATCAAGCAATAATAATGAAATCAATAACCCTTGGTGATTGACCCATTCAATAATACTCATTACCATTATCATTCCCTAGTCATACCAAGCGGGTTCTAAGTGAGAAAACACTTTCTACTTATAATAATTAACTAAACCAAGACTTGGTCTTGTCTTGGCTGCTCTATGTAGCATAATTCACGGTAAAATAGTGAGAGGTTGCCACGTGGAGGCAAATTGCAATTCCTTATAAACGCTCCAAACACTATGTTATAAAACGTGAGAGCGTTTTATATAAAATGACATAACCCTATGTTATAAATTAGAGATAACGAAAAAAGGTGATTGATTAGTATTAACTATTCATATATTATTTTTGGGTGTTTGAAAAAACTTATCCTCTTTAAAAAGTGATTAAAATTAATAATTATAAAAAATTGATTAATAGTAAAAGTTGAAATGTTTGTAAAAAAAAATTAAAGAAAAATTGATAGTATTTGTATAAAAAATTAATAATTCTTAAAAATGCTTATAAGCTATTATAAGTAACTCCTTTCAACTTTTATTTTATATCTTTTGAGAATTTATTTAATCTAATAAAAGATAAATAAAATATCTCAAATTATTCATACATAATAATTTTAGATGATTATAATAACTTATAAATTCCTACAACCCCCTTTATCATGTTGGCTGCTGCTTTTTCTTCTATATCTATTTTTCTAAATTGTAATTTCTCCCATCACAAACTGAAACATGTTGAGCGAGGCCAACATTAAGTGATGAATGAATTCTTTTTAAAAAAAAACTATTATTAATTGCATCGCATCTTTTTGGCGGATGGATATGGAGTTGGACAAGATTGATTGATTGTCGTTTTTAGATTAGGAGTAGGACTGGGGGAGATTATTTGATTCTAGTGAAATGATGTGATCATCATCAAAAGGGCTATTTTGGCTGAATTCGGAAAAGGAATATTGACTTGTATATTGGAATATTTGCAATCTAAAATAATGAAAATGGCGTATTGCTTTCAAAATAATAATAATAATGAGAATGGCGTATTAATGGGGTCAGGAATCTTTTCTCAATACAAAATTAAGAGTCGTTAATAATTCAAGCGTAATGTAGCTAATAATCCAACAGCAACATAGCGTTGACGTATTAGTTGTATTCCTTATTCAAGCGTGAATAATTCAAGTGGTTAGGCTCCACCACCTGAGATCTTGAGGTTTTCGAGTTCGAGACATCGAGAGAAAATATTATTCTCTTTTGTGGTGATCCCCCTCTTGTGGGGTGGTGCTCCCCCTGTTGTTGGGTTGCGATTCCGGTTGCGGTGCGATTGCGGTTCCGAATTGCAGTTTCGGGTGGTCCCCCTTTTGTGGTGATTGTGGTTCCGGTCTTCAGAAAGATGATATGATATTGTCATGTGCCCGATGATAGAAGAAATTATTGTAATTGATTATATTAGAAAACTATTGTAATTAATTGTCTTTCAAAAAAAAATAATTAGTTGTATACCTTGAACAAAATTATAGAAGGAAAAAAATTATGTGAACATGAGGTCACGATGAACTCGATTTTTTTAGTATAATTGTTATGTATTATAAAAATTATTATTGTTATATACAAAAAATTTAATTGTTTAAAAAATATTTTATAATTTTAAAAGTGATTTTTTTATACATAATAGTGATAATTTTTATATATAATAATGATAGAGTTTATGTATAAATTTGATTCAACAAGAGTCATAATAGAAATACTAATCATACAAAAGAAAAGGGTTAGGTAGACGAATAGTTGCTCGCCATTTTTGCTGAGACACATACATTATGACTTTGTCAAGTATGAGGCGGATTTTGGTGCAAGCATAATATTCTGGTAAATCAATTCATAATTGCAATATTTTAAAGTCCATAAAAATTTATTATTATTATTAATTAAATTAGAATATATTAAATTTAAATTTAAAAAGATGTGGGAATTTTTTTAATAGAAAAAAGTACTACTCCCTTCTTCTGACACATTTACTGTTTGCGCGGAGTTTAATGAGAAAGCTGTTTATTAGTATAAATTTTTTTTATTGATGGTTAAATTGTAAAGTAATTGCATGTGGTGTAAATAAAAGGGAATAAAATTGATTTTAGTGTAGGAAAAATAATGACATTGTGTGTAATTTTTTTAAATATTTTGAGGGTAGAATTTAAAGTGATATAATTGCTTTATTTTTTATTATTTTTTTTAGAAATTTGCCAATGAAATCGAGATGGACCTTTCTGGCATTTGCCATTAAATCCGGGACGGTTGAGTAATATATAAGAAGTGGGTGAAAAGAGGTTCAAAATATTTAGTTGTTTTGGAAAACTAGTATTTCACCCGAGCGATGCTCGGTCTCATTTGCAATATTATAGGGTTAATTGCAGAAGTGGTCCCATGTGAATTTTGTGTTTGCAGTTTTAGTCCCACGTTTTTTTCTGGTCCTTTTTTTTTGCAGAAATGGTCCAATTTTATTTTTATTTAACAATTTTGGTCCCAAGAGAATTGTAAAAAAATAAATTTGTTCCCAAAAATTCATTTATCTTTTGCTTGTAAAATCCTATGGGACTATTTTTGTAAAAAAAAAGGACCATTTTCATAAGGGCAAATTCACATGGGACCACTTCTGCAATTTACCCCAATATTATATAATAAATCATTAATTTGTAGAGCTCCAACTTAATCTAAAAAGTACTTCCATGATTCAAATATTAAGTTAAGGTTTAAGTGAAAATTTATATCACGTATATCGCACAAAATTCTCTTTTGATATAATAATTTTATATTTTTTTTTATCTATGTATATTAATATTAGATTGTCAATTTATTATATATAAGATAATTAAGGTTCAGTGCATTGAAATTTTAATTATATATTACATTTAAAAAAATGTAATGTTTGTCAACATTAATAGTGTTGTTAGCTTGCAGTAAGATATTTTATGATATAATAAATTTATATATATATATATATATATATATATATACATATAATTAAGAAAATTAAATATTTGAAGAAGAAAAGAAAAGTGAAGCTTAATTTAAAAAAGAGTGATGCTTGTGTGCACCAATTGCACAAGATGCAATTGGTGCAATTAGATTCAATTTTAATTTGGATGAATCATCTACATCCTAAACACTAAATCTTGAACCTTAAATCATGATCTATTTGGGCCGGGTGAACCATGAACCACTCGGGCCGAGTGAACCATGAACCACTTGGGCTTGCACCAAATCAAAATTGGTGCAAATGGTGCACATGAGAATTTATCTTTAAAAAATGTTTGTCTTAAATCTACTTAAACAAAATTCATCTAAAAACCAATTATTTAATGAAATAGATAGCAAAATACTCATTACATTAGTTAAATAATATTGTGTCATGAGAACAACAATTATAAAACTAATGAAATTAAAAAAAGAAGGACTATTTTAAAGTTATTAGGTTGATTAGAAAATTTTATATTGAGATTTTTCTCAATTTAATGATTTATCATATCAATTTTGTATAATTAGAATTTATTTATTTATTTTTGTACAAAATAATTAAATAAAATCACTAAAAAAATTAATTCAAAATACATTCAAATTAAATAGCGAAAAAAATGGTTTATTTAAATAGTGGTTTCACCACACTTATGAAATATGCAACACACTACACCATAATTAAGTATATATATAAAAGTACATAAAATATGCGAGAGGATGAAATAACATTGAAATCTCTACCTTGGACTACGAATATGAATAATGACTGAAAAATTCTTTTTTTTTTTAAAAAAAAAGCAGTGACTGAAAAATACATATGAAGAAAATGATTAAAGAGAGCGAAAATATACCGTAATGTGGAGAGAGAGAGAGAGGTGTTAAAATAAAAGTGTAAAAATAATTGAGAATGGAGAGAGAGAGAGAGTGTGTCCTAAAAAATAGGAGTAATAGGAGAGAGAAAGAGGTGGAGATAATGAGCGAGAACAGGTACTGCAGGAGACTATCCTGTTTTTACATATTTATAGATGCGTCAAAAGAGACATAGATCATTTGAACTTAGGGTAAGAAATTTGCACTTTTGGTAATCAAATTACACTTTGGGTAAATAATTTGCTATTTTAATAAACAATTTGCACTTTCGATTACAATTTGAAATTCGAATATTGTTTATTGTGTCAGTCAGAGGCAGACCTGAGGCGGCGCAAGTGGTGCCGCTGCACAGGGCCCCTCTCTGATGAGGGCCCCCGTTGTCTTTTTTTATTATATATATACACATGTATGATATATATTTTAGAAGGTTGAAATGTTTGACATTTACATTCTTCGATCGATTTGGCCCCTTCACAGGGTTTTAAGTCTTGAAACCTGGAGAGGTAGATCGCGAGATCAAATCCTTTTCGGCATTTTTTTATAACAAAAATTCATATAAGACGGTCTCATGCATGAGACAGAGTGCAACTTAGCACAATCAACACCCACCCCTCCCAAAGTGTTAAAGCGTCAACGCCCAAATTACACTCCGCCTCACCGTGAGACGGTCTCACGCAAGTGTCTATTTTTTTATAACTTATTTGTCTTCTTTATTAATTTTCAAATTGAATCTACAAGGAATCTTTTTCACTTAAATTATTTAAACCAAGCTTAAAATTTCTTTCTTCTTTTATTAACTTTCAATTTTTCATTTTTTAAAATCATTTTTATGCATATTATGTATTTTTTTCTAAATATTGAACTATATTTTTTTTTTCCTTTTGAATGGATGACTTTAAAAACAATTACATTAAAATATAACATATTTCGTTATTGTACACCTCATTTATTCGTATAATTATGAATTTGTCTTCATATTCCTAATTATATTGTTTTTTTTATTACACAAAATATGAAGAGCTTAATAATATTATTCTTTTTGTACCGGGCCCCTCAATTCGCAGGACCGTTTCTGGTGTCAATTTTTCTGCGGAAGTTCATATATCCTTGTAAAAAAAGTAGAAAAATAGAGCATTTGGATATTTGTTATAGACTTTTTGTAGTGATTTGATGTGATAAATCAAATGTATTAAATTGTAACAAATAGGGAGACGATGTACTAAATTGCAATCCACCCTTTATGAAGATGTGTAGTCCATACCTGAATAGGCATCTATATGCAAGTTTTTTTTTTTGATCGGTAAAAGAGAAGTATATAAATGAGAGGTATAAATACCCAAGAGTGTACAAAAAATCATAGAATAGGGGATATTGACAGCACAACATGGAGGTCAACATCCTAGCACAATTCTGGGGTGAACAAGCCAATCGATATACGAAAATTTACAAGTATCACTACACCTAACAAAAATCTAGTTCCAAAGTCTAGATTTGATCTCCTCAACAATTTTATCCAAGATAGTCTCCTTGCCTCTAAAGATAAGAGTGTTTCTCCCCTTCCAAATCACCCACACAACACATAACCAAAGAGCAAAAGCAATGGAGCCACCTTTACCCGAGATGAGATTACCGTGACTTAAGAGGTGATCCAGGGGCTGATTATGTATAGTGAAAGGTACTCCAAGCCAAAGGTAGCAATTCATCCAAATTCTATGCGCCAAGGGACATCGAGGAACACATGACTTGATGCAGAAAACACAAAGGTGGTCATCATCAATGTTGAGAATCCTTCTCCTAACCAAATTATCTTTAGTTGGGAGACGATTTCACAAAATTCTCTATGCATTAGCCGAGACTTTCTTTGGTATGAACTTGTTCCAAATGCGTTTGAACACGCAAGTCAAAGCTGGACAAATCCTTGAATGGTTACGATCATGGATGGCATGATAGGCTATCTTCGTCGAGTACGAACCTTTGGGGTTCGCATTCCACTTCCAAGATTCCGCAACACCAAACCGCATAAATCATTAAACATAGGAATCTCACTATCCAAAAGAGGTCTTCTTCAGCTCCACTCCCACCTATCCCCAACCCACTTCCCTCTCGATCGAATAGATCTCATTGATCTTGTACATAATCTAAAAAATCTAGGAAAATGAGAACAAAGAGCCTCACTCCCCGTCCAGCTATCCCCCCAAAAATTTGTCTCTTCTCCTTCACCAATGGTCCTAATATGACTACCCTGAAACCACGCTCCCTCCTCCCCCGATGTCACTTTAACCACATCCTTCCACCAAGAAGACACTCTTCCCACACTGCCCTCCCCAAATCTGATCCCACACCCCGAGACCTGACCCCCTCCTGTAGAATCCAGAACTTTAGCCCACAAATTGCTCCACTCATTAAGAAACCTCTATCTCCACTTTCCTACAAGTGCCCTGTTAAAGGCATCAATATCCCGGACCCCCAGCCCCCCTGATTTTTAGACCTGCACATACTTTTTCACCGACCCAACAAACTTTTAGACTCGCCCAATTCCCCCCCCCCCCAAAGAAAATCACATTGTAGTTTCACAATATCACACATGGTTTGTTTGGGTATAAGGTAAAAATAAAGGTGATAGATAGGGATAGATAATAGCACTGCATTAAGAAGGGTTATTCGACCCCCCATCGAAATCTTGTTGTTTCCCCAAAGTTTGAGTCGATTCTTTATTTTCTAAACAACCAGTAGCCACTCCTCCGCACGTTTATGGCACATTTCAACTTTTAACCCCAAGTACGCAAATGGAACACTCCCAACAGCATGTCCCAGAACATTAGACATCTCATGAATAAGAGGGTTGTCCACATTAACCCCGACGATGTTGCACTTATTAAAATTAACACGAAAGCCTGATATCAGCTCGAAGAGGATCAAAATACGTCTCATATGCAAGTATCCCACGAAGAGGCATCCATATGCAAGTATCCCACGAAGTTGAGACGAGTCATCCACTTGCTCGAGTTAATTGAGGTTGTAGAATTTTAGTGTTGAGGTTTGAGTTGGCAAAATTAATGTGGAATGTCACAAAACCATTTAGCATTAGTTAAAAAAATAGAGGACGATTTTTTCCTAAAGATGTTGAATTTTAAAAGAATAGAGCCCTAGCAATATATATATATATATATATGGAAATAGAGCAGAAACATATTGCAACTAATTAATACAGCGTCTAGTCACGAAGAAATATGAAATACTTTTTGTTTGTTTTTTTTTTAGGATTAAATACTATTATTTTTCATTGTTAGGGGAGGATGAAATAGAAATACTATTATGATTTATGAATGAACAAGGAAAGGTAGAAATTCGGGTGCCGTAAAAAAAGGAAAGGGCCTTTTGTTTAGGTGTAGTTGTGATGTCCCAAACACTATTTCACGTAAACAAATAGAAGCAAGCGAAAGTATCACTCAATCACACAAAAAAGTATCAGCAGTTCCTCATAAAGTATTAGCTAAAAAAACTGAGCAAATAACAATAAAACAGAGTGGACGAAATAAGAGAGCCTCTGGTGGAAGAAGTAATCGTTATTGCTCCGAATAGTAGCCTGCAAACGAACGAAGAGGGTGAGTATCTGATGGTTTTATATGGGATTCGACAATTTCTATATAGGATCACTCACAATGACTTTTGATTTTATTTTTTCTCACAGATTGAAGAAGCTACTGGGATTCATGGTTTAGTTTTCTGCGAACAAGAAGGATACGTTAATGCCTTAATGGGAGTTTAATCGATAAGGAAAATTAGTTTGAGAGCAAGAGGATCATACCTCATAATTCTACACACCTCGCCATGGCTGAATTCCCAAGCTTTGTAGCTCTTCGTTCCGTTAGAAATGCCAGGAATCAAATATTCCCTCCCCACTCATCGGCCGCCACGTGCAAAAAGAAACCGAATGGAACTTAATTGAACAACTGGGCTGCTCAGCAGATAATTAGACGGCCCAACATGAAGCCCGTTTATTTTGAATAAGAAAAAACAAGGCCCAAGCTCGGATGGCCCACGAGTGTTTAATTGATAGAGTCGTGTTTGAAGAAACACGACAATGCCTCCCTCTAAACTTGACTTGTCCTCAAGTCAAAATATAATTCGGAAACTTCGTTCTAACAACCACCAAATCCTCTCAACTAGCCGTTTCTGGCAATCCGTTACTCTAGTGAACCAGAACTTGCGGTTCCTTTTTTTCACCGTGTTGGGGTTATACGTGAAAGTATGCTTTTACTTTGTATAACCTATGTATTAAACACTTATTTACTGAAATAAATTGTTTATCACTGTTGCTTTAAATATGATTGAATGTTATATATATTTATTGCAAACCGTTCGTAGCAAGCGTTACATTGTAGTTAACGTGGTGATACTAAATCACAGAAGATCATGTTAACAGTTCCTTGTATACGAGTGTGTGTTTCACAACTTAGATAGATCCGAACAATCTATTGGTAGAAGTTGATGTGTAAGGCTCAGATTGACTTGTCTTGACCAAGAGATTACACTAATGCATTCGATGCGCTGAAGCGGACCTACAGAGAGGATAAACTCATTCGCACTGACTTAAGGGATGAAGAGTTAGACCTCAGTGGTTGTTGATTTCTTAATCTCTGTCACTTAATAAGGACTGTGTGTGATTAGTAGTTATTGTTTTGACTTATAAATGGGAAGAGAATCATTGCGAATTCGATACCCTATATCTTGGGCAATAATATTAATTGCACGACAGTTGCTAAATTAATACATAGAATCGTGTGCTTGCAAAAGACTTGCTTGATTGGTCCCCTTGGTGGGCTCGGAACCTTTATCATACCAAATCTTGCAAGTGGAATTAATTTTCCGGTATGAATAATAAAGTTGGGCTATCCTTACTCCAAGGATAAAGATATTAATTAATATAGCTTTTCAGTGGCTTAATTAATTAATGGACTAAATAATCTTAAACACGGGGAAAAATAACCGGGAGCCATATTACCGTAATATGGGTTAAGATTGGATAGTGCAATATTAATTATATAGTGGTATTAATTAATACACTGAATTATATTGTGGCTCAATATTGGAATTCAGAAGCGCATTGGAAGATCCACCTTAATTCTCCTAAAGGCCCCTCAAGTAGCCCAAATTATAGTCCAATAAATAAAAGGTGCTTAAAATAAAATAAATTTATTGTTGCAATATTTCCTATTTTTTTTTCGAAAATATTAAAGAAAAGAGGGAGAAGGATTTTCTTGAATAGATTTTATGGAAAGGAGATAATGTATTCTTGGAATACAAGATTATCCCATAAATTCAAGAAATCTCCCACTTGGCTTCTTTAATTGTTTTTTTTCGAAAATAATGTATAAGAAAGGGAAGAAAGATTTTCTTGATTTTCTTGGAAAGATTTTATGGAAAAAAGATATGTATTCTTAGAATACAAGAATATCTCATAAATTCAAGAAAGATCCAATCTTGAAATCTTGCTTCTTTTTTTAAAAAAATTAGGATTAAATAGGGTGTGAGATTTTGTGGAAAAATGCACATGGAAAGAAGAATATATTGGATATATTCAAGATTTCTTGGAGATCAAGAAAAGATCTTTCCTAACCCTATTTGGACTCCAAAATTTCGAACCCCCCCTCTCTTATATATAGGGGATGGATTTTTCATCTCCAACTAGTGTTCCATGCGTTGGAAATATTAGAAATCCACAAAGGTGGTGCAACAATATTTTTATTTTCCTTGTTTTATAAATCGTTCATCGGAGAACCTTCCACCGGGGTTATTGGACGAGGACTTGGGAATACTTGAGAATGACTTTTGGTGGGTATCCAGATACTTGATCCTGTCTGTCTCAGATCGTCTCTCCAACGGGTACGTTTACGTAAACTCCTCGAAATTCCGCATGCTAGGATCTTTTACGTGAAATATTATTTGCATGTTGTTGTTGGATTAATTATTATTTGAATTCACTTAGGTAAATTCATGCTAGTAATAATTGTTAATTTAAATTTGTGTTTATGAGGTCATCCCGATAGATCCTGACATATGTTATCCCAACACACCGTTCGTCGGCCTTGTACAGTAACAGGTACGAGGATGGCTTCACCTTCTTCATTTACTTCTGGTGTTGTGCTTGAGGGGTGTATTTGTTTTTAATTTGTTGCTTAAGTTGTTAGACATGGAATACAGGGTGTAATCGACACCCTGTAGGTAGCTTCAATTCATATGCAACTTCTCCAATTTTTGTAACTACCTGATAAGGGCCGAAGTACTTAACTGACAATTTGGTTTGTCTTCGGAGTTGGTCGGGTGCGTGCCGGAAAGGCAGCATCCTGATGAACACGAAATCTCCAACTTTAAACTCCCTCTCAGACCTATGCAGATCTGCATACCTCTTCATCCTGTGTATAGCTAGCTGTAAATTCTCCTTCAAAATCTAAATAACTTTTTGCCTCTCTAGTAACACCCCCTTAGCTTCCTCTGAATACCCTTGATACAATGGTCCAATGCCCATCTGTGTTGGTTTGTACCTGTAAAGTGCCTCAAATGGGGTCATCTTGATAGACTGGTGGTAGTTAGAATTATACCACCATTCTGCTAGTGGCAACCACTTCACCCACTTACTAGGTTTGAGATGTGTCATACACCTTAGATATGTCTCCACACATTTGTTAACTCTTTCGCTTTGCCCATCAGTCTGGGGGTGATGGGTCGTGCTCATGTGTAACTGTACCCCTGAAAGTTTGAATAATGTCTTCCAAAAAGTGCTTTGAAAGACAACACTCTATCACTTACAATGACTTCAGGGAAGCCATGTAGTTTGTAGATCTGGTTGAGATAGATTTCTGCTAAACCTTCTGCCATATAAGGATGCTTTAGAGATAGGAAATGACTGTATTTGGTCATCCTATCAACTATAACCCATATTACACTCTTTCCCTCTGCATTAGGTAGTGCTTCAATGAAATCCATAGTGATTTGACTCCAAGGCTTCTCTGGTACTGGTAAAGGTTGTAGTAATCCTGGATATGCAACATTTTCTGTCTTGCATTGCTTGCATACATCACAAGCTTCAATGTATTCCATCAAATCTCTTTTCATCCCTTTCCAATATAACAACATTTTGGCTCTCTGATAACTAGCCTGTATGCCTGAAAGTGACCTCCAATGGCTGAGTTATGAATAGATTTCATAATCTTGATCTTTACTCCCCCATGTTCCCCAATGTATATTCTTCCCTTAAATTTCAGTATTCCTTCTATCACAGTATAAAGTTGGTCGGCTCTAGAACTAAGCAATACTTGAGTCATTAATTGCTTGACATTCTCATCATCCTTATAGCTTAACATGATTTATTCCATCCATCGTGGTTGAACTCTGGTGCTAACAGCTTGTAATGTCTGTAAACTACTCTCCTCCTGTTCAAATTGCCTGGATAAAGCATCAGCAGCTGTATTCTCCTTCCCTTTCTTGTACTCCACAGTATAGTTGTGACCCATCAACTTAATAAGCCACTTTTGTTGTAGAATGTTGCTAAGTCTCTGCTCCTTTAGATGGTTCAAGCTGGCATGATCAGTTTTGATCACAAACTGACTCCCATTTAAGTAGTGACTCCACTTAGTCACTGTTGTCATAATTGCTAATAGCTCTTTCTCATATGTTGAGAGAGCTTGATTCCTGATGCACAATCCCTGACTAAAATAGGATATAGGTTGTCCTTTCTGTATCAGAACATCCCCAATCCCATTCCCACAAACATATGTTTCAATGATGAAAGGTTGAGAAAAATCTGGCATTGCCAACACATGTGTTTGTGTCATCAACTTTTTAAGATTTTCAAATGCCTCATCAGCCTCCAAATCCCATTTGAAATTATCTTTCTTTAACAGTTGGGTGAGTGGCCTGGAACAAATTCCATATCCTTTGATAAATCTCCTGTAATATCCAGTAAGACCAAGAAACCCTCTCAAGCTTTTAATATTCTTTGGTTTAGGCCAGTTCACCATGCTCATAATCTTCTCAGGGTCTGTCCGCACTCCTTTCCCTGATATAATATGCCCCAGATACTCAACTTCTCTAACTCCAAATGCACATTTGCTTCTTTTGGCATATAACTGATTTTTCTTGAGTAACTCCAAGACTACAGACAGATGCTCAACATGAGTACTCATTGTTGGGGAATGAGTTGCACAGATCTATTCGGGGTGAATATTTAAATACAAATTTAATTCATTAATTATTACTAGCATGAATTAATCCTATATTAATTCAAATAATAATTGCAACAACATATCATGCATATAAAAAGTCACGTAAAGCCTACGCATGCGGAATCTACGGGTTTACGTGAACGTACCTCTCGGGATGGCAGTGGCTTTGGTCGGACAAACTAACCAAAAGGACTTCCCAAGTATTCCCTTAGCCCTTGCTCGACAATCCGGTGGAAGGATACTCGCAAACAATTAACAAAAGGAAAAAAAATAAACTTTGTTGCACAACTTATGTGGATTTGCTAATATTTCCAGCACATGGAATTGTACTTGGGAATGAACTAATCATCCCCTATTTATAGGAGGGAGGGTGGACGAAAATTTAGTGATATTTCAATGTGGGAAAAGACTTTTCTTGGTCACCAAGAAATCTTGAATATATCCCATATATTCTTTTTCCCATAATTAAAATATTCCACAAAATTCCACCTCCTCTATTTTATGGTATTTTCGAAAAATATAGTGTGCAAGAATCCAAGATTTGGATCTTCTTGAATTTATGAGATATTCTTGTATTTCAAGAAATACATATCTTCCATAATATCTTTTCAAGAAAATCAAGAAAATCTTTCTTGCCCTCTATTTTCCAAAATTTCAAATATCACTATGAATAACCAAGTGGGAGATTTCTTGAATTTAATGAGATAATCTTGTATTCCAAGAATACATATCTTCATTCCATAACAAAATTCAAATAAAATCCTTCTCCCTCTTTTATCCATAATTTTCAAAAATTGAGAGGAAATATAAGCAACAATATTTATTTTATTTTAATCACCTTTTCAGTTATTGGACTATATGTTGGGCTACTCGGGGGCCTTTTAGGAGAATTAAGATTGAACCTTCTAATGGATCTTGAATATCTAATATTGAGCCACAATATAATTCAAGCCCATAAATATTAATTAATCCCACTACATAATTAATATTGCACCATCCATCTTAACCCATATTACAATCAATATGGCTCCCTGGTCATTATTTCCGTGTTTAAGATTATCTAGCCCATTAATTAATTCAAGCCACCAAAATAGCTTTCCGTTAATTAATATCTTTTGTCCTTGGTCGAGAACGGTTCAACATTATTATCCATACCGGAAAACTAATTCCACTTGCAAGATTTGGTATGATAAAACTTATGAACCTCCCAAGGGCAAATCAAGCAAAAGCGTGCTTGCACACGATTCTTCGTATTAAATCTTAGCAATCACATGTGACCAATAATATTGCCCAAGATAAAAGTATTGAATCTCTCTCGATTCGCTACCCATGATAAGTCAAAGCAATAGTTACCAATCCCACGTGATCCTATTTAAGGGACGAAGGTTAAGAAATAACGAACCACCGAGGTCTAATTCTTCCATGTTCGATTACGAAGAATTTATCCTCATGTAGGTCCTATTCAACAAGATCACCATGCACTAGTGTAATCTCTTGGTCAAGACAAACCAATCTGAAGCCTTACACCTCAACCTTTCGCAATGGTTGTTCATTTCC
Organism: Stenogyne calaminthoides; assembly: GCA_037126765.1. Taxonomy (NCBI): domain Eukaryota; kingdom Viridiplantae; phylum Streptophyta; class Magnoliopsida; order Lamiales; family Lamiaceae; genus Stenogyne; species Stenogyne calaminthoides. The sequence continues at coordinate 3,083,075 of JBBCBC010000020.1, read as the reverse complement.
ATCTGGGTAAATGAATGGCGTACTTTTTAGTTACAAGGGATCATTTAATTTAATCTTTTGTGATCCGGTATCACTAAATTAACTACTGATGTAACACGCATTTAATTATTGAACAGTTATGCGAAGAAATATATATAACATTCAATCATATTTAAAGCATCAGTGATAAACAATTTATTTCAGTAAATAAGTCTGAAAATTCAGTTTCGATTATACAAAGTAAAAAGCATACTTTTCAGTATAATCCCATCAATCTCCCACTTATACTCAAAGTCTGCTTTTAAGTATACTACAACACGTCTCGAGTAGTCCGTGACATCTAATGTCACCTACACGAACCTAATAATTTCTCCCACTTATACTCAAAGCAGATTAGCAACTGGTCTTGACACCCATTCCACTCACATGTCTCTCGAATGTATTCAGAGGCGGCTTTTGTGAATGGATCTGCTAGGTTGTCCTTAGACGCTATCTTTGCCACATCTATATCTCCTCTCTTAACGATTTCTCGTATAAGATGTCTTTCCTTTAATCTGTTTGTTTGACTCGTGGACTCTTGGTTCTCTTGAATTTGCAACTGCCCCTAGCAGATATTGCTAGACAAATTCAGAACACCATCCAAGTCCACTAAGAAGATCTAGAGCCCAATCGGTTCTTTTTCACCGCTTCACAAAAAAACTACTTACCCGAGTCCCATGGTTGAGTCAGTGATGCATTTCTGCTTCACACTCGTCCATTTGATGACTACACTTCCCAAATGGAAACACACTAACTGAGGCAGATAATTTCTGGAATCTATATCTGATTGGAAATCCGAGTCCGTGTAGCCGATGGGGATTGGAGTATCTGACTGATAAATCAACATTCTATCCCGAGTTCTTTTAGATACTTCGGAATGTTTTTAATCGTCGTCGATTTAATTTTCCCTGGGTTACTCGATATCTTGCTACCATGCCTACGGCAAAAAGCATATATCCGGTCTCGTATACGATTGCATACATAAGGTTTCCTCTGGCGAAGCACAAGGAATGTCTTTCATGTCATCTATCTCATTTTTAAGGTCTTAGGGACATTTTCTTGGATAGATGGATTCCAAGTCCGAAAAGGTACGAAATCCTTTCTTGGAATCTTGCATCTTTGAATCATTTTAAAACCGGTGTCAATGTATGAATACTTGCGATAACCCGATCATCCTTTTCTTGCGATCTCGAGTAATCTTGATCCCAAGGATGTGTCCGCTTTCCCTAAGTCTTTCATATCAAACCGCTTTTGAAATGTCAAGCCCTTACGCCCGACCACACCTTCACATCGTTCCCGGATCACAATGTCATCTACGATAGTACTAAGAATACCAATGCGATTCCAAACACTTTTTATACACAACTTTCAAACTCATTTTGATCAAACCCATAAGACTTTACAACATGATCAAAATTTTGGTTCCAAGCTCTGGATGCCTGTTTGAGTCCGTAAATGGACCTCTTGAGCTTACAAACTAGGTGTTCTTGGCCTGTTTCAATGAAACCTTGGTGTTGTTGCACATAGATCTCTTTATCAAGACTTCCGTTAAGAAAGCCGTCTTGACATCTATTTGCCGATTTCAAGGTCGGCGTCTTGTGACAATCTATAAGAGAATACGGATGGACTTAAGCATGGCTACGGGCAAAAAATTTCCTCATAATCGGTCCCTTTCTTTCTAGTATAACCTTTCGCCATTAGTCTTGCTTTAAAGGTTTCAACCTTCCCGTCCGATCCTCTTTTCCTCTTATATACCCACTTGCATCTAATGGGTTTGACCCAATTAAGTGGTTCGACTAGCTCCCACACTCTATTATGAAATATAGAACCCACTTAGGCTTTCATTTCTGTTTGCCAAGAATCTGCATCCTTATCTTGGAGTGCCTCGTCATATGTCCATGGGTCTCGATTCACGAATCAAGTCCCAGGACTCTCCTATTCCCATGAATCTCTCGGTCATCAAACAACCCTCCCACTATAACGAGGTCTCTCGGTTGTGAAAGCGTATCGTCTGCATATCATCTAATCTCAAATTGGCACCGAGGTTTGCCCTCTAAGCTCATTTAAGGTAATCTCACTTCTGGGTTTTCTTTGGTTCTATAGTTTTCTTCCAAAATCTAAAGTGGGTGCGGATGTCCACCTTTTGATCTTCGGAACTATAGAACATTCACCCTTTTTTTCCCTCCTGGTATCCTACAAAACAGCCTTTAATTACGATCGAGGATCCAATTTACGGTTTCCTTGTCCAACACGTGGGCGGACACCCCAAAGTTCTCATGTGTCTCATACTAGACTTGCGCTTTGGTCCACAATTCTTTGGGGTTTTGGGAACCGATTTGGATAGCACCAAGTTCGAATGTAAGTCATTTGTTTTCAAAGGCATGACCCCAGAACAACTCGGAAGATCCAGTATAACTCATCATTGATCTAACTATTTCCAAAAGAATTATGTTGCTTTGCTCTGAAAAACCCCATTTTGTTGAGGGGTTCCGGGTGCGGTGAGCTGAGATACAATCCCTTCATCAGATAAGTAGTTCAAAAACTCATCGCTGAGGTATTCGCCTCCACGATCAGATCGTAGAGACTTGATACGTTTTTCCATATGATTCTCTGCTTGAGCCTTAAATTCTTAGAATTTCTCAAATGTCTCAGATTCATGCTTCATAAGGAAAATGTACCTTGAGTAATCATCAATAAAATTACTCATAGCCTCCTCTTGCTTTGGTTGACATTGGACTACATACATACATGTGAACGATCTCTAACACTTCTTTGGCCCTATTCCCCTTGGCTCCAAATGTCATCTTGGTCATATTACCCTCCAAACATGATTCGCAGGTTGGAATCGATTCAACTTGGAGACGCTCCAGTGAACCATCTTTCACCAACCTTTGGATCCTCTTTGGATTTATATGACCTAATCTTAGATGTCAAAGAAGTGTCTCGTTCACGTCTGATGAACGTTTTCTTTTTCTCGAAAAATGATTGATGTGTTATAGGATACATTTAAATGAGTGGTGTGCACGCTAATTGTATAGAGATTTTCCATCAATGTCCCGTAACAGATACACTCATCATTTCAAAAATGATGTCATTCTTATTAGAAGAAACTTAGTGTCATTTAATCGAATTTTAGAAACTGAAAGTGAATTCTTTCTAAAACTGAGAACATAAAGATAATCTAAAAAAACTTTATCTTCAAAAGATAGGTGCACTTCTCCCACTTACTTTAATCATACTCATGTAGCATTGCAATGTCTGCTACTTGCGTAGTATTGCAATAATCGTTACTACCGTAAGCATTGCAATATCTGCGCCACTTACGTAGCATTGCAATGTCTTCTACTTTCGTAATGTTGCCCAATGTGATGAGGATCTCACTCCCACTACGTTCTTGGGATCATTTAGAACCCGTGAAGCCAACATGATTAGTGGATCTCGTATCAACCACCCACGAATGAGAAGTATACGCCGCTAAACAAGTTTCAACAACTAGTGAATGAGAATTACCTTTCTTTCCATCCCTTTTGGGGTTGGAACAGGCAAAACCTCCATTGTCCTCTCTCACCGCTTAAGCACTTCCTCTTTTGGATTTTCCTTAACTCAACAAGCATTCCTCATCTTACCATTGCCGCTTGGCAACATGATTGAGTTTTATTGCTTATGGCCTTTGGTCCTCTTCTTTATCTTGCCTACCCTTGGCCTAGAAGATGAAGACGGACCACTTGGCGTCAAAGCTTGAGTTTGGTGCCTTATCATCATTTCTGCCGAGTCCAAAAGTTTGCAACAAACTAGCTGGCGAGGCCAAAATGTTAAAAAACCTTTCTGGGCAGAGAATGAAGTACCAAATTCATCTGAGTCTTCCAGATCATAATCTGCACTCAGAATCTCAAGTTTGTTCAGATGGGCCATCTATTTTGAGGACGTAATCCCTTACGGGTTTTTCCTCCACCATTTTCAGCGACGACATCTCTCGCAAGGTGATCTGACGAGTTCAACATGTTTTGACTCGTCAGTTGGCTCATCTGATTTTTGTGTGTCAAAATCCACTTGTGCTTTTGTGCAGTTAGGACAATTATAATTTTCCAATCAATATAGTTTTCATACATATTGTATTGACTTTAAGTATAATAATAGTGGATTAAAAAGGTAAACACATCTTTGAATCGAAATAAACAACTATATGCAATAACACAAGTATATCACAAGATTCGATCACATGCATCATATTTAAAATCTCAAAAATAAATATGAACAATGCATCAGCCAACATCTCAAAACAGTTTAAATAAGCCACGTTGGGTGGGTCATTATTTAAACACATTCAAGCAGGTTACAAACAAGAACAGTTACAAACCTTTAATATCCAGATTAATAGTTGGCTCCCACTTGACCAATATAAAATTAGACAGGGACTTTGAGAAGTATATGCATATCAATTTTATACCTAAGTAATAACCATGATTAAATACTGAGATTACTATTTCGCTTTGATCGAGCCTCGTTGGGAGGGTCATCGTCGCCACTAGTAATAACCCACAATCATTCGTTTGGAATTCATTCATGTGAAATCTATCTTTTGACCGTCCCGTTGGGGGAATTTCTCCAAAAGAATTCACAAATAAATAAATCATGGAGGTCAAAATTAATTTAATTTTATTATCCGGAATAAAATTGTCAATTAATTATTTAAACATACTTAGTAATTTTGAAGTTGAGATTTTTCAATTTGGTAACCCTCATGCAAACACATTTAAACAAATTAAATAAAGCATAAGATAAAGAAAATTAAATCAAGCAAAAAGCAAAAAATAAACATATTGGGCACAAATTATCCAATTGTCATGGTTTTGATTTTTCTTGGCTTGATCTTTGAAGAAACACGCCTCGAATTTCTCCCACTCGTTAAATCTCGAAAAATACTTTTGTCTCGAACCGCCACGCCAAGCAAAAGGCCGAGGATCATGCACGCCTCATCCCGGCCGACCACTTGGTTTTGGGATGACCTCTCAAGGCTCGGCCTTGACCACCCGGCGAATACGCCACTTGATTCCTCGGACGCCTCGGCCGGTGTCGGCAGATCTCGGCGTAACGCGCGTTTACGCCAAGATCTACAGCCGGCTCGCCCGCCGTCACGCCTACGACCTCGACCTCGGCCGTCTCGTCTCATGTTCCCGTCTGCAAGTGCGTCAGCGTCGCCCGTCCGCTGCTGGAGCGCGCACCCGCCCCGTCTTGTGACCCCCTCATCCTCGAAGGCCGGCCGCCTGCCTCACCTCATGTTAAAGCGTGCCGGTAGCACCCGCGCCCACAACTCGCCCCTGGATTTAAATCCTTTAATTCTTAGATCTCTTCGTTCCGATCCGGTTACAATTTATTTACAAAAATAAATAAACCTAGATCTAGACTAGTCTATTACATTGATCAAATCAAACAAATCTAGTCTACTGCGTGGATTTTCTCACGAGGTAAAAACAGATCCGAATCGAATCGAATTAAAAACCACAGTTTATATGCATGCAAAATAAAACATTAAAATCCATGACAATTGGATACCTGCAAAACAGATCTAACAGTTCTACTATCCAATTTCAAATTTAATGTCCACGAATTAAATTACAATTTAAAAAATTGAGTCAAAACAAGGGCTCGATACGGCGATTGTTGGGGAATGAGTTGCACAGATCTATTCGGGTGAATATTTAAATACAAATTTAATTCATTAATTATTACTAGCATGAATTAATCCTATATTAATTCAAATAATAATTGCAACAACATATCATGCATATAAAAAGCCAAGTAAAACCTACGCATGCAGAATCTACGGGTTTACGTGAACGTACCTCTCGGGATGGCAGTGGCTTTGGTCGGACAAACTAACCAAAAGGACTTCCCAAGTATTCCCTTAGCCCTTGCTCGACAATCCGGTGGAAGGATACTCGCAAACAATTAACAAAAGGAAAAAAAATAAACTTTGTTGCACAACTTATGTGGATTTGCTAATATTTCCAGCACATGGAATTGTACTTGGGAATGAACTAATCATCCCCTATTTATAAGAGGGAGGGTGGACGAAAATTTAGTGATATTTCAATGTGGGAAAAGACTTTTCTTGGTCACCAAGAAATCTTGAATATATCACATATATTCTTTTTCCCATAATTAAAATATTCCACAAAATTCCACCTCTATTTTATGGTATTTTCGAAAAATATAGTGTGCAAGAATCCAAGATTTGGATCTTCTTGAATTTATGAGATATTCTTGTATTTCAAGAAATACATATCTTCCATAATATCTTTTCAAGAAAATCAAGAAAATCTTTCTTGCCCTCTATTTTCCAAAATTTCGAAATATCACTATGAATAACCAAGTGGGAGATTTCTTGAATTTAATGAGATAATCTTGTATTCCAAGAATACATATCTTCATTCCATAACAAAATTCAAATAAAATCCTTCTCCCTCTTTTATCCATAATTTTCAAAAATTGAAAGGAAATATAAGCAACAATATTTATTTTATTTTAATCACCTTTTCAGTTATTGGACTATATGTTGGGCTACTCAGGGGGCCTTTAGGAGAATTAAGATTGGACCTTCTAATGGATCTTGAATATCTAATATTGAGCCACAATATAATTCAAGCCCATAAATATTAATTAATCCCACTACATAATTAATATTGCACCATCCATCTTAACCCATATTACAGTCAATATGGCTCCCGGTCATTATTTCCCGTGTTTAAGATTATCTAGCCCATTAATTAATTCAAGCCACTGAAATAGCTTTCCGTTAATTAATATCTTTTGTCCTTGGTCGAGGAACAGTTCAACATTATTATCCATACCGGAAACTAATTCCACTTGCAAGATTTGGTATGATAAAACTTATGAACCTCCCAAGGGGGCAAATCAAGCAAGCGTACTTGCACACGATTCTTCGTATTAAATCTTAGCAATCACATGTGACCAATAATATTGTCCAAGATAAAAAGTATTGAATCTCTCTCTGATTCGCTATCCATGATAAGTCAAAGCAATAGTTATCAATCCCACGTGATCCTATTTAAGGGACGAAGGTTAAGAAATAACGAACCACTGAGGTCTAATTCTTCCATGTTCAGTTCTGAAGAATTTATCCTCCTGTAGGTCCTATTCAGCGCATCAGTCATGCACTAGTGTAATCTCTTGGTCAAGACAAACCAATCTGAGCCTTACACCTCAACCTTTCGCGATGGTTGTTCATTTCCATCTGGGTCGTGAATGGCGTACTTTTAGTTACAAGGGACTGTTAATTTAATCTTCTGTGATCTGGTATCACTAAATTAACTACAGTGTAACACGTACGAATTATTGAACAGTTATGCAGTAAATATATATAACATTCAATCATATTTAAAGCATCAGTGATAAACAATTTATTTCAGTAAATAAGTCTGAAAATTCAGTTTCGATTATACAAAGTAAAAAACATACTTTTCAGTATAATCCCAACACTCATATCTGGGTTGTAGATGAGGATGTCATCAAAAAACACAAGCACAAACTTCCTGATAAACTCTTTGAACAAGTCATTCATCATGTTTTGAAAAGTAGCAGGGGCATTTGTCAATCCAAATGGCATCACTTTGAATTCAAAAAGACCACAATGTGTAATGAATGCACTTTTATACATGTCCTCCTCCTTCAATAGAATCTGGAAATATCCTTGTCTAAGATCTATCTTAGAAAAAATTGATGCCCCCATGTAACTCAGTTAACAAGTCTTCTATCACAGGCATAGGATACTTATTTTTATATGTGTGCTTGTTGCGAGTCGTTTTATATGGAGAATATTATGTGGCTAATTCGGTGACAATTCACAAACAAAATATGCACGTGTAAAATAAACTATAAATAAGAGGAATTTGTTGACCCAGTTCGTTAAGAAATGACTACTCTGGGGGCGTACCAAGCCAGGGATGTAGTATTGCGAGTTTTACACGTACAATATATGATACATCTCATGAAGATGAATCGGTATGGATAAAGATGATTTGGAGAGTTGGTATATGAGTGCTAGGGTTTTTTATGTGTATGGATGAACTCTCGAATTTTTCTGAACCTTACCCCTCTGGAAATTTTTTTGTGATCCTGTTTCTTGTTGTTTTTTCTTATATTTATAGTACTTTGACAAGCATGAGCTGTTTTGGCATGCATGAGCTGGAGACTTCGGGCCATGCAAGAACTCATGTAATGTTGCCACGTTTCCAACTTTGTCTTCCTGGTTGATCTTTGCATTTGCTTGTCTATAAGGCACTCTTTTGGTCGTCCAAATCTATCTTTTGCTCGACTGAATGCTTTGTTCGCCCCATTAAACCATATCAATTTTATGCCGGAATATTGTCCTCATTGAGCATGTCTGAGTCCTCAGGTTATCTAAGCATCGGATATGTCTGTGTCCTCAGGATGTCTGAGCATCGAGCATACTGACCCCTCAGGTTGTCTGAGCCTTCAGGATGTCTGAGCTCTGAGCATCGAGCATACTGACCCCTCAGGTTTGTCTGAGCCTTCAGGATATCTGAGCATCGAGCATCTCTTGACCCCCGGGTTTGTCCGAGCCTTCGGGATATCTCGAGCCCCTCGGGATATCGAGCATCAAAGCATCTTGACCCTTGGGGTTATGCGAGCCTTCAGGATGTCTGAGCCCTCAGGATATCTGAGCATCGAACATACTGACCCTGAGGTCACTTGACTCAGGCTATCTGATTTCTCCTTCCCTGATTTGATCAGTTTGACTGATCAGATCAACATCTTTTCAGGATCATACCTGTTTGCTCGGTTAGTCTGGCGAACATACCTATTTGCTCGGTAGGCTGGTTGAACAACCTTGGTTGACAAGTGGCGAGCTGGCGAACAAACTTGTTTGCTCGATGAACAAGCGGTGAGCACACTTGTTCATCGAGTATGATTATTTTAATAGTTGAATATTACACGTGTCTCTCTTACGTGTTCGATTAATGCTGAATAATTATATCGAACACAACAATACCCCAATAATTCGCTTTGTATTCATCATGGGGCCCGATTTATTATAATTTGATTGAAAAATTTGTCATGAGCGTCGTTTAAATGTTACATGCCAAATTTAAAAAAAAAATCAAACCCGGCATTTATAAATACCTATTTTTGTCGCCTCAGTTCCCTTTCTTTCTTTTCCTCTTCTCTCTGTCTCTGTCTTCAATCTCCTTCGCGTCTGAAACTTCCGGCAAGGGCTTCATCTTTCCGGCAAAGGATTTTACTCAGGTAACCATTGCATACTCCATTTAATTTCGACTATGGCTTCTTGTTCAAACTCTTCTGCCTCAATTGAATCGGACCACCATAGTTTTTCCTCCCCCTCTTTCTGTATAATCCCCCGTAGCGATGCTAATGCGTCGGAGATAAATGCTTCGGGATCAAGGTCTTGTTGGCAAGTTCGGCAGCCGTTTGCCATTCTTTCCTCCGATTCCGATGATGCCCTAAACGAATTGGATAGGGATTTAGCCCGTAGTGATTTTTTAGATGATTTGAGAGATGATTCTTTGCCCCAATCCCAAATTAGGTCAAGGGTTGTAGATAGTCTTGATGTGAATAGGAATGATGATAATGTGAGGGAGGAATTCTTGATGGTTGTGAATATCGATGAGTCGAATGCGGGGGGTTAGGCGTGAATGAAACACGAGACTTGATATCCCTGTTGGTGTCCCTCATAGCCCAACATATAACGAGTATAATGCTCGTTATGATTTTGATTGGCCCGAACAACCTCGTAGGACTAGGGTTGAGAATGAGTACCCGGCGAGCAAAATTGTGAGCATAATTGATGTTGATATGCTCGCTCAGCTGTATAGAAATTACGAAACCCCCAAAGATGTCTTTTTCTGGGCACGTGGTCCCGATGAGCGAGCAGACCAGCCCCCTGAGGGTTGTGTTGCTGTGAATTTGGACACGATGGAAGCGGGCCTTAGGTTTCCACTCCATCCGGCTATAACTCGTTTGCTCGTAGAATGGAACATTACCATTACGCAGCTGAAGCCGAATGGGTGGTACATGATCATGAGCTTCTTGACTTTGTTCGGCAAAATGAAACCCAAATATTATCCCACAGCTGCTGAACTTGCTCGACTAGTGCATTTGACCCGTCTGAAGGGCGAGCATGGATGGTTGTTCATGCAGGCAAATGCTAAGTGCAAGATCATTGAGGATGTGCCGAACAAAATCAGTGATTAGAAAGAGAAATTCTGGTTCATTGGGGGCGATTGGAAAAGCCTAGCTTCTGGAAGCGAACCAGATGCTCGTTTAGACATCCCCACTGATTTTGGGGTTTACCAAAGTAAGTATTTTTGTGTCTTTTGCTCTTCAGTTTGAACTGATTTTAACTTATTCTTCATTTCAGGAATTCCAGCTGCGACGGACAAAGAGACCAACGACGGCTATTTTAGCAGTGTCTGGCAAATTGATCTCGAGTCTCGCTCAGAACGATCTGTGAAGACTTTGAATACCGCCGATCAAAGGAAGAAAGGAGGCTTGTACGTTCCCCCTCATCATCTTGTTGCTGTTAATCCCGCTGATAAGGATTGCCTTTTTGCATTTGCATGTTTTGTACCTTTTGCTCGTTGTTTCCCTTTCTTGTATAATGAATTGTTTTGTCTATAGCTTTTCCTGTCGTTACTGTTGTCGTGAGTACATCCGAGCATACTGAAATGGCTCGAAGAAAAAGACCTCAGGAGCTTGCTCGAATTCAAGCCGAGCGGGAGGCTCAACGAGCAAATCGAGGGGAAGCGAGCAGGGTGAGCAGGGTGAGCCGAGCATCTGCGTCTGGCCCTGGGGAGTCGAGCCGACCGAAGAGGACAACTCGTTCGGCCGAGTAGGGGGCGAGCGAAAAGGCTCCGTGCCAAAAAGACCAAGGATGGAAACAGACGAGCAGGGGGCAAGCGACCAGGCTCAAACGAGCATCGATACTGTTAGGGAGACCCCCACTGCCGAAGCGATCAGAATGGCCACCTCTGTGGTCGGTCCGGTCGCTCAAATAGTTGAAATGGAGGTGGGTACATCTTCTCCACCTCCTCCAGGACCTCGGACTTGGACTCCTATGAACCCTCAAATCCGGTCCCCCGAAGATAAATCATTTTTGGGATGGGATCCTGCTCTGGCGAACAGGTACGTTTGTTCTCTCATTGAATTACTTTTTCCTTCAATTGATTTTGTTCACTTTATTTCATTTGTTTGCTCGGGTGAACATGCAGGTTGAGCAGGTTGGCGCCTCTGATGCCCGAATTGAAGAATTATTACTACTCTCCGAGTGTTCGCAATATTCCGGGTCTTCCCGAGCATGTTCAGAAGGCTTGCGAGACCCCTATACGAGCATGGACCACTGAGCTTGAAGAGGCCACCAAGGGTCCAACACCTTTGGAAACCATGCGACTCGGCCTAGTACATCATGGTCAATCTCTGGTTCTTCTTGAGAAGGCTTATGCTAAGTCCACCAATCTTCATGCCAGTTACTTAGCTCTTATCAGAAACTTTGAAGAAAAGGTGAATGAGCTGAACAGATCTCAGGATGAATTGAAGTTGGCTCAGGGACAGATATCCTCGGCTCAAGCAGATGCTCTTAAGGCTCAAGAGGATGCTCGCCAAGCTCAGGAAGTTGCTCGCCAGGCAAGGAAGGAGCTAAACCTTGCTCAGGAGGAGGTGGTCGGCATACGGAGAGTTGAGAATGAAATGAATGTCGAGCCTCGTAAACTCCGAACTGACGTCGAGGTCATGGAATGTGAGAAGAATTCGCTCGGCCAACAACTCATCATTGCTGAAGAGACCAACACTCGTTTGGGTCTCGAAAATTCAAGGCTGCACAATGAGGAGTATGTTGATTCCATGTCGAACTTCTCTTACATATGTGCTTTTGCCGATGCCATCCGGTCTGCTCATATCCAATTTTCAGCAGTACCTGATCGACAACCCCCCAGATCGCAACCTTCCGATGTCTAACTTGAATGATCTGTGTGATTTCTCCAATCTTCCTGAAGGGATCGAGATCGATGATCCTATCCTAGATGAGGAAGATGGCTTGGATGCGGACATTGCTGATGTTGCTGATCAAACTCTCCGAGTCGAGCCTGGGTTCGATCAGGTGCAGGACGAACAAAGGGGACCTCCTGTGACCGAGCAAAGAGTACTTCCTGGCGAGCAGACTGGGCCTGACCATGCTAGAGGAGCCGTTGCTGAGGGGGCCGAGCAGATGGGGCATGATTTGCTCGATACTTCGCTTCCGCCCACTCCCAATAATGAATTTGTCCTTAGTGTAATTTTTTGCTCTGCTGAACAATTGCTGTGTAATTTTTGTCTTCTTCTCTTTTTTGCTCGAACAATTTTTTTTTTTTTTTTGAACTTGTGTAATTTCTTGTCTTTTTCTCTTTTGTTCGAACAACTTCAAAATTGAATGGTTGAATTTGCATATTGAACAAATTCCTCTAACCTGATTGTTGAGGATGAATGTTGTTGCTGATGAATGACTGACGCTTGTGTTGCTTGATGTTTGCTTTGTTGCTTTCTAGTTTATGCCTCTTTTCTTCTGAATGAATTCGAACATTGTGTTTGCCTATGCCCGCTCCTGACTTCTTTTGTTTTTGATTGTCTTATTGTAATGCAATCGGTTGATCATCTTATTTAGGTGCGACCAGATGGGTTAACTTTATGCAACCCCCCCTTTCTTGGTTCGCGATCGTCTTATTTAAGTAGCGATAACCCGTCTTAGGGCCATCTTATTTAGGCTGCGACCCCCCTCTTCTTTTTCGCTTTTTTACTACGGTGTCTGTAAAGTCTGAGTCATCTTTTCACAGCTAACGTACCCATTACTCGCTTTTTTTTGCGGGTGTCGTATCTGAACTTCGTTCGTCGGTGAACATAGACTTGGCTCGTTCATCTTTGTTCGGGCCGTCCGGCTTAGGTCACGACCTCTCGATAGGCTTCAACTAGAAAATCTTAACAAACAAAAATATTTTTTTGCAACACGTTGTATTCTATTACAACCTTTACATTTGAAGAAAGACCGCCTATTACACAACTATAGACATCGGACTATGGTTTTGAATCTAAACCTTGTCTTGAGTAGACATAAAACCGGCCCTCACCTTGTCCGCGGAATTGATGTTGACAAAGACGCGAGGCACATCGGCTGTCTACCCTTCTTTAAATAACATGCTCAGCGGCGAAGATAAGCGTTTGTCCCCTCTGGGACAAGTTGTGATTATCTTGGGCAAATTGCAGACATGAGCATGTGGCGAGCACGCCGCCTGCTTCGCTTTATATCGGTAAGCAAAATCCTCATCTCGCACCATTACGTCCCCTTCGGTAGATGCACGAGCATCGGCATCCGCATGTTGTTTCGGCGGATACCACGACATCCCTCTCGCCGGAGGAGATTTTTTGGGGATCGTGGGGACTAGTGATTTACTCTTTGCGTAAGCGATGAGTAACGTGGAGTGGCAACCATGACCTTGCCGAGGAGCATCTTGAGTCCGTAACGGCGTCGAACTTATGCTCGGCGTGTTACATGGGGTATAAAGCTCGTAGTAGGACAGATGCTCGATTCAACAGAATGATAGCTGAATCGAGTGCTGGATTCTTCATCTGGAGGCATACTGAACCAACTTTCTTCTGATAACTGTAGTATTTTTTTTCTTTTTTATCTGTTTTTTCTCTGCTTTCTTCAGCTATCAATATGCCTCTATTTATAGAACTATCCCAAGCTGGTGCTGGCATAGTTAGTTGGTGCTGGCCTTCTTGCTTTTAACTCCTCCTTTTGACATTTGTCCACTTTGAATCCTCCTTTTGACATCTGTTCGGATTTTTTGCCAGCTCTTATTCAAGGATTGACACGTTCCTTTTTTGGTTGCCACCACTTCTTAACTTATTTTGACACGTATCTTCTATCTTTCGATAGTGCTGGCCAGAATCTCTTTCTAGAAGATTTGTGTCGAACATGATGTGTTCTTCCTTCATGATTGTCCTGCTCGTCTTAGCTGAATGACTGATTATGTTCGGCCATTTGTGCTCGTTTAGCCTGAGTGACTGATTTTGTCCGGCCATTTGTGCTTGTTTAGCCTGAGTGGCTGATTTTGTTCGGCCAGTTATGCTATTCATTACTGATAATATTTTTTTCAAATTTAACGCATTCCACGAGTAGGACAATGGGACTCCATTCAGGTCTTCCAAATCATAAGCCCCGTTTAACAAACGTTCTGTAACTCTGAATGGACCTTCTCATGCTCGGCCAAACACACCACCTGATACCCTTGTTGATCCTCTTAAAACCAGCTCGCCCACATTGAACCTACGTGTTCGGACTTTGGAGTTATAGAACTTTTCTGATCTCTTTTTGTACATGGCGTTCTTGAAATCAGCCTCCGTCCTTCTTTCTTCTAACAGTTCAGACTTTTCGAGGCGGCGCTTTGGTCATTGATGTGCTCTCCAAAAGTCATTGTCCGATGACTCGGAATCTTGATTTATCTGCGGGTATACAACCTTCCGCACCAAATGCCAAGCAAAGCGGGGTTTCATGATTGATGTTCTGAAAGTTGTTCGATAGGCCCATAATATTCGGGCAACTCTTCAGCCCATCCTCCCCCCTTGGAATTATCAAGTCTGGCCTTGAGGGTATGCTTGATAATTTTATTAACGGCCTCGACTTGTCCGTTTGATTTGGGGATATCTGAGTTGAGTAATGCTTTTTTATGCCCCAAATGAGCATAATTTTGTCAGAATTCACTTCCATCGAACTGTTTGCTATTATCCGTTACCAATGATTGGGGAAGCCCAAAACGACAAATGATATTTTTCCAAACAAAGTTCCACATTCTTTGTTCGGTGATTTTAACAATAGCTTCGGCTTCCGCCCATTTAGTATAATCAATGGCAACCACAACAAATTTTACTCCCGACGTGCCAGTAGGAAATGGGCCGATCAAATCGATTCCCCATTTAGCAAATGGCCATGGGCAGAACCCCACACACTAGTTCTTGGTGGGCTATGAATAAGTGGGGCATGTACTGCACTTTGTGACCTTGCCAGCATCTGTGACGAATCTTTTTTTTTAGGGTTGGCCAATAATAACTTTGTCTGATAATTTTATGTGCCAGAACGAGCCCACCTGTATGATTTCCGCATACTCCGTCATGAATTTGCTCCAGAATCACATGACCCTCTTCAGGAGTAATACACTTCAATAATGGAAGTGAGAAGCTTCTTTTGTATAAATGCTCGTTTAAGATTGTATAACGAGCAGATTGTAATCTGAGGCGAGTAGCCTGTGCTTTATTCTCAGGGAGAAGTCCCTTTTATAAGTAATTTAAAATGGGAGTCATCCAGGTTTCTTGCTCGCCTGTTATATGGGCGACCACAACTCTGGGAATTGATGGCGAACAAGTTGTGACAACCACAATGTCCATTGTGTTCGTCACTCCTTCTGTTGTTGCCAGGTGTGCCAAGGCATCAGCGAACGAATTAGCCAATCGTGGTAATTGTTCTATGTAAACTTGTTCGAATTGTTTGAGCAACTCCTTTGCTAGTTGCTGATATTGTGCCATTTGTTCGCCTCGGGCCTTGTACTCGCCTGTTACTTGATATACGATTATCTGAGAATCGCTGTAAATCATCAACCTCTAAATTCCCATTGTCATAGCCATCTGTAGCCCAGCAATCAAAGCTTCGTACTCGACTTCATTATTTGTGGCTGGGAAATCAAAACGGATGGCTGTTGTGAAAGTTTGTCGAGTTGGACTGATGAGAACCACGCCTGCTCTAGCTCTTAAACTTGTTGATGAGCCATCAACGTACATATGCCATGGTTGGTCGACAGCTCTTTCGGGCATTTGTGGATATGTCAACTCGACCATGAAATCGGCCATAGCCTGGCCCTTCATTGTTGTTCGCGGGGCGAACGTAATGCCAAATTGGCCTAACTCCACCGCCCACTTGAGTAATCTGCCCGCAGTGTCTGGTCGGTGGAGGATATGTTTCAATGGGAATGTGGTCAGTACCTCGACTGAGTGATCGAAAAAGTATGGTTGCAGTTTTTGAACACTCATAACGAGAGCATATGCTAATTTTTCCAGTGGTGGGTACCGGAGCTCGGCTTCTTTAAGCACCTGGCTTACATAGTAAATGGGCAAGTGGGTCGTCCCCTCTGCCCGAACGAGCACGGCGCTAATTGCATGCTACGATGCAGCAAGATACAGATAAAGTTGTTCACCTGGAACAGGCTTAGATAATGTTTGAGTATCTGCAAGGTACTGCTTTAATGATTCGAATGCATTTTGGCAATGCTCGGTCCACTGGAATTTCCCTTTCTTTAATGCATCAAAGAAAGGTTTGCATTTATCCCCAGTTCTTGATATAAACCGGCTTATGGATGCCAAACGTCCGGTTAATTTTTGGACTTCTTTCACACTCCTGGGGGCCTGCATGTCGAGCATAGCTTGAATCTTTGATGGGTTCGCTTCAATCCCCCGTTGACTGACCATATGTCCGATGAATTTTCCCGAGTGAACCCCAAAGCTACATTTCTTCGGATTTAGCTTCATGTTGTACTCCCTGAGAATATCAAACGTTTGTGCGAGGTGGGTGATGTGGTCTTCCTTGTGTTCGCTCTTTACCACAATATCATCAATATACACCTCAATTGTTCGGCCGATGTGTTCGTCGAACATTTTGTTCACCAGACGTTGATATGTTGCCCCGACATTCTTTAATCCGAATGGCATGCGTTGCCAACAATACATATTCTTTTCACTGCAGAATGCCGTATTATTTTGATCGTCCGGATGCATTGGTATTTGGTGATAGCCAGCAAAAGCATCCATGAAGGTCATGAGCTCATGGTCTGCTGTATTATCGACCAAATAATCGATGTGCGACATCGGGAAATTATCTTTCGGGCATGCTTTGTTTAAATCAGTGAAATTAATACATAGTCTCCAAGTTCCGTTAGACTTGCGGACGAGCACAGGGTTCGCAAGCCATCTTGGGCATTTTACCTCTCGAATTAGTTTATTGTCGAGCAACTTTTTGATTTCACTATTCATAGCCGTATACTTCTCCGAACTGAACTTTCTGCGCTTCTGGATTACTGGAGTTTGTGTTGGATCAAGGTTGAGGGAGTGACATGCATGTTTTGTATCAATGCCAACCATGTCCTCATGCGACCAAGCGAACACATCCAAGTTTGCTTGAAGATATGCAATCACTTCTGTTCGGAAAGGCTCTGGTAATTCCGAACCAATGAATACTTCTAACTCAGGTCTGTTCGGGTCGATATTGATAGACTCCAGTTGTTTGACAAGTGTTGCTCGCTTTCTTTTTTGCTTCCACCGAGGATCTTCGATCGACCCCCGGTGTTCGTCATCAACCTCCATAGGTTCAAAACCTACGCGAGGTTCTAGGTCCGATAGCTCATTTGGTGGATTAATACTCATTAGATCTGGAAGATCTGGGACATGAGTTACCATCTCGGATTCTGTGTTCACGCATGGAGGTGTGCTCGTCAAAGGATATTTTGGCAACGTGTTTGCCTACTGGCTTGATTCTCTGATCTCCCATGTTTGCTCCATCATGTTAACAGTATTTTGCTTTTCTGGTGCACATGATAGCAAACAATCTCGAGCTTTTTCTGATCGCCTTTTACACTACCCGTTCCATCTTGTGTTGGAAATTTAACACAGTAATAATAAGTAGAACATGCCACTTTAAATTCCTGAATAAACGGGCGACCTAGGAACCCGTTATAAGTAGACGGAGCATCGACGATTACAAAATCTAGCATTCTAGTTCGTCGGATCTCCGGATTTAGAGTTGATTCTAACTCGACTCCTAACCTGATCATACCATAGGGTCGGGTTACAGATTCCCCGAAACCCATGATGGTGTGATCACATGGTTCTATATAGCTACTCAAGTCCCCAACTTCCTTTTCCATTTGGTGCAGAGTGTCGACGAACAAAATGTTCGCATACGCTCCAGTATCAACTAGGAGGCGGTGCACCTTTAAACCGAGGAAACGAGCACTGATGGTTAGAGAGTCATTGTGGGGAGTGATTATACCGTCGAGATCGTCTTCTGAAAACATAATTTGCTGAGAGGGTGGCGTGCTAGCTGATGTGCTCGCCACCTTCACCTGATGGATGCTTTGCATGGCACGCATCTCCATCTTCTTTCGTCTGTTCGATAATGTTGGTGCCTGATAACATCTACCCACTGGACCATAATCAGGACGTATCATGTGGATCTCTTGTCTTTCTCGACCTCTACCCATAGTAGGAGCCCCCCTTTTGGGTATTTCAGACCTCTTACGGGATTCTTCGGGATCACTTTGTCGAGATGTTTCTTGACCTTTTCGCTTACCCCTACGATCTCTGTTTTTTTTACGTTAGAAGTCTCTCATTGGCTTTTTTTGAACCGGGTAAGATGATTCTCTTTATATAACTTCCACAGTTGACGAAGTAAATCGCGACAATCTTCTGTATTATACCCGATGTACTCGTGATAATTATAATATTTGGAAGCATTAAGCCGATTCTTGTCCATTATGATTCTTCGAGGCCTATCTAATATGTCCCGATCTTTAATTTGGTTAAAAATTGTTTTATCTTTGAAACGCCCGGAAAGACTTAAATAGGGCGTTTTACCTTTTTCTTTGAATGGTTTGAAAGACCCTGGGGGTTTGTACCCCCCCTCATTCATCACTTTCTTTCCGAAAACTTTCTTAGTTGTTGTTTCCTGACCCAATCGTGACTAGGCGAGCAGATCCTGCATAGCTATGATCTTGGTGCTTTCGCTCTCGGGTCCCGAATATGTGTTCGGCCGGTCTTGATGCATGGCTTTCCACATGTCGATGTTCGAGGTCGCCTCCGACCACCGCGAGGATCTTGGCATCCTCTTCAACTGGGGCCCGTCATACAAACATTTATCAAATCTTTTGATGTATGCTCGATCTGACTCACCCCTTAGTTGGGAAAAATGCGCCAACCTTTGTTTTGGTGCTGGGCGAGCACACATAGATGAGAAATGGGGCGAGAATTGCTTGTCCCAACCGAAAGCGAAAGATGTGATGGGCCTTGAATTGGCAAAAGTAGAGAACCATCTATGAGCTCGATCACCCCAAAGTCATGGGGAATGATAGACCTTTGCGTCGCCTGTGGCACCCATGGTGATCATAAAATCTGAGTATTCTTTGAGATGGACATGTGGGTCGGACTTCGACGTCGAACATACGGGATTGGTGGTGGGATCTTTGCCACTTTCTCTTATATTTTTGGCCGCCATGATCTCCGGTGTTAATGGTGAGCAAGGCATTGTGCTTTCGCCTCGGAAGTCCTTTAGTTCTTGGTAGGTTCGACTGTAAGCCTTCAATGGCTTTCTGCATTTCCGCAAATTTTTGTGGGCCGACAGACTTGGATCGGGGTTGTATCCCATCATGAGGACCCGTGGGTCATGCTTTCGTGATAGGGCGATCCCCTTTCCAAGTTAGTCCTTGACTACCCAATCGATGATGGATAGACAATTTTGTTCCAGCCGATTTTTGTTTGGGATGCGGACGATCATGAGGATCTGAGGGAGCGGGCATGTTTATCGGCTGTTCCTTCCCAGGATCCTGTCGCCTATAGTTGCCAATTCGGTCTTTGGCGGAGAGCCTCAAACGTCCAAACGTTGATGGTCTGGACCCGAGGAGGTCATTAAGTCATCCGACATATCATCTGCTTTTTATTAGCCCGCTTCAGTAACTTTTATCTTAACTTGCTTTCGCTATCGGATGTATCTTTAGCGTCGATCATCATCATCTTGAGTTTTTAACTTGGCCAACTCTTTTTCGGCCCTCTCTTTCTGTGCTCGTAGCAAGAAAGTGATGGATTTTGTTGTGGCCGCCGGATCATTGGCAATATCCTCAAGATTGATGGTCTCCACTGTCTGATCTTTATGAGGTTTGGACGCCGAGCCTCTTTTTCGATCGTGAGGTCGGCTTTTTGTCCGACCTCTCCGTCTGGTATTTCTAGATTGAGGCATTATATTTCTTTTTTTTTGCCTCGGCTAACTTGGTTTTTTGTGCATGTGTTGGTTTTTGGTACCCCTCCTTCTAAATACCAATTTGTTGCGAGTCGTTTTATATGGAGAATATTATGTGGCTAATTCGGTGACAACTCACAAACAAAATATGCACGTGTAAAATAAACTGTAAATAAGAGGAATTTGTTGACCCAGTTCGTCAAGAAATGACTACTCTGGGGGCGTACCAAGCCAGGGATGTAGTATTGCGAGTTTTACACGTACAATATATGATACATCTCATGAAGATGAATCGGTATGGATAAAGATGATTTGGAGAGTTGGTATATATGTGCTAGGGTTTTTTATGTGTATGGATGAACTCTCGAATTTTTTTCGAACCTTACCCTCCGGGATTTTTTTTTGTGAACCCGTTTCTTGTTGTTTTTTCTTCTATTTATAGTACTTTGACAAGCATGAGCTGTTTTGGCATGCATGAGCTGGAGACTTCGGGCCATGCAAGAACTCATGTAATGCTGCCACGTTTCCAACTTCGTCTTCCTGGTTGATCTTTGCATTTGCTTGTCTATAAGGCACTCTTTTGGTCGTCCAAATCTATCTTTTGCTCGACTGAATGCTTTGTTCACCCCATTAAACCATATCAATTTTATGCCGGAATATTGTCCTCATTGAGCATGTCTGAGTCCTCAGGTTATGCGAGTCCTCGGGTTATCGGATATATGTGCGTGTTTTCAGGATGTCTGAGCATCGAGCATACTGACCCCTCAGGTTGTCTGAGCCTTCAGGATGTCTGAGCCCTCAGGATATCTGAGCATCGAGCATACTGACCCCTCAGGTTTGTCCGAGCCTTCAGGATATCTGAGCCCTCAGGATATCTGAGCATCGAGCATACTGACCCCTCCGGGATATTTGTCGAGCCTTCCCGGGATATCGAGCATCAAGCATCAAGCGACCCTTCAGGTTGTCTGAGCCTTCAGGATGTCTGAGCCCTCAGGGTATCTGAGCATCGAACATACTGACCCTGAGGTCACTTGACTCAGGTTATCTGATTTCTCCTTCCCTGATCTGATCAGTTTGACTGATCAGATCAACATCTTTTCAGGATCATACCTGTTTGCTCGGTTAGTCTGGCGAACATACATGTTTGCTCGGTAGGCTGGTTGAACAACCTTGGTTGACAAGTGGCGAGCTGGCGAACAAACTTGTTTGCTCGATGAACAAGCGACGAGCACACTTGTTCATCGAGTATGATTATTTTAATAGTTGAATATTACACGTGTCTCTCTTACGTGTTCGATTAATGCTGAATAATTATATCGAACACAACAGTGCTCATTGAGTTTTCTATAGTCCACACAAAACCTCCATGTGTGATCTTTCTTTTTTACTAGTATAGATGGACTATCAAAAGGACTTGAACTCACCTGAATGAAGTCTTGTAGAAGCATTTCTTTCACTAATCTCTCAATCTCATCCTTCAGTGCATGAGAGTATCTGTAAGCTCTCTGAAAAATGGGTTGAGTACCATCTTTCAGCTTGATTTCATGCTCAATTCCCCTCTTAGATGGGAGTCCTTTTGGTTCTGTGAATACTTCCTCATATCTTGATAATACAACCTTGATCACTTCATCACACTCTTCTCCATCTGATAACTCAACATTTGCACTGAATAGTTGCACCACTATCCCAGGATTTGTTTTGTGCAGAAAATTATCTAGGCCTCTAGCAGTGATAACTCTCAACTCCTGCTTGGAAGTATCCCCTTCCAACACAACTTCCTTCCCACCCTTCCATATTACAATCTTATTATTCTTAAGATTGAAGGTGATTGGACTGTGTTCCCACATCCAATCAGCTCCCAGTATCACATCACACCCTCCTAATTTAAGCACTCTCATGTCAGTTGTAAACAGCTCACCCTGCATGACCCATTTGAAATCAGAACATTTGAATCTACTAGTGGTTTTGCCCCCATCAACTACTGTGATAACCCAAGGTACAACTTCCTCCATTACACATTGTAATTCTGTAGCAGTGTTGACATCAATGAAGCTACTAGTACTCCCACTATCAATGAGTACATTCAATTGCCTTTTCCCTACTTGACCAGTAACTTTTAAAGTATTTTTGGCTTTATTTCCCATCAGTGCATTGATGGAGATTCCATCCTGAATTTCCTCTGCTACTTCTTCTATGCTCACTTCTTTCTCCATTTCTTCCTTCCTTCACCCTCCACAAGAATTAAGTTGAATTGTTTATTCTTGCATACATGACAATAAGCATACTTTTCATCACAATGGAAGCACAAACCAAGAGCCCTCCTCTTTTGATATTCTGATCAGTTATTTTCTTAAATGTGGAGTGATTCTCCACATTCCCCTTCTTGTCTTCTTTTTCTTTCTGTGATTGATTGTAGGGTGTTGGTTGTTTACCATAAGAATTGAATTGAGTCTTCTGATTTCCCCACTTGTTCTTCTTGCCCCAGATTTCCAGAGTTGACTCTAGCATTTTGGCTGTGTTGATGGCCTGAGTGAGTTCCACAGGCTTGAACAATTATACAGGTACTCTCAGTTCTTCCTTTAACCCCCTTAAGAAGCAAGAAATAAGGAATTCCTCACTCAAATCAGGATTCTTAACCTTAACCAATGATTTGAGTTCATCAAACTTTTCTTGGTATGTAGTCACATCTTGAGTTGCTGCAGCTTGGAGAATTCAATCACCACATCCTCTTTCCCAAGTCTCAACAATCTGGTCAATAGCTTTTGACAAAAACCCTCCCACTCAATCTCTTCCTTTCCCTCAATATATTCCATGTACCAAATGTCAGCAACATCCACCATGTAGTACCCAGAATGGTGCACCTTAGCTGTCTCTCCCATAGGCATAATTTGAAAGACTCTATTAGCTTTCCTAATCCAACTCAATGGATTCTCTCCATTGAACTCAAGAATCCATTGAACTCAGGGAGTTTCAACCTAATAGTATGGTTATTAGCTTGAAAGTGAGTTGGACCTTGATTTTGATTCTGGTTTCTAAAGGGAGGAGGAACATAAAAACCCTCTCTCTCTTTCCAAGCTTTCTTCTCATCATCAGCCGAGTCTTGACCTGTCTCGGTGGCTTTCTTCATTAGATAATCCATGTTATCACTGATGCTCTTAACATTTTGACTCACTCCGATTATCAAATCTTCGAGTTTCATAATTTTCTGCTCTACTACCTTCATCCGTTCATCGTTTTCCACAAACACTTCGTCGTGCTTCTTAATCATTTCAAACAAATTATGCATACGCGTGCCTTCTGCCATCGCACCAGAGTGGGCAACGAATTGGCTCTAGATACCACTTGTGATGTCCCAAACACTATTTCACGTAAACAAATAGAAGCAAGCGAAAGTATCACTCAATCACACAAAAAGTATCAGCAGTTCCTCGATAAAGTATTAGCTAAAATAAAACTGAGCAAATAACAATAAAACAGAGTGGACGAAATAAGAGAGCCTCCGGTGGAAGAAGTAATCGCCATTGCTCCGAATAGTAGCCTGTAAACGAACGAAGAGGGTGAATATCTTATGGTTTTATATGGGATTCGACAATTTCTATATAGGATCACTCACAATGACTTTTGGTTTTGGTTTTCCTCACATATTGAAGAAGCTACTGGGATCCATGGTTTAATTTTCTGCGAACAAGAAGGATACGTTAATGGGAGTTTAATCGATAAGGAAAATTAGCTTGAGAGCAAGAGGATCATACCTCATAATTCTACACACCTCGCCATGGCTGAATTCCCAAGCTTTGTAGTTCTTCGTTCCGTTAGAAATGTCAGGTATCAAATATTCCCTCCCCACTCATCGGCCGCCACGTGCAGGAAGAAACCGAATAGAACTTAATTGAACAACTGGGCTGCTCAGCAAATAATTAGACGGCCCAACATGAAGCCCATTTATTTTGAATAAGAAAAAACAAGGCCCAAGCTCGGATGGCCCACGAGTGTTTAATTGATAGAGTCGTGTTTGAAGAAACACGACAGTAGTAGGCCGGGGCAGGGCGGGGCGGATGGTTGGGCTTCGTTCGTCGGGAGCCCAACACCAACAAGATTACGCCCATCACTCAGCAGCACCACAAGTCTCTGCTTACACCTAAAATCGGTTACAAAACAAAACGCCCATGGCATCTTACTATTATTATTATTATAATAACAATAATCAGAAGTCTGAACAATAAAAGCCGGAAGGAAGGAAGAAAGCAGAGGTGAGCTAATTGAAATAAGATGGAGCTTTCAATCTCATCTTTCTCCTCTCTCCGGTCTTCTCTCAGTTCGTCTACCTCCAGAATTAAGCTACCCTCTGCCCCTTCACAACTCCACTTTTCCAAGACCTTTTCCTCTTTTCTTCTTCTTCTTCTTCTTCTTCTTCTTCTTCTTCTTCTTCTTCTTCTTCTTCTTCAACCCACTTCCAAAGTCTCAAATTCCCCTCCATAACCACACTCAATAGGCCGCATTTCATCTGGGTATGTTTAATCCCTTATTTATTCATCGCTTTCATATTCTATTTAGCACATCTATTGCTGCACCAAAATTCAACTAATCTGATACCAATCGTAACTAGTGATTTGTTGAAACCTTGATTATCTTCTACTTCTTTAATTTTAGTGCGAAGTTAATTTAAGATTTTATACATCATATTTTGTGCTATTGTTTACATGTTCAAAAACGAATGTGCACTTTCATCTTCACATAGAGTGCTTAAATGAAGCTTCCTGATCCATAATTACCACTTCGATTTGTAAAAATATCGAAACTTGCTACAACCTCTCATTCTAAAAATTGTCAAAAAATTCTAATTTAATTGTTCTATATCTTTATACTTGCTGTTGACATTACTTACTTCAAACTATTTCTATTCTGCTTGAAACGAACAATTTATCATATCTCATCAACATAAAAATAGTAATTAACGGGGTTTACATCAAAGCTTAAATTGTCAGGCCTGCTCTAAAGTTGATGCTGCGGGCTCTGATCCACTACTGAAGGTTTTCCAGTTCAGAGATGCATTCTGGAGATTCCTAAGGCCCCACACCATACGTGGAACAACATTAGGATCTGTGTAAGCAATTATTTATATGCATTTCTGCATTCGTTGTGATGCCTTCTTTGTCTCCAGTAGTAACATCTTACTTAATGCAGTTGTTTGTGTTTTACAGTTCTCTAGTAGCCAGAGCTTTAATCGAGAATCCAAATTTGATAAGGTGGTCATTGTTGCTCAAGGCATTTTCGGGGCTTCTAGCACTCATATGTGGAAATGGTTATATAGTGGGCATTAATCAGATATATGATGTTGGTATTGACAAGTAAGGGACAAAAATCTACTTTTAGTTTAATGCTTGGATAATACACTCCTATACATAAATATTTTTTCTTCCAATTGCAGGGTGAACAAACCGTACTTGCCTATAGCTGCAGGAGATCTTTCAGAACGGTCTGCATGGTTCTTGGTGTTATTTCTTGCTGCTGCAGGTCTTCTTATAGTTGGCCTGAATTTTGGTCCTTTCATTACTTCACTTTACTGCCTTGGCCTTTTCCTTGGAACGATCTATTCTGTTCCCCCATTTCGGATGAAGAAATATCCCGTTGCAGCATTTCTTATAATAGCCACGGTATAGTTTTTTCAATGATAAGCTGCCC
The DNA here is from genome assembly GCA_037126765.1 of Stenogyne calaminthoides. NCBI lineage: Eukaryota > Viridiplantae > Streptophyta > Magnoliopsida > Lamiales > Lamiaceae > Stenogyne > Stenogyne calaminthoides. Next base: position 3,057,295 of record JBBCBC010000020.1, on the reverse strand, counting down.
TTTTCTGCTAATAGAAAGATGGAAATATCCTTAGTAAAAAAAATTGGGATGAGATTGAAAAGAGATGCATCTTTTCAGGTCAAGATATTGACTGGTATTAAAATATGATATGATTTTTGGTTGGAGTTTTTAGTATGTAACTTGTACACATGTTTAGGTTTATTATCACTGTACTTTGGACTAACCCTCTAGGTTCAAGCTTGAACCTTAATGATTACATTGACCCTTTGGGAATTCAACTAAACAGTGTTTGATTTAATAAAGTAAATGTTATTTCCCAGCTTGTTCAAGAATTTGGCTCAATTTGTAATTATGTTTAAAACACGAACTGCCAGTTGAGGACTCACATGATATATTTACTTAATTAGGTTATGATATAGTGCACATAGATATTAATGTGCATGGAACCATTTTACAGGTTCGAGGGTTCCTCCTCAATTACGGTGTCTATTATGCCACAAGAGCTGCCCTTGGTCTAACATTTGAATGGAGGTAAATTGCTATACAATGATGCACTCAGGTTTTTGATGCCATGTTGGTTTGTGCTTGTTTTTTGGATTGAACTTGACCTTGATATTTTAAACGGCAGCTCCCCTGTTGCATTCATCACCACATTCGTAACATTGTTTGCTCTTGTCATTGCCATAACTAAAGATCTTCCAGATGTGGAGGGTGATCGCAAGTAAGTTTGGTGCTGGATTATTGCATTTTTTTTGTTCTTGATTTCATCCTGGTACATTATAACATCAATCTTTGTTTGTCTCAATGTATTCTTCAATGGGGAGGGTTCTATTATATTACAATATCCTACTAGTTATCATTCACAAGTTGTTAGACTGTTACATTAGGTCCTTAGCGGAGTAAGATGCCTATCTGATAACTGAATTAATAGGTTTCAGATATCTACTTTGGCAACAAAGCTTGGGGTAAGAAATATCGCACTGCTTGGATCTGGGCTTCTGTTGATAAACTACATCGGTGCTTTTTTGGCAGCAATATACATGCCTCAGGTATCTCTTTGTTTCATTGCAAACTCCTTTCTCGTGGCTATTTCTATTATAATCATTGATGTGTGGTGATTTAAAATATAATACTTTTTGATAACATTTGACAGGCCTTCAAGAGTAGGTTGATGATACCTTCACATGTTACCTTGGCGCTATGCTTGACTTTTCAGGTATATTTGAACTATTCTTTACATACCATTCCCTGAATTATTCCCATGCTATTTATCAGCTTACATATACTTTTATAATTCTGGCTCGACTCATTTTTTCTTCAATTATATCAGTAAAGTTTACTCTACAGTCACGTTACTTGAATTTCAGTGATCAGCGTACATTTAGCTTTATAAACTCCTATATTATTGACTAATGATAGAGGGAAATTGAATCCTGGAAGGTGAGAACTAAACGGATGCATAATATGCCACAATTGATCCTTACTACTATGTATATATATTTCTTAAATATTGAAGGTTGCCATGATCCTTGTTAATTTATTGTTTAATTGCTCCAGCAAGACTGCAATTTTGGTATGATGTCAAGGAAAAAATATTGAATATATTGCCGTAATCTCAGAGCCAATTCATCGTCTTCCAAATAGCCTGCTTTACTGCAGCATTTCAAGCCAAAAGTTCTAAATCATGTAATACTGTTGCGAGACCAGAGGGAAACGGGATGAATGGTGAGTTGGGAACGAAGGGAGAGATAGAATTGGGGTTTCCTGTGTCAGTGGGAAAGAGAGGTTTCGAATACATTTATCTGAATGAGGGATTTGACTCAGAGAAAATAAGTGATACTCCTGAGTGGAATTGTCTGAATGAGGGATTTGACTCAGAGAAAATAAGTGATACGCCTAAGTGGAATTGTCTGAATGAGGGACCTGACTTGGAGAATATGCCTGAGTGGGACGCAGATGGGAGGATCAAGTGATACGCCTGAGTGGAGTTGTCTGAATGAGGGAATGTTTGGGCTTCTCGCAGATGGGCCCAAACATTTAGAATGACCTGGAATTTAAAGATTGGAGAGGAGGCTTGGGCCCAATCGTTATCTATTTTAATTCTGCATTTAAATTACCTAAGGAATATCCATCTGTGTGTGGACCCCACTGTTTGTTACAAAAATGGCCTGCGGCCAATGAATGAGATATCAAAAAATTTGCACCATTCTCTCTCCTCTAACTTCCTCTCTTCCTATCTAATTCTATCTCTCCCAATTTCTTCAAATCTTCATCTCGTTCTACACAGTAATTTACATTTCAGCAACATTATTCCCAGAAAATCCAAAAAACACATTACAAAAATACCAGAAAAATATAAAAACTCAACATTTGGTATTCCAGAGCCAGGTTTGATCATGGCCGAGGGAACGCGCTTCAAGGATCTGCAAGAATCACCCAAAAAGCTGGAATTATTAATTCAAACGAAAGCTATGAAGCTGGAAGCAGTAGAGGGGAAGCTAACAGACAATATGCAAGGTTTAACAACTAAGATGGAGGAGAAATTTGATCTTATGACTAACACTTTGGCAGCTATGCAGTTACAATTGTTGAATATGGAAAAAGGCAAGGGTCACAATGAAGGGCCTTCTATTTTGGGGAGTCCTAACTATGGATCTGGTGGTGGAGGGCCTAACTATGGACCTGCTGGTGGAGGGCTTACCTTTGGATCTGCTGGTGGGGGATCATCTTATCAGTATCAGGAATCTCCAAGGAAGTTAACTGGTACCCAATTTCACAACCCAGTACCTAAGATTGAATTCCCTAGGTTTGATGGCTCTAAACCTAGGTTATGGGTACTGAGATCCAATGAGTATTTTAAACTTATGCCCAATATGACTGATCAACAAAAAATAACTTTGGCTACTATCCATTTTGAGCGTAAAGCAGCACTATGGGTTCAGAATTTCAATCAGATAAATGTGGAATTAACTTGGGCACAATTTTTGGTTATTCTCTCAACTAGATTTGAGGAGATTAAGGATTCTACAGTGATTTCTGAGTTTAACAAACTTAAACAAACTGGTAGCTATGAAGATTATGTTGATAAGTATAAGGAACTGAAAGCTTGTATGCTGGTAGTTACTGAGGATGTATTCTCAGAAACTTACTTTGTGGCAAGTTTCATTGGAGGACTTAATGAAGAGCTACAAGCAACAATAGCCATGTTTGAACCTACCACACTTCAACATGCTATTAAATTAGGCAGGAAGCAAGATCAGGCTACTGCTGCACTAACTAGAAAACTTAAGCCCTATTCAAGGGTTTCTAATCCTAACCCTAACCCTAACTCTAACTCTAACTCTAATTTTATGCAGTGGAAGAAGGGTGATGCTACTGGGGGCCCTACCAGTAAAGGGAAATCACATTTCAAGGTCTTATCTCCTACAGAGATGGCAGCTAGGAGGGAGAAGGGGTTATGTTACAATTGTGATGAACCTTTTGTGCAAGGGCACAAATGCAAACAGAGAATTTCATACATGATTATGGCAGAAGAAGAGGAAGATACTCAATCCTTCTCTTCTCCTACCACTGAAGGGGAAGAACAGGTTGTTTATGGGGCTGACATCATGGAAGAGGTCCAAATGTCACTAAATGCTCTAAGTGGTGAAGATGGAGTTACTACCATGAGGTTTTTTGGGGAGTTTGAACACCACAAACTCCACATTCTCATAGAACTCGAGGTAAAGACTCGAGTTTTATACAAAAGGCTACAACTAAAAAGGCTCAAATGCCCTTTGAGTGATCTTAAACCAATACTAGTGAAGGTTCTTAATGGGCAAAGATTGTCACTCACAACAAGTGAACCACTTTCACTTGGAACATCGCAGGTCATCAATTCACCTACCCACCGAGGTTTGTTGGAGAACGAGGGTTGTGACCGATCCTGAGGATTGGTTAAAGTTTTGCACACCTATTGAGCTTGACTATGAAAAGATGACTTTCACAAATCCGAACTTTGCTTGGGAAGAGGGTGAAACTACAAGCACTTACTTCATCACCGAATGTAAGTTGATTTACGATGTGGGCTTATATCGGATGATCCACACGAAGCCTTTAAGGAAGTTAATGAGATGTACTTAATTACATCAACACCACCTACCCACACCAAGATGATCCTGAGTTACTTAAGCTACTACTAGCTTACAAGGATATATTTGAGGAACGAAAGGAATTACCACCGGGAAGGGGGTGGAACACCGTTATTATACTCACACCGAGGAGCATCCCTAAACAAAGAAGATACCATATAGAACTTCTCATACCCATAAAGAGGAAATTGAAAAAAGATTATTGTAAAGGATTTGGCGTTTACTACGAGAGTAATTCAACATAGTAAGAGCCCTTTTTGCTTCACTGCGATTTTGGTGAAGAAAAAAAATGGCACCCTGAGGCTATGTGTGGATTACTGGTACCTTAATGAGCTCACAATCAAGCACAACTATCACATTCCTATCATTGATGAGTTACTAGATGAGCTTAAGGGTGCTAAGATCTTTTCGAGAGATAGATTTGAGGTCGAGGTACTTTCAAATCCTAATGAAAGAAGAGCATAGGCAATTATTTGCTTCGGGACCCATAATGGTCACTATGAATTCCTAGTGATGCCATTTGGGTTGTCTGACCTGCTACATTTCAATCACTAATGAATCGGTGTTCGGGGATCACTTGAAAAATTTGTGTTGGTCTTTTTGATGACATCCTCATTTACAAAGACCTTGAGAAACATAACATTTAATTCACTTGGAATCGCCTTACAACTTTTGAGGGCGAATAAGTTGTTTGCTAAAGAAAGAAGCAAATGTAGTTTTGGCCGGACTAGTGTGGAGTATTTGGGCCACATAATTTCTAAGGATGGAGTTGCCAACGATCCGGGGAAAGATTGAGTGTATGGTTCGAAGGCCAAAACCACAAACCATAAAACAATTAAGGGGTTTCTTGGGCTTAACAGGTATTACAGAAGTTTGTGAAGGGATATGGTTTCATCAAGAAACCACTCACTTTTTACTCAAGAAGGACAATTTCAAATGGAACTCGAGGCGGAACTCTAGCTTTTTCGAAATTGAAGGAAGCTATGGTGAGTGTCCCAAAGCTAAGATTACTGATTTCACAAAGAAATTTGTGGTGGAAACCCCGATCTTTAGTGGGAAGGGAATTGAGTCAGACTACGCAAAGGGAAAACCCATTGCTTACATGAGTAAGTCCTTGTGTCCAAGGAATCAAGCACTTTCTGTCTATGAGAGGGAGTTTTTGGCAGTACTAATGGCCATTGAGAAGTGGAAACACTATTTGCAAGGTCGGAAATTCACTATAAAAATCCCTTAAACACCTTCTGGACCAAAAGGTGGTAACACCACTACAACAGAGGTGGATTACTAAGTTGTTGGGCCTTGATTATGAGATATTGTATAAAAAGGGGAGTGAGAACAGTGCAGCTGATGCACTATCCAGAAGGGAGAACAGTTGTTCTGCTATAACTACAATGGTCCCAACCTGGTTGGATCAGGTCCTGCTAAGTTACACTGATGATGGTTACATTGAGGAAATCATCAAAGCCAAAGGTACTGATCCTAATACTTACCCCCTATTTCAGTTCACTAATGGTATTTTGAGATATAAAAAGAGGTTGGTTGTGGGTAGCAGTAAAGGATTAAGAGATTTAATCCTTTCTGAGATGCACTCCACACCCTATGGAGGGCATTCTGAAGTTACAGGTACTTATCAGAGGCTTAAGAGGATGTTTTTATGGCCTAATATGAAAGATGATGTGTTAATGTGGGTCAAGAGGTGTGAAGTGTGGGCCAAAAATAAGTCAAGCCCAGGTTTATACCCTGGCCTCCTACAACCCTTGCCTATTCTAGAGCAAGCATGGTCACATATCTCTGTGGATTTCATAGAGGGGCTTCCTAACTCTTGGGGAAAGAATGTGATATGGGTGATAGTGGACAGATTCACTAAATATTCTTGTTTCATAGCCCTATCACATCCATATACTGCTACTTCATTAGCTAAGGTGTTTTTGGATGTTGTCTATAAGCTGCATGGGTTACCAGCTAGTATAGTTAGTGACAGGGACAAAATATTTACTAGCTGTTTTTGGAAGGAACTATTTAAGTTGGTGGGAACTCAATTACACCTAAGTTCATCTTATCACCCCCAATCTGATGGACAGACTGAGAGGGTAAATCAATGTCTGAAGCAGTACTTGAGGTGTTTAGTAAGTGACAATCCTAAGCAGTGGTTGAAGTGGTTATCTTTGGCAGAGTACTGGTACAACACAAATTATCATTCAAGTCTGAAGATGACACCTTTTGAGGCTCTCTACGGGTATACTCCTACGGGTTTTACTTATGGGCCATATTTGGATTCAACTAATGAGGAGGTTACAGATCTGCTTACTCACAGGCAACACATCATACAACAAGTCAAGGCTAATCTAATCAAAGCACAGAATCGCATGAAGGTACAAGCAGACAAGCACAGACAAGAGATGTTTTTTGAGGTAGGAGACCAAGTTTTTCTCAAACTTCAACCCTTTCGGCAGAATTCCATTCAATACCGAAAGAATTTGAAGTTGTCATCAAAATACTTTGGCCCCTATACTATCCTGCAAAGGGTGGGGAGTGTAGCTTACAAACTAGATCTACCAATTGGGTCAAAGATTCATCCCGTCTTCCATGTTTCTTTACTCAAGAAACACATAGGGGTTAAGGATGTACCTTCACAGAGTCTTCCAGATGTTGATAGCAACGGCCTCTTCGCGATCCAGCCCTACTGTGTCACAGATCGACGTCGATACCTGGAAAACGGAAAGGAGACAGATCAGGTTCGTGTCTATTGGGTTATCGAAGATTGAAAAATCGATTAGTGGGAAGATACCGCCTTTGTTCTGCGAAATTTTCCTTCAATCCATTCTTGGGGACAAGGATCTTTCGTTGGAGGGAGTATTGTTGCGAGACCAGAGGGAAACGGGAAGAATGGTGAGTTGGGATCGAAGGGAGAGATAGAATTGGGGTTTCCTGTGTCAGTGGGAAAGAGAGGTTTCGAATACATTTATCTGAATGAGGGATTTGACTCAGAGAAAATAAGTGATACTCCTGAGTGGAATTGTCTGAATGAGGGATTTGACTCAGAGAAAATAAGTGATATGCCTGAGTGGAATTGTCTGAATGAGGGACCTGACTTGGAGAATACGCCCTGAGTGGGACGCAGATGGGAAGATCAAGTGATACGCCTGAGTGGAGTTGTCTGAATGAGGGAATGTTTGGGCTTCTCGCAGATGGGCCCAAACATTTAGAATGACCTGGAATTTAAAGATTGAAGAGGAGGCTTGGGCCCAATCGTTATCTATTTTAATTCTGCATTTAAATTACCTAAGGAATATCCATCTGTGTGTGGACCCCACTGTTTGTTACAAAAATGGCCTGCGACCGATGAATGTGATATCAAAAAATTTGCACCATTCTCTCTCCTCTAACTTCCTCTCTTCCTATCTAATTCTATCTCACCCAATTTCTTCAAATCTTCATCTCGTTCTACACAGTAATTTACATTTCAGCAACATTATTCCCAGAAAATCCAAAAAACACATTACAAAAATACCAGAAAAATATAAAAACTCAACAAATACTATGTATAAATCATTTTTGTAATTATTTGGTTGGTTTCTGTCTTGCAGGCATGGCTACTGGAAAAGGCAAACTATACCCAGGTAATTCCAACTCACGTATTATTTTTTGGTTACATCTATTTACCTGGATGAATATTTAGCTGTTTATGGATTGGAGTGGCATGATGTTAAGAACTATTCTCAGCTGTAACATGTGACTGTTTTCACCTCCTCCTAACAAAGTAACCAGCTGATTCAGATTTATCCTTATTAATGTACATGAAAGTTGCTGAACAGCTTCAAGGAAAAAAATTATATTCACAAAATACCAGACTCGCAAGTTATTTTCCCCGGAACTCCCCAGAGTCAATTTTATGTTTTTTTTTTCCCTGGTATTTTCCAGACTAAGATACTGTAGTATGAAGATGTTAATGCAAACTCTTGAATCTTGCAGGAAGCAATCTCAGAGTTTTATCGTTTCATATGGAATCTGTTTTATGTTGAGTATGCATTATTCCCATTCATCTAGTAAGTTGATCCCGTTGCAATTCCATGAGCGGGAGGACACCCCAGCCCTGCTCTGCACCTATATGGGACTTTCGAGTGTCTTGTGTCTGTGAGAGTATAGTTTTTGGTTAATGTAAACAGGCCACAGATTCTGTTTCCTTTCCTTTGCAACATAATAGTGTACTGTGCTTCAACCAATTCATCACCACATAAATAACTTGTTAAGTTGCTATTGTACGGTGTTTGAGATGCTTTATGACTGCGTTCACCAATTACATAGGGCAGTAAGAAGCTAGAAAAGAATTGAAACAGTAATGTTGAAGAAAACATAGGAAAAAGGTATATATAATCAAGGCTGGGTGAATTTGGTGAGTTTGGAGCAAGTGAGCTTCTTTCTCTCCGTGATCCAGCAGGAGTAGGACGGAAGGGACTTGGCCTGCTACTGCTACTGCTATTGCTTCTTCTAGGAGACAAACTCACATCCTCTAAAACGCGCTGCTGCAGCTCCAACGGATAATCCCTCATGCATCCAATTCGTGGCCCAGCTCCCGTTGTCCATCTGCAAGACAACTGGTTCGCCAACTGATACGATTTCATCCCTTTGTGTGAGTTTATTCTCTTTATTATCTTTTCTTTTGGGATTTCTTCTTCCACATCTTGATCGAATAAATTCTGCTTCGACACCTCTATTTATGTGTCCGACTCTTCTGATAGAGATTCATCTGCCGTCTCATATCCCTCCATCGGACTTCCCAGACCCTTCACCGTGAAAGGGCTTCCTTCTTTCGGCGTAAGAAACATCTCGTGCATGTCCTCCCGTACCGGGATTTGGAGCAAAGCTATTTTCGAGTGTAGTTTCCTCGACCACCTTGATATTGGAACATCGTGTATATTTTCTGCATCCTTCGAATATCTTTTGCTCGATCCTTTCTCTTCTTTCATAGACTTGATAGTATCTTTTATTGGGACCCACAAATCTGGTACTGATTTGCTACTACGAAGGCTAAAACCAGATTCCTCTTCATTATCAGGTGCTCTCTGCAATCAAGAAAAAATTAAACCAACATCCATAATCCACATATAATCAAGAGTAAGACTATTGTCATAATTAGTACTAATACTTTTCAGTGACAACAATTATTTTGAAAATAATTAATACTAACAACCTAATACCTCTTAGTTAAACAACTATATACTTAAATTGCACGGTGCATCTGGTGTATATAATTTTTTGTCCAAAAGCAAATGAGCTAGGATAATCTTACGTGAACCCCACTCAGATCCACATTGTGTTGCAAAAGAAATGCCATAAATTTATCAAAATTTTCTTCTGTTGGGAGATAGTGGCCACTGTGAGGTAAAACCGCCTACAATTTAAAATCATCATCATCATTTTTTACTATCTAATATAGTGAAGAGAATAAATGAAGTGATTGGTTTCCACCTTAAGAAAACCGTCTTCTACAACTAAGCGCCCAGCTGACAAAGTCGCGCCACCAGCCAAGAAACTGGAGTGTTGAAATGTGCCTTTTCTCTTCTGTCCAACGAATAAAATCTTGGACGCACTCAGAACAAAGATCCATTTCACATCTTCGGGACCTTCCCTCATATCCAGAAGCTTCCCACTCTGCTTGTATGTGAACTTCCCATCACTTATCATCACTTCATAATCACTTCTCTCTTTCTGCGTCATTATGTCAGAGTAAGTTGGTTACTTTTAAGACATTACTTTTAAGGTAGGTTAATAATAAAAAAAATTAAGGATCTTACTGGACCAAGATATTTTATGCATTGTTGTTGAAGTTTTGATCTAGGGCATCTCTCTAGATTTACATTCCGACCTTCCCCAATGTCTAGCCTGCATCAAGAGATCATCATCATATAGAAGAAAAAGATTTGCAATATCGTTATTAACTCAGAGTAGATATAGGAATGTTACCAATAAAAGAACGGTTGCATGCTCTCACATTGGAGCCAATTGGGGTAATAAAATTGTAGGTTGTGACCATACCGATGTCTAGGATCAATCTAATAAGACAGGTGTTAAACCTTCGTTTTCATTACATCAACAAAAATACACAAAGACTGCAACTTACAGCCTCGAGCCAATGTTGCAGAGCAAGTTTTCGAGCCTTCTCATCTTTCGATAACCCTTTCCCTAACTAACAAAAAAACAAACAAACAAATTAATATCTTGACAACTTACATGTAACAATCTTTCTTGATACGTACCTTAGCATCTTTTTTTCTTGGTCTTGCCCAGCGTGACATGGCAGTTTCAGTTCTCTCAATCTCGAAGAATGATATAGAAGTATTATTTAGCTCAGCAAAATCTAACAACTTCCACCTGAACCACACCAAAAGAAAGTAAGTTGCCAAAAAAGCAAAACCACATACTACTAATTTGGTAGGGATGTGATATACCAACCATCTTTGCTCTGCTAGAACAGCGCAATCAGCAAGTTGCCTTCGTGTTCGGAAACTTTTGTACGTTTTTTGCAACCTCAAAGCTGCTTCATGTCTAAAATCACCACCAGTCGTTGAGGTTATTTTCTCAGACAAGTTATGTGGTGGTGGAGGAGATTTGTCAGGGGCAAAGCTTACTGATCTCACCATGGGATTAACCTCAAGTGAGAGTGAGATTTTGGGCTCCTCCAAGTCCTCCCACCCTCGAAAGCTAAGGATCAACTTTCCAGAATCAAAAGACTTTAAACTAAGGGATGACCTAATCTTACAAGTAATTAAATCAGACTCAAACTGAGTATCAAGATCGTCACATGGATAAGAGGAATATGTGATTCCCATTCCCCTCCCGGGATATCCTACCTACCGGTAGCCTGAACATATTCATGAAAATCTAAGTAAAATCATTCCTTGGAATGGATTCACACATCATCATATTCATTTCATTTTCCCTAACAAATATTGAACCATCACGAGAGAGAGACAAAAGAATCCCTTCCTTTTAACATACGTGTTTGTTTGTAATTGTATTATGCAATCAATTCAATGTAACAAGAAAATAATTAGGCATCAAATTCACGAAACTGCACAATACAGCTGACTATATATATATATATATATATATATATATATATAACCAATGTATCATTTCCACAACCCCGGCCAAATCTTAAAGAGCAAACATTAATTGGCAGATTACCTCGGTCGATGAAAGAATCTTGACACAAATTCAGCAATGTGACTGGAAATAAATTGAAAAATGTCAGAAGCTGAAAAACAAAGGGGGTAGAGAATGTGATGTGAGTAGAAATAATATATGTGCTTCTTAAAATAGTGAAACAGATTTGCCTCTGCCTCCCTCTTTCTCTCTATACCTCTGTCCCTTAAATTATAATTTAGGTGTCCAGCCCTTGAAACAAAATCTATATAGAATTAGAATTAGAGAGAAATGATTGAGATGGAATTGGAAAATGACAATTAATGTAGAGTGTTGTTCCAATTCCAACCACGTGTTCATTATGGAGTTTTGTCGCATCATAATTCCTAACAACTATAAACTCAAACCTCTAAATTGTTTAGGTCACTCGGGGTTTTTTTTTTTGTTAATTTAAACTAAAATATTATACAATTTCATCCCACTAATCTATTCTTGAGAGAGAACAACATTCATTTTTTTGTTCATTCCTAAGTAGTTGTCTCAATAATATTTGAACCTAATATGCACATTGTTTGGTCGGTTAATATGTGAGATATTTTTGTATATCTAAGTGTTAAGTCTGTATTAGCAAGGAAGTTTTGGTCAAATATCTCAAAATGAAATAGAATATGAACAGACCTATAGTAGTTACATACTTTTAGTTGTTATTACTTGAATCCTTGTAAAATATTCAGATTAGGTAAGGCTATAAAATTCCACAAAAATGACCTGTAGATTTGTTATTTTATTTTTCGTAAAACTCTCACACTTTCACGTGTATTATGTATACTATCATCAAAATTTGTAACCTTCTAGGGTATCTCTTGTATCCAATTTTTGAATGAAATTATTTTGCTGATAAAAAAAAAGAAAATTAGTAAAAGGTAAGTTGAGTCAATATTTTGTATTTCCATCAAACCTCAACTAGTCATGGCTCACCTTTTGACTCACTCTATAACAAGTTTAATAAAATATTGAAGAAAGTGTTGGAGAGGAGTTTCTGGGCAATTTCAAAAGTTAATTTTGTGTTGCACTGTCTGACTACAAAACTAAAATCACAGCTACCAGTACCATGTTCATGTTATTATTAATATAAAATAATATACTATTAAAGATTAGATTCGCATAATAAAGCTTTTGTGTCGGAACGGAAAGTGAAGCACCGCCACTTTAATGAATCGATAACATTCTTAGTAAGTTTTTTTTTTAGGAAAAATTCTTAGTAAGTTATTAAAACTTAAAAGACGTCCATTCAGATCCTAGATGGAGTATATTACCAATAAAGTTGACAAATTCGAATATTGATTGAATATATATATATATATATATATATATATATATATATAGTGAATTCAAAATAAATATGGTCGGATGAAGATTAAACAACGACAACAGCAGTGGGCATTTGGTGGGATGTTGGAGTTGGAGATGGAGATCGTACCAAGCACTTGTTAATTAGATTAGATTGATTAAAAATCACAGGCAAGTCAAGTGATTAATTAAGTTTATAAACATGCAACAAAGCCAGCCAGCCAGCTAATGTACTGTGTCCGTACGGATCCATTTATGCTTTTAACGAGCTTCTACAGCCACCGACTTATCGCTTTAACATGAATGAGGCGGAAAGCCGGAAACAGATTCCCAGTTGTATAACGCGGTGTTGTGCAACAGGGGAACCATTGGATCACACACACTCGTGCATTAGCTGCTATCCAATCAGATCACACACACACAACCATTTGAATCACATAAATGATGCTCTCTCTCCCTCTCTCTACACAAATGTTAATACTGATCATACATTCAAACCCAAGAATGCATTAGCTGCTATCCAATCATTCAAATAAATTTTCAACACATGCATGTTGCTGTAAACCCATTCTTTGCAACGAAATCTTGGGTATCCCATATCTGTACATGATCAAAATTTTGAATAACATACTCATCTCTGAAATTTTTAATTAGGAACAAAAAAAAAAGGAAAAGTAAAACTTATTGGAGGAAGATACTCGGAATCAAAGCTCCATCTCTTGCTTCCAAAAAACTTGTGAGGGAAAACTTGAATCACATACTACCAAGCCACCTCAACGCAACTTTTGTTTTGATATGCAAGAATCCATCAACTTGAACATGATGACTATTCCAGGAAAATAACTGCCATCACCTAGTTTATAAGGTTGACCAATGAACCAAGAAACCACAATACAAGATACCCAAAATAAATCATCAAATGGTAAATGGAATCTACAACTCAATTGCATGTCCTGATTTCTGAACATTCTCTACTCTCAATTCCGGCAAGGTTAAAAATTATGCCTCCTCTTCTTCACCAGGCGCAGACCCTTTGCCTACTACTTTATCGACCGATTCAAACACTACTTCTTTCTCAAAAGGCGAATCAGTTGAGTTTTTGATACTTCCCCAGGTGGTGATTCTGTTGATATTTCGCTATTAAAAACTGGGGGCTCACTACTTGGGATTACCCTTACCCCAAGAGATGAATCAATTGAGATTTCATCCTCGACATTAGCTAATACTTTCCCAGGTGGTGATTCTGTTAACTTTTCACTATTGACAGTTGGGATCACACTACTTGGGACTTCCCCAGGAGGCAAATCGATTGAGATTTCGCCATATTGAAGAAGACAACAAGAAATCCAAGAAGAAATATGGGGGTTTCGACCCCAAAGCCAACGTTGTTGAACAAGGCCAAAACTCTTAGACCAACTACAAAGATAAAGGCAAGAAGAAAGTTGATCATTCTCATGCCAAAAACAGCATTTGGGTCCAAAGAAGGAGGAGTTCAAGAGAAAGCTCAATGGAACTTGTTACAACTGTAACAAACCCGGTCACAAGTCGGCTGAATGCAAAAAGCCGAAAAAGAATAAAGTCAACATGATGGATGAACAACATTTCTCAGCTATGGTGTCCGAGGTGAACATGGTTGGTTCCAATCCACGTGAATGGTGGATTGATTCGGGTGTTACCCGACACATTTGTGTTGGGGAATGAGTTGCACAGATCTATTTGGGGTGAATATTTAAATACAAATTTAATTCTTTAATTATTACTAGCATGAATTAATCCTATATTAATTCAAATAATAATCCAACAACATATCATGCATATAATAATTCACGTAAAACCTACGACGTGCGAATTCTACGAGTTTACGTGAACGCACCTCTTTTAGGATAAGCGATCCGGCCGATTAGACTAACCAAAAGAACTTCCCAAGTATTCCATTAATCCTTGCTCGACAATCCGGTGGAAGGATACTCGCGAACAATTAACAAAAGGAAAAAAATAAACTTTGTTGCACCACTTTCCTGAATTTGCTAATTTTTCCAGCACATGGAATTGTACTTGGGAATGAAACAATCATCCCCTATTTATAGGAGGAGAGTGGTCGAAATTTTCAGTAGAAAATCAATGTGGGAAAAGAGATTTCTTGATCACCAAGAAATCTTGAATATATCTCCTATATTATTTTTCCCATAATTAAAATATTCCACAAAAATCCCACCTCCTCAAGATATGGTAATTTTCGAAAATTAGTGTTACAAGAATCCAAGATTTGGATCTTCTTGAATTTATGAGATATTCTTGTATTTCAAGAAATACATATCTTCCATAATATATTTTCAAGAAAATCAAGAAAATCTTTCTTGCCCCCTATATTTCCAAAAATTTCGAAAATTCTATATAGATAACCAAGTGGGAGATTTCTTGAATTTAATGAGATAATCTTGTATTCCAAGAATACATATCTTCATTCCATAACAAAATTCAAAGAAAATCTTTCTCCCTCTTTTATCCATAAATTTCGAAAATATAGAGGAAAAATAAGCAACAATATTTATTTTATTTTAATCACCTTTTTCGGTTAATGGACTATATGTTGGGCTACTCATATTGGGGCCTTTTTAGAGAATTAAGATTGGACCTTCTAAATGGACCTTGAATATCTAATATTGAGCCACAATATAATTCAAGCTCATAAATATTAATTAATCCCACTACATAATTAATATTGACTATCCATCTTAACCCATATTACAATCAATATGGCTCCCCGGTCATTATTTCCCCGTGTTTAAGATTATCTAGCCCATTAATTAATTCAAGCCACCAAATAGCTTTCCATTAATTAACATCTTTTGTCCTTGGTCGATGAACGGTTCAACATTATTATCCATACCTAAAACTAATTCCACTTGCAAGATTTGGTATGATAAAGCTTATGAACCTCCCCCAAGGGCAATCAAACAAAGTTGTGCTTGCATTACGATTCTTCAGATTAAATCTTAGCAATCACATGTGACTAATAATATTGCCCAAGATAAAAAGTATTGAATCTCTTTGATTCGCTACCCATGATAAGTCAAAGCAATAGTTATCAATCCCACGTGATCCTATTTAAGAATCGGAGATTAAGAAACAACAAACCATCGAGGTCTAATTCTTCCTTGTTCGGGCCCAAGAATTTATCCTCCCAGAGGTCCTATTCATTGCATCGGTCATGCACTAGTGTAATCTCTTGGTCAAGACAAACCAATCCCAGCCTTACACCTCAACCTTTCGCGATGGGTTGTTCATTTCCATCTAGGTCGTGAATGGCGTACTTTTTTTAGTTACAAGGACCGTTAATTTAATCTTCGTGATCCGGTATCACTAAATTAACTACAATGTAACACGCATTTAATTATTGAAACAGTTATGCAAGAAATATATGTAACATTCAATCATATTTAAAGCATCGATGATAAACAATTTATTTCAAAGAAATAAGTCCGAAAATTCGGTTTCGATTATACAAAGTAAAAAGCATACTTTTCAAAGATAATCCCAACAATCTCCCACTTATACTCAAAGTCCGCTTTTAAGTATACTACAACATGTCTCAAGTAGTCCGTGACATCTAATGTCACCTACACGAACCTAATAATTTCTCCCACTTATACTCAAAGCAGATTGGCAATCTGTCTTAACACCCATTCCACTCACATGTCTCTCGAATGTATTCGAGGCGACCCTTTGTGAATGAATCTGTTAGGTTGTCCTTAGACGCTATTTTTTTTGTCACATCTATATCTCCTCTCTTAACGATTTCTCGATAAGATGTCTATTTTTAGTGTGCTTTCGTTTGACTCGTGGACTCTTGGTTCTCTTGAATTTGCAAATCGCCCCCTAGCGGATATTCTTTAGATAAATTCGTAACACCATCCAAGTCCACTAAGAAGATCTAGAGCCCAATCGGTTTTTTTCACCGCTTCACAAGCAACTACTTACCCGACTTCCATGGTTGAGTCATGATGCATTTCGCTTTTACACTCGCCCATTTGATGGCTACACTTCCCAAATGGAAACACACTAACCGAGGCGGATAATTTCGAATCTAAATCGATTGGAAATCCGAGTCCGCGTGAATGATGGGGATTGAGTATTCGATCGATAAATCAACATTCTATCCCGAGTTCTTTTCGGACACTTTAGAATGTTTTTAACTCGTCGTCAATGCGCTTTCTCGGGTTACTTTGATATCTTGCTACCATGCCTACTGCAAAAGCGGATATCCTGGGTCTAAATCTAAAGATTGCATACATAAGGTTTCCGACATCCGAAGCACAAGGAATGTCTTTCATGTCATCTATCTCCTTTTGCGCCTTAGGAGACATTTTCGATAGATGGATTCCAAGTCCGAAAGGTACATAATCCTTTCTTGGAATCTTGCATCTTTCGCGTTTTTCAAGACAATGTCTATGTATGAAACTTCATGATAACCCGATCATCATTTTCTTGTGATCTCGAGTGATCTTGATCCCAAGGATGTGTCCGGCTTTCCCTAAGTCTTTCATATTAAACTGTTTTGAAAACCATGCCCTTACGTCTGTTAACACCTTCACATCGTTCCCGATGATCAGAATGTCGTCTAAGTATAGTACTAAGAATACCAATGCAGTTCCGACACGCTTTTTACACACACAACTTTCAAACTCGTTTTGATCAAATCCATAAGACTTTATAACATGATCAAAACATTGGTTCCAAGCTCTGGATGCCTGTTTGAGTCTGTAAATGGACTTCTTGAGCTTACAAACTAGGTGTTCTTGGCCTGTTTCAATGAAACCTTGGGGTTGTTGCATATAGATCTTTTCATCAAGACTTCCATTAAGGAAAGCTGTCTTGACATCCATTTGCCAGATTTCAAAGTCGAAATCGCAAAGAATCGATAAGAGAATACGATGGACTTAAGCATGGCTACTGGCGAAAAAAGTTTCCTCATAATCGATCCCTTCTTTTCGAGTATAACCTTTCGCCACTAGTCTTGCTTTTAAAGGTTTCAACCTTCCCGTCCCCGGTCCTCTTTTTCCTCTTATATACCCACTTGCATCTAATGGGTTTGACCCCATTAAGTGGTTCGACTAGCTCCCACACTCTATTATGAAACATAGAACCCTTTTCTTATCATTCTTTGTTTGCCAAGAATCTGATCCTTATCTTGGAGTGCCTCGTCATATGTCCATGGGTCCGATTAAATCTTGTCCGGAATCAAGTCCGAGGACTCTCCTATTCCCATGAATCTCTCGGTCATCAAACAACCCTCCCACTACTGACGAGGTTCGGTTGAAAAACGTATCGTTTGGTATATCATCTAAAGACAAATTGGCACCGAGGTTTGCCCTCTAAGCTCATTTAAGGTAATCTCACTTCTGGGTTTTCTTTGGTTCATATAGTCTTCTTCCAAAAATCTAAAGTGGGTGCTGATGACCACCTTTTGATCTACGGGACTATAGAACATACACCCTTTTGTTCCCTCGGGGTATCCTACAAACAACTTTAATTTTGATCGAGGATCCAACTTACCGGCTTCCTTGTCCAACACGTAGGCCGGACACCCCCAAATTCTCATGTGTCTCATACTAGGCTTGCGCCCGGTCCACAATTCTTTGGGAGTTTTGGGAACCGATTTGGATAGCACCAAGTTCAGAATGTAAGTCGTTGTTTCCAAGGTATGACCCCAGAACGACTCGGGAAGATCTGCATAACTCATCATTGATCTAACCATTTCCAAAAGAATTATGTTTCTTCGCTCTGCAACCCCGTTTTGTTGAGGGGTTTCGGGTGCAGTGAGCTGGGATACAATCCCTTCATCAGATCCACGATCAGATCGTAGAGACTTGATACGTTTTTCCCTATGATTCTCTGTTTGAGCCTTAAAATCTTAGAATTTCTCAAAGGTCTCAGATTTATGCTTCAAAAGGAAAATGTAACCGTACCTTGAGTAATCATCAATAAAATTACTCATAACCTCCTCTTGCTTTGGTTGACATTGGACCACATACATCTGTGTGAACGATCTCTAACACTTCTTTTCCCTATTCCCTTGGCTCCAAATGCCCTCTTGGTCATTTTTACCCTCCAAACATGATTCGCAGGGTTGGAATTTGTTCAACTTGGAGACTCTCCAAAGTGAACCATCTTTCACCAACCTTTGGATCCTCTTTTGGATTTATATGACCTAATCTTAGAGGCCAAAGAAGTGTTTCGCTTCATGCTTTTTTTTAAATAAATAGTTGATGTGTTATAGGATGCATTTCATGAGTGGTGTGCATGCGATTAATTGTATAGAGATTTTCCATCAATGTCCCGTATCGGATACACTCATCATTTCAAAAATGATGTCATTCTTATTAGAAGGAACTTAGTGTCCTTTAATCGAATTTTAGAAACCGAAAGTGAATTCTTTTCTAAAAATCGGGAACATAAAGATAATCTCAAAAACTTTATCTTCAAAAGATAGGTGCACTTCTCCCATCGCTTTAATCACTACTCATGTAGTATTGCAATGTCGCTACTTGCGTAGTATTGCAATAATCGTTACTATCGTAGCATTGCAATATCCGCCACTTACGTAGCATTGCAATGTCTTCTACTTTAAATAACGCTGCCCGGTGGTGATGAGGATCTCACTCCCACTAAGTTCTTGGGATCATTTAGAACCCGTGAAGCCAACATGATTAGTTGATCTCGTATCAACCACCCACGAATGAGAAGTATATACCGCTAAACAAGTTTCAACAACTAGTGCGTGAGAATTACCTTTCTTTCCGTCCTTTTGGGGTTGGAACAGCAAAACCTCCATTGTCCTCTCTTCTTGCGCATCTTAAGCACTTCCTCTTTGGATTTTCCTTGACACAACAAGCATTCCCCATCTTACCATTGCCCTTGGCAACAATTTGAGTTTTATTGCTTATGGCCTTTTGGTCCTCTTCTTTATCTTGCCTTCCTTTGACCTAGAAGATGAAGATGACCACTTGCCGTCAAAGCTTGAGTTTGGTGCCTTATCAACATTTACCGAGACCAAAAGCTTGCAACAAATTAATTAATGAGGCCAAAATGCTCAAAAAAAACTTTTTTGGCAGAGTGAAGTAAAATTCATCCGAGTCTCCAGATCATAACTGCGCTCGAGAATCTCAAGTTTGTTCGGGATGGGCCATCTATTTTGAGGACGTAATCCCTTACGGGTTTGCCCTCCACCATTTTCAAATGATTTACATCTCTCGCGAAGGTGATCCGATGAGTCCCGCGATGTTTTGACTCGTCAATTGCTCATCCGATTTTGGAGTGTCAAGAATCCACTTGTGCTTTTTGTGCGATTAGACAATTATAATTTTTTCGTTTCAATCAATATAGTTTCCATACATATTATATTGACTTTAAGTATAATAACAGTGGATTAAAAGGTAACGACATGCTGAACTGAAATAAACAACTATATGCAATATCACAAGTATATCACAAGATTCGATCACATGCTTCATATTAAAATCTCAAAAAAAAAATATGAACATGCATCGCCAACATCTCAAAAAGTTTAAATAAGCCACGCGTGGGGTGGGTCATTATTTAAACACATTCAAGCAGGTTACAAACAAGAACATTTACAAACCTTTAATATCCAGGTTAATAGTTGGCTTCCACTTGACCAATATAAAATTGACAGGGGCTTCGGGGAAGTATATGCATATCAATTTTATACCTAAGTAATAACCATGATTAAATACAGGATTATTATTTCGCTTTGATCGAGCCTCGTGAGGAGGGTCATCGTCGCCACTAAGAATAACCCACAATCATCCGTTTGGAATTCATTCATGTGAAAGCTATCTTTTGACCGTCCCAAAGGGGAAATTTCTCCAAAAGAATTCACAAATAAATAAATCATGGAGGTCAAAATTAATTTAATTTTATTATCCGGAATAAAATTGTCAATTAATTATTTAAACATACTTAGTAATTTTGAAGGTGAGATTTTTCCATTTGGCAACCCTCATGCAAACACATTTAAACAAATTAAATAAAGCATAAGATAGCACAAATAAATCAAGCAAAAATGTAAAAATAAACATATTGGACACAAATTATCCAATTGTCATGGTTTGATTTTTCTTGACTTGATCTTGAAGAAACACGCCTCGAATTTCTCCCACTGCTTCGTCTCGAAAAATACTTCGCCTCGAAATGCCACGCCAAGCATTTCGCGGCCGGGATCTGACGCCAAGATCGGCGGTCGCCTTTGAACCAAACCTTAGTAGCCTGGCGCCGCCCGGCGGCGTCAGCGGCTCGGTAAGGTGGCCTTCGCCCGCCCGCCTCGCCTGCTGCGACTTAGCGTCCCCGATCCTGTAGCGCCCTCGTCGCGGCAGCCCGATCGACGGCCCGATCTTGGCCGGCGGTCTGCGTGCAACTAAGCCCGTCGCGTGCGTGTGGCTTCACTCACCGTCACGCCTTTCTGCCGGGCCCGACCCGTACTGCGCTTAGCGGAATTAAATGCCGGTAGCGCCCGCTCACAGCCGATTCACGGATTTTGTCCTTTAATTCTTCATCTCTTACGTTCCCGATCCGGGTTACAATTTATTTACAAAATAAATAAACTGAATCTGAACTAATTATTCACGTTGATCAAATCAACAAATCTACCGTCTCTTTCGTGGATTTTTCTCACGAGAAAAACAAATCGAAACGAATCGAATTAAAACAACAATTTATATGCATGCATAAATAAACACATTAAAATCCATGACAATTGGATACCTGCAAAACAGATCTAACAGTTCTACTATCCAATTTCAAATTTAATGTCCATGAATTAAATTACAATTTAAAAATTGAGAGTCTAAACCGTGGCTCGATACCAGTGTTGGGGGAATGAGTTACACGATCTATTCGGGTGAATATTTAAATACAAATTTAATTCTTTAATTATTACTAGCATGAATTAATCCTATATTAATTCAAATAATAATCCAATAACATATCATGCATATAATAATTCACGTAAAACCTACACATGCAAAATTCTACGAGTTTACGTGAACGTACCTCTTGGGATGACAGTGATCTGGCTGATTAGACTAACCAAAAGAACTTCCCAAGTATTCCATTAATCTTTGCTCGACAATCCGGTGGAAGGATACTCGCGAACAATTAACAAAAGGAAAAAAATAAACTTTGTTGCACCACTTTCTTGGATTTGCTAATTTTTCCAAAGACATGGAATTGTACTTGGGAATGAAACAATCATCCCTATTTATAGGAGGAGAGTGGTCGAAATTTTCAAGAGAAAATCAATGTGGGGAAAGACTTTTTCTTGATCACCAAGAAATCTTGAATATATCTCCTATATTCTTTTTCCCATAATTAAAATATTCCACAAAAATCCCACCTCTTCAAGATATGGTGATTTTCGAAAATTAGTGTTACAAGAATCCAAGATTTTGATCTTCTTGAATTTATGAGATATTCTTGTATTTCAAGAAATACATATCTTCCATAATATCTTTTCAAGAAAATCAAGAAAGTCTTTCTTGCCCACTATATTTCCAAAAATTTCGAAAATTCTATATAGATAACCAAGTGGGAGATTTCTTGAATTTAATGAGATAATCTTGTATTCCAAGAATACATATCTTCATTCCATAACAAAATTCAAAGAAAATCTTTCTCCCTCTTTTATCCATAAATTTCGAAAATATAGAGGAAAAATAAGCAACAATATTTATTTTATTTTAATCACCTTTTCAGTTAATGGACTATATGTTGGGCTACTCATGGGGCCTTTAGGAGAATTAAGATTGGACCTTCTAATGGACCTTGAATATCTAATATTGAGCCACAATATAATTCAAGCCCATAAATATTAATTAATCCCACTACATAATTAATATTGCACTATCCATCTTAACCCATATTACAGTCAATATGACTCCCGGTCATTATTTCCCGTGTTTAAGATTATCTAGCCCATTAATTAATTCAAGCCACTGAAATAGCTTTCCATTAATTAAAATCTTTTGTCCTTGGTCGAGGAACGGTTCAACATTATTATCCATACCTAAAAACTAATTCCACTTGCAAGATTTGGTATGATAAAGCTTATGAACCTCCCAAGGGGGCAAATCAAACAAAGTGTTTAACGATTCTTCAGATAAATCTTAGCAATCACATGTGACTAATAATATTGCCCAAGATAAAAAGTATTGAATCTCTTTGATTCGCTACCCATGATAAGTCAAAGCAATAGTTATCAATCCCACGTGATCCTATTTAAGAACGAAGATTAAGAAACAACGAACCATTCGAGGTCTAATTCTTCCTTGTTCGGGTCCAAAGAATTTATCCTCCTCAGAGGTCCTATTCAAAGGCATCGACCATGCACTAGTGTAATCTCTTGGTCAAGACAAACCAATCCGAGCCTTACACCTCAACCTTTCGCAAATGGGTTGTTCATTTCCATCTAGGTCGTGAATGGCGTACTTTTTTAGTTACAAGGACTTGTTAATTTAATCTTCGTGATCTGGTATCACTAAATTAACTACAATGTAACACGTACAAATTATTGAACAGTTATGCAGTAAATATATGTAACATTCAATCATATTCAAAGCATCAGTGATAAACAATTTATTTCAGTAAATAAGTCTGAAAATTCAGTTTCGATTATACAAAGTAAAAAGCATACTTTTCAGTATAATCCCAACAATTTGTTCATCTAAGGAGTTGTTTAGCTCACTTGATGAAAATGTTGATGAAGAGAAGCTCTTCATGGGAAATTCAGTCACCTCCGATGTCAAGGGCAAAGGGAAGGTTGTGCTGAAATTTACTTCCGAAAAGGAATTGACTCTTAACAATGTGTTGTATGTGCTGGAAATTCGTAAGAATTTAGTGTCCGGGTCTTTGTTGAATAAGCACGGTTTTTGCATTGTAATAGGATCGGATAAAGTTATTTTATCCAAAAATGGAGTGTTTGTTGGGAAGGGCTATAGTGTAAAGGGCTCTTTAAGCTCAATGTAATGACTATCAAGAAAAACATGAATAAGAATGCTTCTACTTCTGTTTATTTGCTTGAGTCGTCTATTACTTGGCATGGTCGTTTGGGACATGTAAACTTTAATTCATTAAGAAAACTAATGAATATGAATAGCATTCCAACAGTCCAAATTGATACAAATCACAAATGTGAGATTTGTGTGGAAGCGAAAATGACTCGGTCATCTTTCCAAACTATTGAAAGAAATAGTGAACCACTTGACTTAATTCACACGGATGTGTGTGATTTAAAAATTGTGCAAACACGTGGTGGAAATAAATATTTTATCACGTTTGTAGATGATATCACAAAGTATTGTTTTGTGTATCTTCTAAAGAGTAAAGACAAAACTTTTGATAAGTTCGTTCTCTACAAAAATGAAGTTGAAAATCAACTTAATCGAAAGATTAAAACATTGAGAAGTGATAGAGGAGGTGAGTATGAGTTTCTGTTTGCTGAATTTTGCGCACAACATGGAATTAAACATGAAACTACTGCACCTTATTCACCTCAACAAAATGGTGTTGCGGAACGAAAAAACCGAACATTGAAAGAAATGATGAATGCAATGTTGTTAGAAACTCGACTACCTCAGAATATGTGGGGAGAAGCAGTGTTAACTGCTAATTACCTTTTAAATAAGGTGCCTCGTAAGAAAGTTGATAAAAGTCCATATGAACTATGGCATGGTCGAGCACCATCCTACAAATACTTAAAAATGTGGGGGTGTCTTGCTAAAGTGGCTATTCCACCACCTAAGAAGGTGAAAATAGGCCAAAAAATGGTTGATTGTGTATTCATTGCTTATGCACATAATAGTAGTGCATATATGTTTCTTGTGTATGAGTCTCAAATTGAAGACATACACAAAAACACAATTATGGAATCGAGAAATGCATCGTTCTTTGAACACGCGTTTCCACATGCAAAGAGGCTAGTAATAAAGCTAGTACTTCACAGAGGCATGCAGATTCAACACTTGAAGAAGTAGTTGAAGATTTGAAGATGTTGAGGTAGAACCAAGAAGAAGTAAGAGAGGTGTTGAGGAATTAATTGCCCGGATCTATTCGGGATGAATATTTAAATACAAATTTAATTCTAACAATTATTACTAGCATGAATTAATCCTATATTAATTCAAATAATAATTCAACAACCAATCATGCATATAAATAGTTCACATAAATCCTACGCATGCGGAATTACTACGGGTTTATGTGAACTAACCTCTCGGAGTGACAACCGTTGAGAAGATGGATCCCGTTCACACGAACACACCAAAAAGTCTTCTCAAATATTCCTTATCCTTGTTCAACAATCCGGTGGTAGGAACTCGCGAACAATTTAACAAAAGGAAAAATAAAATTATGTTGCACCACTTTTGTGGATTTCTAACTTTTCCAACACATGAAATTGCATTTGAGGATGAAACATTCATCCCCTATTTATAGAGAGGGTGGTGGTCAAAAATTGTGTGTGTGAATAAGATGGAAAAATCTTTTTCTTGGTCTCCAAGAAATCTTGAATATATCCAATATATTATTTTCTCCATATTTAAAATATTCCACAAAAATCTCACCTCCTCTTGTTAAGGAATTTTCGAAAAAATAAGGCCAAGATTTCCAAGATTGAGATCTTCTTGGATCCATGAGATATTCTTGTATTCCAAGAATACATATCTTCCATAATATCTTTTCAAGAAAATCAAGAAAATCTTTCCTTCCTTATTTTTTCATTATTTTCGAAAGTTTCAAGATAAATAGCCAAGTGGGAGATTTCTTGAATTTAATGAGATAAACTTGTATTCCAAGAATACTTATCCTCATTCCATAATAAAATTCAAAGAAAATCTTTCTCCCTCTTTTGTTTATCTATTTTCGAAAAATAGGAAAAATAGGCAACAATAATTTATTTTATTTTAAACACTTTTTTCAGTTATTGGACTTTATCTTTGGGCTACTTGAGGGGCCTTTAGGAAAATTAAGATTGGATCTTCTAATGGACTTTGAATATCTAATATTGAGCCACAATATTATTCAAGCCCATAAATATTAATTAATCCCACTACATAATTAATATTGCACTATCCATCTTAACTCATATTACTGTTAATATGGCTCCCGGTTATTATTTCTCGTGTTTAAGATTATCCAGCCCATTAATTAATTCAAGCCACTGAAATAGCTTTCCATTAATTAATATCTTTTGTCCTTGGTCAAGGAACGGTTCAACATCATTATTCATACCGGAAACTAATTCCACTTGCAAGATTTTGGTATGATAAATCTTATGAACCTCCCAAGGGGGCAAATCAAACAAGTGTACTTGCACACGATTCTTCGTATTAAATCTTAGCAATCGCATGTGACCATTAATATTGCCCAAGATATAAAGTATTGATTCTCTACCCGTCATAAGTCAAAGCAATAGTTACTAACCACACACGATCCTATTTAAGGGACGAAGATTAAGAAATAACGAACCACCGAGGTCTAATTCCTCTTAATGCAGTGCTGGAGAATTTATCCTCCTGTAGGTCCTATTCAGTGCATCAGTCATGCACTAGTGTAATCTCTTGGTCAAGACAAGCCAATCTGAGCCTTACACTTCAACCTTTCACGATGGATTGTTCATTTCCATCTAGGTCGTGAACAACGTACTTTTAGTTACAAGGGACTGTTAATTTAATCTTCTGTGATCTAGTATCACTAAATTAACTACATTGTAACACGTACTGTTTATTGAACAGTTATGCAGTAAATATATGTAACATTCAATGATATTTAAAGCATCAGTGATAAATAATTTATTTCAGTAAATAAGACAGAAATTCAGTTTGGTTATACAAAGTAAAAGCATACTTTCCAGTATAACCCCAACAAGAGGTAGGGTGGAAAAATCGTTTGGTCCAGATTTTTTAACCTACATGCTCGAGAGTGAACCCCAAAGCTTCAAGGAAGCTGTAAACTCATCTGAAGGTCCTCAATGGAAAGAGGCTATTCAAAGTGAGATTGATTCCATTTTGCAAAATCATACTTGAGAATTAGTGGATCTTCCTCCGGGAAGTAAACCACTAGGTTATAAGTGGATTTTCAAAAGGAAAATGAAAGTTGATGAGACCATAGATAAATACAAGGCAAGACTTGTAATTAAAGGTTATAGACAAAAAGAAGGTCTTGACTATTTTAATACGTACTCTCCCGTGACGAGAATTACGTCGATAAGATTAATAGTAGTTATTGCTGCTTTGAGAAATCTTGAAATACATCAACTGGATGTGAAAACTGCCTTTCTAAATGGTGATTTAGTTGAGGAAATTTACATGGAACAACATGAAGGATTTTCTGCTCCCGGGCAAGAAAATAAGGTTTGTAAATTGGTGAAGTCACTATATAGCTTGAAACAAGCATCAAATCAGTGGCACGTAAAATTTGATAATGCCATGATAGAATATGGATTTCGAATAAATGAGTGTGACAAATGTGTTTACATAAAGGACACCGAAGATGGTTACGTAATCATGTTGTTGTGCTCGGTACTGGACCCCATATTAAATATAATTCGTCAGACGGACACGTGTACCAAAAAGTCAAAATCATCACATTTGACCGCCATACAGGTTTTTGCTAGGTGGACAGGGTCGTCGCATACGCTGGTACTCGTGCTCGCCTATTCAGCGAGCACAAGAGTCAGTCAGTATGCTCGACCCAAATCATCTTGAAACCATACAAGGCAGATCGAGACGAGCACAAGTGAGCGAGCAAATTAGACAATGGAGAGAAACATGCTCGCCCCTTTAGGGCGAGCATATATGGAATACAACTTCCGAGCCGAGCAAAAGTATTTGTCAGAAGCGATTACGAGATGGCGAGCACATAGATAACCGCCCGGTCGGTTCATTCTAAAAAGAGGTGACAAGTAAAACACTTCTTAAAAAGGACAGATGTCGATCTGGGGGGAAAGCAAGGAAACGTGGCAATCCCACATAAGTTCTTGCATGGTACAAATCGTCAGCTCAAGCTAGTCAGGACACCACCAGCTCATCAAAAGTACTATAAATAGGTCCAAAAAGAGTAAGAGAGAGGTTCACAAAAAATTCCCAGGAAGGACCTTACTATTGTCTCATTCTCCCCAAACAACCATTGTATCCAATGAATAGTACATTGCGCTCAACACAAAATTGCCTAGTCTCAAATAACATAATCCTGACTTGGTATGCCCCCAGAGGTAGTCATTTATGATGAACTGGGTCAACAATTTCTGATCATTTAATTATAACTTCGTACAAGTTGAAATTTTGTTTGTAAGTTGTCACGTATAAACGCCACATCATATTTCCACGTAATACGACTTGCAACACATGTGTCTTTATGTAGATGACATACTTATCGTTGGTAGCAATGATAAAATGGTGAAATCCACAAATGACATGTTGAATTCAAAATTTGACATGAAGGATATGGGACTTGCTGATATTATACTTGGAATTAAGATTCATAAAACATCAGAAAGAATTATCTTGAGTCAGACTCATTTTGTTGACAAGATTTTAGAAAAGGTTAGCAAAAACGATTCGGGTTTTGTTAGAACTCCTATAGATCCTAGTCAACACCTAACCAAAAATATAGGTGAAGGTGTGAGTCAAGTGGAGTACTCAAGAGTAATAGGTAGTCTAATGTACTTAACAAATTGTACAAGATCAGACATAGCCTATGCCGTGAACAAGCTAAGTAGATATACTAGCAACCCAGGTGATGTTCACTGGAAAGCTATTGTGAGAGTACTTAGATACTTGAGGCATACACACGAATATAGACTGCACTATATGAAATATCCAACTGTAATTGAAGGTTATAGTGATGCAAATTGGATATCTGATATGAAGGACTCTAAGTCAACGAGTGGATACGTCTTCACTCTTGGAGGTGCAGTCATATCTTGGAAATCTTCTAAAGCAAACAGTTATTGCAAGGACTACCATGGAGTCAAAAGTTTATAGCTCTAGACAAGTGTGGTGAGGAAGCCAAGTGGCTTAGGAATTTTTTAGAAGATATTCCAAAGTGGACGAAACCTGTGCCACCAATATGCATTCATTGTGATAGTCAATCTGCAATTGGAAGAGCACAAAGTAATTTGTATAATGGTAAGTCTAGACACATTCGTCGTAGACATAATACCATTATATAACTACTCTCAACTGGGGTTATCTCAATAGACTACGTAAGGTCTAAGGATAATATAGCGGATCTGTTAACCAAAGGGTTAAATTGAGAGTTAGTTTTATCATCATCTAGAGGAATGGGACTAAAAACCTTAAAGGAAACGAGTTGAGACGAAGGAAAACCTTACCTATATGACTGGAGATCCCAAAAACTAGGTTCAAAAGGACAACCTAACTATCTAACTCGTAGATACTATCTTGTGGGGGATAAATTATTAAAATTAAATCCCTAGAAAGTCCAGTGATGTGTGGTGTGAGGATTAACATAAGCTATTAATGATTGAGAAGAGTTCGTGAAATACTCTTAAAATAATCACTTATGTAAGAGAGAAGTGGGGCCGCTTCGAAGGGAATAGTGTAAGGCATATTCCTAAAAACTCTTGCAGAACCAGGCGGATGTTCATGGCCCAAACGAACATAACCATGAGAACTGAGAAGTGTTAGGAAAAACTTGAGTGGAGTATACCATAGTTTACGTAAAACAGTGGATATTTCAAAGACATCGCGTCTACTATCTGACTAGTAAAGTAAGTATATTTCCACAAGGGAAGGATCAAACGTTGATACCTATCTGTCCTATGCAAGTTTCTAACGATGATTTATATCACCAAACAACCTTTTGGTATATGTGTTAAGTTCCATTCATGTGGGGGATTGTTGGAAAATGGAGCCCATTTTGGGGTGAATGAGAAATTATATTCTCAATAATGGTGTAACCAATAAATGGGAAAGTGGGAAAGGAAAAAACAAAGAGCTTCTATCCCACATTGGAAAATGAGAAAAGAGGAAGTGAGTATTTAAAGAGCCACCCACTTGTTGCTTGTAAAATATTGTGGGTTCATTCTCCTCCACCTTCTACGCGGGGGGGGGGGTGCAAATCTTGATCGGATTTGGCCTTCGAAACCCGAACTTGTGTGCAAGCCCGACCTGCGTACACGAATATCGCACCAAATTGGTGGCGGACGGACAAGCAAATTTTTGGCTAGATTTTTTGCACGTTGTATTTTAAATTTTGAATTTAAAACATGCAACGACGCTTTCCCAATGAAACCATGCAACGGTTTCTTGCACGTTTTTGAGGATTGAATTAAAATGTGACTGTTTCCCATGCTGAAGTTAAAGACCTGAAAACGTTTCAGGTGGTTACACTCAAAATTCAAACCTGAAATTGATGTTATTTTCGGTTTTAGTTTTGAGCCATTATGACACGCTCCTGAGTCTGTTTCTATGTGATGGCTATAAGTAGCACACTTCTATGGTGTTGGAAAAGACATGAGAAACACAAACTTGAAACACAGAGCAATTCCCGCGGTTTGGAGAGAAACACAAATATTGTTTCCAGCATTTGCTACTTCCATACTGCATTCGCTTTTGCACTTTGAATTCGTTCTTATTCCGGTGATTAATCGAATATTTCTCAGTTCGACGTGAGCAAGATAAAGTGCTATTATCGTTGCTTTGTAATCGTTTTATCCTGGGAGACAAGTGTCCTACGAATCACTAACACCGAGAGTGAAGGGCATAATTATTTTAAGGAAATTGTGCTCGCACGAGACTCGATTTTCATTTTCGTTTATTTTCGTTGTTTATTACTTATCAGTCATTTTCGGTGCACCCCTTCCTACATTATCTACATCGAGTATAGATTCCACCAATTTTGTATTCCACTCCGAGGTGTTAAGTACCATTAATTATGATACCATGAGAGTCTCAAGTTCCACCAAACACGCAGTTTGGATATAGAAATTACTGGTGGAATCCAATAATTAGCCGCGCCATACCAATATATTTTTCCCCATCACTGCTTTCCATCTTACTCATTTCCTTACCAAATCTTATGCCGCCTTAATACTGGACCAAGTGAAGCTAGGATTATTTCCTAGTTTCGCAGAGAGAAAGTTCTCAATTCTATAGTATCTCGCTTTCAGTATTCTGCAAGTTAGGGGCCGGACAATAGACGCCACCGGATTTTTCCGAGAACCGCTATATTAAAATAGGTGTAAGTCACTAAAACCTCTACTACTCGCCTCCTTCTGAACATAAATTTTCTCCCACCACATCGATTTAACCCCTTTCGACGCGTCTCCATCAAAACCCCACCTAAATGCATTCATCATGCTATGCAATTTATAAAATAACATAAAAGAAAAAAAGGAACTCATTCATACAATATGAGGGAATGACCCATGCAGACAACTTTATCAACACTTTTTTACCTGCATTAGATAATTTTTTTTCCTCCCACCTATGAAGTTTCTTAATATATATTTTTTGAGGTATGGTTTGGAGTAATGGAAGAGAGTAATTATAATGATTCTCATTGATACTGCTTGATAATTTTCATACACCTGTAATGAGAATATAAGTAAGTAATTTATTACCTTATTTTCATCAACCTCCTTAGATGATACTCATTATTGATGTTCTAAGTTCTAACCAATCAATAATAATGTAATTATTAATTCCATAGTGATTGATTTTTCAATAATATTCATTATCATTCTCATTATCAAGTCATATCAAACCAACCCTAAATAATATTTTTTGAAGTGTTTGTACACATAGGAATTTTCTAAAATTCAATAATTAAATGATCGTTGCTGCTACATATCGGGACAGTGGGCAATATTGTCATTTGAAGCCGGATAGCAATGTATTGGGGAATTGATCTGGCATTGTTACCAGCTCAAGACAAGTAGACAAGTTTTAAAACTAAATTCTGATTTCTCATTTCTGCGATGTCATCTTCATCTTTCACAAATCGGTAGATTTTGTTCAGATACATCATACATAACAAGTTTAATTAGGAGGAATGTCTTGTTGTGCTTCCAGTAGCAAGGAAGGAGATACGCGATAAGTAATTGTGGCGACAAAGTTTCCCCTATCTCAACTGAATCACTTTCAGAGGTTCTGAAAACCCTAACCTGTCCAATGATGGCAGTATCAGAAGAAGAATCTTCATCGTCGTCGTCGTCGTCGTCACGGCCAAATACATCCAACTTTAGCACTGATTTGCAATCATCTTCTTCCAAGAACAATACTGACACTTTTTACTTGGCCAAAACAGTCCTCAGAGGCAGCGTCGTTCTTCAAGCCGTATGCGGCCACTTCCGCTCCCCCTCTTCACACGACGTCGTCTTCGGGAAGGTATGTTTTTTTGTCACTCTTAACCGTTTACATTTCCATTGGATTAGTTTTTGCTGCTTCCTGATCGCGTGTATATAGGACAAATTGGTGCAGTAGCTTTTCCTTTTCTCCTGGGAGCTATTACTTTTCTGTATCCATTCGTTGCGTTGCTGTATTTGTCTATTGAGCTTTTTTGTTTGCGAGGTGCTCGAAGTAGCTCTGATTGACCCTCGCTTTTTCATTGTTTTACCACTGCCAGTGAGTGTAACTGCTAGAGTGTTTGTTATACAGTTACATTACTTTTTTGGGGGCGATCCAGTTACCTGGATCAAAACCGTCTGTGACCAAGAATTTGCACTCTGATTCATAGGTCTATGCATCATCACCATCTACTAGGAATCTTGATAATGGTTGATTCCAATTATCCTTGAGATGCAAATAATATATGTTTTCTACACAATATAATGGTCGAACCTTGTTCCAGGAAACTTCAATCGAACTGGTGATAATTGATGAAGATGGGATTGTTCAATCTATTTCTGAGCAACCTGTGTTTGGAACAATAAAAGATGTTGCAGTACTACCATGGAATGAGAAGTTTCAAGAGCAGAATCCTAAGGTTTATTTTGTTCATTACTTTAAGCAAGTTCATGTTCCAGACTTGTATGGGATTGAGGATTACCTGCTTGATTGTTTTTTAGATACTGGGGAAAGATATGTTACTTGTCCTTTCTGATTCCGGGAAGCTGTCGTTTCTCGCCTTTTGCAATGAAATGCACAGGTTTTGTTCTGTGATATGTACTCTCATTTTTGGATGATTGTTTACTAGTTCGTGCCCTTGGTCTTATTTCAGTCAAAATTTTATTTTTCTCTTCTTTGGGCTTAGGTTTTTCCCTTTGAGCCATGTTCAACTTTCTGATCCTGGGAACTCCAGACATCAAGTTGGAAGGATGCTGGCTGTTGATTCCAGGTGATTGCTTATTGTAGTAAGCCTCTACATGCTAGAGTTTCTATGAAACAATAGACAGTCATTGGCTGCTACTCAAAGCTTGTAGAATGGCTATTTTATGTAGGTTGTTAATTGCTTTGATCTCTACAGTGGCTGTTTTGTCGCTGCTAGTGCCTATGAGGACCAATTGGCTATTTTCTCACTCTCAAAGTCTAGAAGTGGTGATATCGTTGAGAAGGTTAGTTTGAGCTTCTACTTTATGATATAAATTCATGCATTCTTGCAGTCCGCTAAAATTTGTTTGTAATTTTGTTTAATTATCTTTTGCCAGAATATGTAACACGTGTTATTTCATGGACTCAATTTTCAGAAAATTTTTTGTCCTCCTGAAAGAGATGGGCGCTTAAAAACTACTAAAGGTTCAACTAATATTTGTGGTACTATATGGAGCATGTGCTTCATCTCAGAAGATTACAATCAGCCTAGCAAGGAGCGGAAGCCTGTGTTAGCCATTCTTCTGAATAGGTCATTATCTGCATATGCTCTTAAAAAGAGAGCTTTTCTCCTATAATTCATATAACCTTCTATCCAAAAGTCTGTAGTTTGTGTGTCTGTTGTATATGACAAGTGCTGTCTTTTTAGCATATTTACTTACCGTCCTTAAAAAGTTTACTTTCTGGCTTACAGGTGGGGATCTTTTTATCGAAATGAACTACTGTTATTGGAATGGAACATGGAGGAACAAGCTGTCCATGTGGTATATCAATTTGCAGAAGCAGCACCCATGGCATATCATATAGTTGAAGTCCCTCATTCCCATGGGTTTGCCTTCCTGTTTAGGGCTGGTGATATTGTCCTAATGGATTTTAGGAATGTTCACAGCCCTTCTTGTGTCTACAGAACAAGCTTAAATTTCACACCAGTTGAGGAAAAGAAATTCAAAAACATTATGCTGGAGCTTGGCGACATAAATAAAAGTGATGATCCAATGAATATTGATGATTATAATACTGTACAGCCTGGGTTTAATTATGTCTGTTCATGGAGTTGGGAACCTGGCGCGACTAATGGTCCTAGGATACTATTCAGTGCTGACTCTGGAGATCTTTGTGCTATTGAGGTCCATTTTGAGTCTGACGGCCTCAGAGTAAGTTTATCTGATTGTCTTTACAAAGGACAACCATGCAATGCTCTGTTATGGCTTGAAGGTGGGTTTGTGGCAGCTATTGTGGACATGGCTGATGGGATGATCCTAAAATTTGAAGAGGGGTTTCTACAGTATAGAAGTTCAATTCAAAACATAGCACCAATCCTGGATATGTGCATTGTTGATTATCCTGATGAGAAACATGATCAAATGTTTGCCTGCTCTGGGATTGCATCTGAAGGATCCTTGCGTATCATCCGGAGTGGTATAAGTGTGGAGAAATTGTTGAAGACAACTCCAATTTATCAAGGTGTAACTGGTACATGGACAATTAAAATGAGAGTTTCTGATCCCTATCATTCTTTTCTAGTATTATCATTTGTTGAAGAGACCAGGGTTCTTTCTGTTGGCGTCAGCTTTTCTGATGTAACTGAATCAGTTGGTTTTCTACCCGACGTCTGTACTTTGGCTTGTGGTATTGTGGCTGATGGTGTGTTGGTACAGATTCACCAATCCGGAGTTGGAATTTGTTTACCTGCTGTGCCTTCTGAAGGTGTTCCTTTGTCATCTCCGATATGCACATCGTGGTTTCCTGAGAATATGACTATAAGTCTCGGAGCTATTGGGCATGGCATGATAGTTGTAGCGACCTCTAGTCCATGCTTTTTATTCATCCTTGGTATTAGATCTTCATCGGCATATCATTATGAAGTTTTTCAAATGCACTCTGTAAAATTGCATAATGAATTGTCTTGCATATCCATACCTCAGAAGCACTCTGATTTGAATAAAGTTTTGATGGATTATGCAGCAAACAATCTCGCGACAACCTTTCCATCTGGAAATCAATTTGATAAGTTATTTGTTATCGGTACTCATAAGCCTTCGGTAGAAGTTGTATGCTTTTCACATGATAGGGGACTACAAGTTCTTGCAACAAGGATCATATCACTAACGAACACCATGGGGACTTCTATTAGTGGATGTGTTCCACAAGATGTAAGGCTTGTCTTAGTTGATCATCCATATGTTCTTTCCGGATTGAGGAATGGAATGCTACTTAGGTTTGAGTGGCCTAGTGCCTCTACTCAGTTGCCAATAGGGTTGCCAGCTCAACAAACTGTTGTTGATTCCTCTTCAGTCAACATCCATGTCTTGTCGAATACAATGTCACCAAATAACCAAGTCCCGCCAGTGTTCATGTCCGATACATCTGGGAAGACTGAAGGAGATTTACCAATTCATCTTCAGTTGATTGCTGTACGCCGTATTGGCATTACACCCGTTTTTTTGGTTTCATTGAGCGATTCCCTAGATGCTGATATGATTGCTCTCAGTGATAGGCCTTGGTTATTGCAAACTGCAAGACACAGCCTCTCTTATACATCTATCTCCTTTCGGCCTTCTACTCATGTCACTCCTGTATGTTCAACTGAATGCCCCAGAGGAATCTTATTTGTTGCAGAAAACAGTCTTCATTTGGTAAAATCAACATCTGTCTTTTGTATTTATTCATTAATATTGATTCTCTTTATCTTTTTCTCCTTTTGAATAACCTTTTTATGTATATCATATATTATCCTTTTTGTCCGAATAGAGAACTTTTGTTTGACCTATTTGATGTGGGGTCTTTTCCCTTGTATTGCACTATGAATTTTCATTTCTTCATAATATTTGCATGTTTGTATAAAAGTCCTCACAGGAAGGTTTCTCTTTTTCTATATTTGGAGGTTTACATGTACTCAGTAGCAATTTACATCATGATTTTGCTTAATTTGTTAATAGGTTGAAATGGTCCCAAGCAAGAGGCTTAATGTGCAGAAATTTCATCTTGGTGGCACTCCAAGAAAAGTTCTATATCATAATGAAAGCAGATTATTGCTTGTCATGAGAACAGAATTAGATAATGATTCGTGCTCGTCAGATGTTTGTTGTGTGGATCCTTTGAGCGGCTCAGTGTTGGCATCATTCAAATTTGAACCTGGGGAGACAGGGAAATGCATGGAGTTTGTAAAAGTCGGAAATGAGCATGTGTTGGTGGTTGGGACTAGTCTGTTTGCTGGACCAGCTATAATGCCTAGTGGTGAAGCTGAAAGGTAAAAAAATCTTTAGATCTAGCCTAGTGTTTTCGTAATGTAAGAGTTCTAATGAGCTTGATCCTAACTTTTAAGTTAATTAGTTGATTTCGTCCAATTTTGGGTTAATTCTTGTTTGGGTCTGTATCAATGCATTTACGAACTCAATGATTTGCTTTTTTACAGTACAAAAGGGCGCTTGGTAGTTCTTTGCCTTGAACATGTGCAAAATTCAGATAGTGGTTCTATGAGCCAGCGAAATTCACCTATTGGTAGCTATGCTGCAGAACAGCTCTCTAGCTGCAGCAGTCCAGATGATAATAGCTGTGATGGTGTCAAACTTGAAGAAACTGAAGCTTGGCACTTGCGTGTAGCTTATTCAACCATCTGGCCAGGGATGGTTATTGCTGTCTGCCCTTACCTTGATCGCTACTTCTTGGCATCTGCTGGCTATACTGTAGGTCGTCAATACATTGAATCTTCTCACATGAAATTCCAATGAACATAATTGTTGATACTAATTTTTTGTGTCAGTTTTACGTTTGTGGTTTCCCAAATGATAACTCTCAAAGGGTGAGAAGATTGGCTGTTGGAAGAACGCGTTTTACCATAATGACTTTGACTGCACATTTCACCAGGATAGCTGTTGGTGATTGCCGAGATGGTATTCTTTTCTATTCTTACCATGAGGTCAGAATTGGCGTTTCTTTTCCAGTGATTAAACTTATTTGATTTATATTATTCTTGTATGGCTTCTTGCAAAATATAATGGGGGTCAATATGAAAGGAGAGGAGAAAATAATCAAGTATTAGTTGAGGAGATCTCTTATAAAGTTGAGGTAATGTTACAAAATTGCTATTTACTTCCAGGATTCCAGAAAATTGGAGCAAACATACTGTGATCCTGTCCAGAGGCTAGTTGCTGATTGCGTTCTAATGGATGTTGATACTGCCTTTGTTTCCGATCGAAAGGGAAGTGTCGTTGTCTTATCGTGTGCAAATCATCTAGAAGGTGTGTTTATATGTGCACATGATAGCAATACCTGGCTATTTATATCCAATTATCCATGCATCTAGTATTACGTCCTGTTGTTTGTGCAGTAAATGTTTAGTAGCCTTTTGAAGTTGATTTATATTGTGAGACTACCTTAAGTTTATCTTCACAAAATGTTCTCTTGTTTGGACAAGGATATTCACAAATCAATGCAGCCTTTTGAAGCGCATAAACCACGTGTCCGCGAGATTCTATTTTTGTTTGTCCTGTCATACACTAATTGTTTCCAAAGCACAAAAAATTGATTTTCTTGTCTATTTCACATCCCAAAAATCTGATTAGTAAGACCTTCAAACTTACATATTTATCTTAGACTTGCTGAGTGAAAAAATGAATTCACATCCCCAAAATCTGATTAGTAAGACTTTGAACTTACAATATTAGGTCTTAGACTTGGTAAGTGAAAAAATGAACTCGTTTAATTATGATGTTCACATTTTTGACTACAGAAATTTAATAAGGAAAAGAAAAAGCACCTGTGGAATTTCTTCTCACTTCATTAAAACTTAATATTTCAAGTTGCAGAGTGTAAATTAACTGGAAATAAAAATATGTTGTCTTCTTTCTTCAAAATCATAACAGAAGTATGCATTTGTAAAAAAATTGTTATTTATAAATAAATTAGTATCCATATCATATGTATTGTTTCACCAGGACCTAACCTATTATTTAAAACACGTCCTTTTATTTCTAACCATCCTTTTACGGTTTCTAATTGGAGGTAAATGCTATTAAGTATGTGGCATCTGATGTACCTCTGTTACTATGTATTTGACATACTTTATGATGTTTTCATTACTCATTAACTCTTTTAAATTAGTAGCTGTGGAGATTTGAGATCCTTCTATATTACTCTAATTGTTCCAACCATCATAGTAACTGGAAAAGTTAATGTTAATCATATGGCTTCTATGAAGCAACTTCAACATATTGACTTATTTAAATTACTTTCTACTAAGCTGTAATATCCATTGACATGATTGCTTAACTTCATGTTACAGAAAATGCTAGTCCAGAACGTAACTTGACTCTAAGTTGTTCATATTATATGGGTGAGATTGCGATGAGCATGAGGAAGGTATGTCTCCTTGAGCCTGCCTATATCATTAAAGAATCTTCAAACTTAAGTTATAGACTGATGCGTTTAGACACAGGAAACACACTGTAATTATTTTTTCGTATGCTGACTTGGAGTTGTATATATCCTCTTATAGGGATCATTCTCATACAAACTTCCAGCAGACGACATGCTGAAGGATTGTGATGCTGCTGGTAGTAATAATGTTAACTCGTCAAGAAATTGTATCATGGCATCAACACTGTTAGGGAGCATAATAATTTTCATACCGATCACAAGGTACGAAACTAGGAAAATGCTGATTTTGGGTCGTAAGGTGTGGTGTTTCCTCTTATCAGTGTCATTAGGTTGCTGAATCTTTTGTCATTTGCATGAACAATATATTGCAGTTTCAATAATTTTATAAAGGTTGTGCTTTTTCCAAAAAAAGTTCTTTTTCAAATTGTATCCTGGATAATGTTGGGATGTCTTACAGTTGTTTCATAAGTTAGTATTACCAAGATGAGTTGATTAGGTATGTATGTATGTATGTGTGTTGCAGGGTGGAGTATGAGCTATTAGAAGATGTTCAGGCTAGGTTGGTGGTTGATCCTCTTACAGCCCCTATCCTGGGAAATGATCACAAAGAGTACAGAAGTCGTGAAAGTCGGGTGAGCTTATCAAAATCTCGTATTATGGCTGACATATTTAGTCAGAAGGAGGGATAAGTGGTGTTTCATGTGAAGATTAGTAAGTAGTGTTGTTTGCGTTGCAGGGTGGAATAGCTAAGATGGTGGATGGGGACATTCTGGGTCAATTTTTGGAGCTGACGAGCATGCAACAGGAGGCTGTGTTGTCATTGGCAGTTAATCAAAGAAGCCTCAAACCATACTCCTCCATGCCAGTAATGGTTAATCAGGTAGTTTGCTTGCTTGAACGGGTACACTACGCCCTAAATTAATCGACTGAGTTGACTCAGCTCGCTTTCATTTCATGGGATTGGAAGTATGATTACGAACAATGTAGTGTAGTGTAGTCTCTAATGCTGGCTGGTTGAGGAGCGATGACTAGCGTGCATATAAACCATATCACAGTTGCTGCTCTTGTATTATACTAGTTCATAATATTCATTCTAGTACAATTTTGTTAGTATAACTTAATATCTGTATCTAATACGGAGAAACATTTGTTGTTTAACCGGTCCTACCACCAAGTGCTTAATGTAATGTAGTGTGGGGGGCTGGTTTGATTGTAAAAGCTCTTGTCTTGTCCTTCACCCCTTCATTCATATCCTAATCCTGCTCAACCTACTCTACATTTTCTTTTATTTTCATCTCTCTTTGTCTAATATTTTATTCAACAATATTGTTTTTTATTAATTTCAAACTGCATTTTCTGATTTTTTGTTTGTAAATTATAAGCCGTCTACTGAATCCATCATAAATAAAAAAATATTTGAATTCAAGACACATCAAATGCAATACATATTTGTGAAGAAATAATTGCAATATTACATGGAAATTTTTGTCTTAAGGAGTTGATAACTTCACCATCATCTTAAAATCACAAGTTTGGGCCTTGATGGACTTTTATCATTACACAGTTCAACTATACCAAACTCCCCATGTGTTTAATGAGCTTTTAGTAGTAATATTTGTTGCTAGTCGAAATATTTTAATCATCTGACAAGAGTCAGGTTTTTGATTCTTTGACTTAGCCTATAATGTGTTTTGGGTCTATTTAGTGAGGGAATTTGAATAGTGTAAAACGCTGAAATTGGACCAAAAGTCCTTTATTAAATATGATAATACCCTATTTATATTACAAGATCTAGCTGGTGGTGTCCCTTATATTGTTTTGACATTCTAATTTTGTCATGTATCAAGTGTGAGTTGTCTTTATATCTTACCCTCATCAAGACTTGGTGGATAAGTTTTCAAGCCCTCTGCTTGGCTTAGTTGGGCGTTATGTGGCTGGCCTTGGTGGCCGAGCTCTCTGACTCGACCCTCGAGGCAGTTATTAGGCAGAGCAAGGTCCGTCAGGATCCCTAATTCGGGAGTTCCTCGCTAGGATGGGCGAGCAACTTTGGTCAGCCACGTGTCTGCTTCTAATGCTAAATCTGGTTGGGTCATACTTGTCGAGTTGGACGAACGTGATTGGCTGGCCTCCCGTGTTGACTATTAACTGGGCGAGTAACTTTGACCACGAAAGATCGGCCACAACAATAACCCCCAAGTTGGTCAATGAGGGTTACCTAGGTGGCCGAGCTGAACATGTTTCGAAGTGGGTACTAACAAGGTTGCCCGGCTTCCGAGGTGGCACCTCGGGTCTCGTTCTTAGCCGTTCAAATCCAAACTGAGTGATGGTTGCGTCGCCCAGCCATCGAGGCGATGCTTCGGGTTCCAAGCCCAACCACCTCAACGACGACCTGGGGCAGAGTGCGGGGGGCGCAATGATGGCGATTGAGATGACGCGTGACTCACGAAATTACGGGGTGTTTTGTACGCGCCAAAGTAATTGCAAAAAAGACTCCAAATCCGGCAACTGCACCGAGATTCGATGCCTATAAATAGAGGTTGTTTCTCACTTTCACTCCTTTCTTCTCAAAACCCAAAAAAGCTTTTTCAGCAATCAATCCTTCGTAATTTCAAAAAATTCTGGAAGCCTCGGCGCTTGAAGTAGCTCCCATTCTAGTTTCCAGTGATTTTCTCAGGTAGTTTGACTCTTTGTTTATTTTCCCTTTTTTTCTTGGTATTTGCTTAGCATGGAGTCGAGTTGTAGTTTCGGTTCGGCGATGAGGGAGAGTCACCGCCATATTCTAGGGATATTGCCGGCGGCCGAGCCTTCGACTGCTTCGGTCGAACCGACGAAGGTGGTGCATATCTCGGAGAGCGAAGGCACCACCCAAAACGTGTCATTATAACATTTAATAAAGGACTTTTGATCCAATTGTTTTGACATTCTAAATATGTCATGTGTCAAGTATGAGTTGTCTTTATATGTTATCCTCATCAAGACTTGGTGGGAAAGTTTCTTGGTTGGCTGTTTGGCTTAGCTGGGCGACAGGTGGACGAGCATCGGTGGCCGAGTTCCCTGACTCGGCCCCCGAGGCAGTTATCAGGCCGAGCAAGGTCCATTTTTCATTTTGGTTCGTTCGAAATCCTTCCATAAATAACGATAAAACAACATTGTTTTTTACAACTATATCCTCCCACATCTTAAAAATTACTCCCTCCGTCCTAATTTAGATTGACCACTTTCCGTAAATAGTTGTCTTAATTTAGATTGATCATTTCCTAAAAGAGAAATAAAACAACTTTCTTAACAAAACAATACTCCTTACAAACAACACTTATTTACACCACATGTCACTTTACTACACACATTAAATCCACTTTACACCATTTAATACTAATAAACAACACTTTTCTTAAAGTTGAATTGACATTCATACTCATCCACTAAACTCACTTTACACCATTTAATACTAATAAACAACAATTTTCTTAAAATTTGTATCTATTAGTAAATGGTCAAAAAAAATTAGGACGAA
Source organism: Stenogyne calaminthoides (assembly GCA_037126765.1). Classification (NCBI taxonomy): domain Eukaryota; kingdom Viridiplantae; phylum Streptophyta; class Magnoliopsida; order Lamiales; family Lamiaceae; genus Stenogyne; species Stenogyne calaminthoides. The sequence continues at coordinate 3,015,467 of JBBCBC010000020.1, read as the reverse complement.
GGTAGTACATCTCATGTTATTATTTTATTCACATTAAAAACCATTATATCATCTCATCTACTTTTATAATAAAGTAGAAAAGTCTGCAGTACCCTAAACTACTTTATGTAGACTTCAAAATTTCAAACAAAATAAATAATTGATATTTTATTGCTCTGTATATAATTCAAAATATGACTATCTTTATAGATGGAGGGAGTCATACTACAAAACATTAATCGTGCCATGATCGATTGCAATTTGAAACAAACAACCATTTTGCTACTCTTTAATTTCCATATCAATTTTCATACTTTTTTTGTTGACTTGTCACACGTTAATTTTCACATCTAAAAAAAAAACTTTACTTATAACACTTACTACCTTCACAATGTACACTTATTTACTCTATATGTCCCGCCGATCTGTGCAACTCCGTCTTGTCAATTTGCCGGATTCGGGTTTTGTGCTTGGTTGCACTTTCTACTCCTTCTTGCTGCTGTTGTAATATATTGGCCTGGGTTGCGTGCTTTGGGCGTAGGTGTCTCCACCGCCACCGTCATGGTCGGAACAGCGTCGACCGTACGCCACCATCCATTTCTTCCTCTGACTCGGTTGGTACGATGCCTTACCCCACACGCGACGCCTCCACCTCGTCAACACAGGTGACGCAAGACAACGACGACGACGGCCGCGGGACGCAAGGCGACAGGGGACGGTATTGATATGGACGGTGTCAATCAGTCTGCGACAAGGCTTCGCTTGGGGACTCAGCGCTTTATCCAGCGGTCACAGGGGCGATGAACGGTGGTAGCGATATACGGCCCTGTTTCGGTGGGTGGATTTCACTTGTACATAAGTCTTTTAGTTGTGTTAGTTTTGGTGTGTACTTTAGGTTGGGTGGCTTGTTTGTTTTTTGGTGTATTGGTCTCTTGTTTCATTTTAGTTGGACGCCTTGGGCTTCCGGGATGTTTGTATATATGTTGATAGTGTATGGTGAGCTACTTGTGTCATTTCTTGGCATGTTGATTTGTGGGGATGCTGGATACGTACGCCAAGGATCAGGTGTTTTCGGATTCGTTGTTGGCCTTCCGAGCAGTGACGGAGCAACAACAATTGCGAGTTCACAAAGGTATCATCTTGTTGGATGGCCGAAAGGTGTTTAGTGTAAGGTGTTCGTTGGCATTCACATTTGCCTAGGTTGAGTAATGTAGCAACGGACACTTAATTTGGTTTTTTCTTTTCCCAGTCCTCACCATGTGTTGGGTTAAGGAAATGGTTCTTCCAAACTTGGCTGTAGTATTTTCTTCATTATGAATGAAACAGTGGGGTTTCTCAAAAAAACGAATACCCATCATCATAAAATAATGTAGGACACACATAAGTGCATGATATTACAATGCTGCCGTGGCATTACCATTTAAAATTCTATATAGTAGCATAATTTGGATCAACAAAACAAGGAGAGAGTATATACATATACACTAGTAATAATTAGTGGATTAAGTAATTATATTTGGAGAGTGCAGCCGGATTGCACAAAGCCTGCGTAGTGATGAGGTACAGTTATGTTGGTGAATTTGCGGGGTGTTTGGGGTTGAGAAAAGTAGAAGCCGTGGGGCGCACCCTGGTAAGGCGAGCCGTTGAGGAGTGTGCGGTCCCCGAGGTGGACTCCGCAAGCCCCAACCTGTACCTCCGCCCAACATATAAACCCTGTTTTGGTTTTGCCGACGCACGACCTGGGGCACCGACTGACCTCCCAGACGCCCTCGACCCGCCTCCATTGGCCCGAACCGATATCGTATACGTCGGCGGTGTTGGTGAAGGCCCCCTGGGTTTCGGTGGAGTAGCCGCTCACAACCCAAAACTCCTTCTTCTCATCATCCACGAGGCCCTCGCACTCGTCTCGCTCCTCGCTCATCCTCCCCAACTCCACCCACTCGTTCTTGTTTACATCCAAAATCCACGCCGAATTCAACGCATTTTTGCTCTCATCGTGGCCCCCAGCCACCATTACTTTCCCCTCAACAGCTCCGATTGCGAAAAACGATCGAATTGAAGGCATATCCGCACACTGACTCCACCTCCCACTCGTCAAGTCGTAAACGAAAACGTCCCGCACCGGCTCCCAACTCGACGGGTCCCACCCTCCCATTAAAACCAGCTTCCCTTGGGTGCTCGCCACCTGACAGAACATGGGCAGACCATCCGGGTACTTGGGAACCGGGTCGACTCTGTCCCACCCCTGGGTGACCGGGTCGAATAAAGATATTCCGTACCTGGGCTGACCCGCGTGCTTGGAATCGGATTGGGTGGGCAGGGCTTGAACCAAGCAGGCGTACTTGTAAGTCAAGCCCCTCTGCTTCCTGTGGTAGTAGAAATCTTTGCTCAAAACAAGATTGCGCCACCCTTTGCACACTCGGGACGAAACTCCATGTGCCGAGTAGTGCACCCGGCTCAGGCACTCCACAGCTACTTCCTCGGGTAAACCCGGTATCAACTCAATGAAATCTTCATTATCCATATCTTTTTATTCTAGTACTAGTATTTATTTTGATTTTGCTAATTGAAAAACAGAATGAGGAGGAGGAGGATTTCAGAGGAGGATTCCTAAATATATAGTCAAGTGGATCGAGATTACACGCTGGTTCGGATTGTTGCCGCTACTAACAACTTGCAACTTATTCGAATTTAGTACTACACTTATTACCATTTTTTTTATTTTTTAACTGTAAATGTAATACTATGCTCCCTCCGTTCGTCACTTCACTTTTACTACTCCTATTTTTAACATTTAATATTTACATAATTTTAATATAGAAAATATTCTCTTCATCCAAAAAATAAATATATTGTGGATATATTTCCCTATATTTTCATCATTAAATAGGGGTAGTCCCCCTTTTTTTTAAGAAGAAAGAAACAGAAAATCTTAAAAAAAGAAGCTAGGGTACATGGATTCTAAGAAGAGGGTGAGCGCAGAGTAGCATTGTCTTTAGATATCTGGAAACTTATATCCAGAAGAGAGAGTTTAATCATTCAAGAGAGAGATGAAAAGCATTGACCGACTATTGCATTTGCATACAAGGATAAGGCCGGGCGGTGGCCCCTACGCGGCGGATGGATCTTTTGATTTTTTTTTCCTTTTTTCCATATAAAATTTTATTTTATTTTGTTTTGACTTTTGAGGCGAAATTTGGACGACACGTAGCGGATAAAGAGATAAAGTTTCGGCTTCGATGACGCGGATGTGTCCGTCTCTTTTTTTTTTTTTTTCTTTCCTTCTCAAAATCAAATAATAATGACTCAAACGCGATTGGCCAAATAAGGATTCAAATTTAGAATCTCACAGCACAGCACACATAGAATTGTTTACAATCTCGCCCCACAATTTAAAAAGGGTAATGCTAAATGGGGGTGATCCACACCGAGTGAACACCTTTTAGCTGTGTAAATTTATTTTAGTACCTTTAATAAAATATTTTATACCCATCTCAATTGATTCATGGTTTATCCGGCTCGAATAGATCATGATTTAAGATTCATTATTTAATATTTATGGTATAATTGGTTCGTCAAAATTGAAATTATCACGATTTCATTAAAGGTAATTAAGTCATTTTACTCTTTTCCCCCGGGGTGATTCATACCATTTAGCAGCACCCATTTAAAAATACTTCTAAATTAAAATTGTAAACAATTTAGAAAATAAGTACTTTTATTTTTTTTAATCGAATTTACAAATACATCCATAGGGACATTAAGGGTATGTTTGTTTCGGGATTTTGGTGCGCGGGGAAGTCATGAATCATGATTTAAAATTTTATAGATTTAAAAGTCTTGGTAAATAGTAAAAAATATGTGTTTGTTTGAGATTTTGATAGGGTGTGATTTTACTTTATGTCAAATTAATGTTTAATAATAATTAATGTGATATTATTATATTGTGTTGAGAGTGGGAAAAACAGTGAAATGATTGTATTGAATTTTGTAAAAAATAGGGGTGTAGATGTACTTTATAGGAGATGATTTTGAAGTCTAATTTTAAATCTCAAATTATAATGGGATGTGGTTTTCCTAAGTCCATTCATCCCGATTTAGGTCTTGTGAGTCTGACTTCTCCTATGGATTTAAAAATCCCGATGAATAGTAAAAAAGTATGTGTTTGACTTTTGGTAAATTTTTTGCTTTGTATTTAAAAATTAATGTGGTATGAATATTGTAAAAAGTATGTAATTTGTTTTGAGATTTTTGATTTTATAAAAATAGAGATTTTTTTATAGTTTTAATTTAAAATCAATATGAAATAATGATTTTAATGTGGTATTATTATATTGTATTTTCAAACAAAAAACCCTAAGTTTTGCTATTAAATTGGTTGAATTATATTTGTGTCTGACTTATTCAGTCAGTGTGTGAGTTGCCTTAATTTGCAAAATACAAAACAATCATCTATATTTTACTATTTATTCTTTTTTATTAAAAAAAACAATTATAATAGACCCGTGCATCGCACGGCCAAAACTAGTAATCATTTAAATCGATCATATTGGCATTGGGAGAAACAATTGAACTATTTTAAAAGGCAAATTATTATACCAAATGAAGAATACCCTAAGTGGATAAATATTGGAGATAAAAACGAATTATTATCCGAATTATCTGGGCCCCATTTACACCGTACATCCACTAATGGCAGTTAATACTTTTTTTTTTTTTTTGGAAGAGACGAAATTCAGAATCATCCGTCGATTGGCCAATCAATCAGCCGAATGGATTAATAAATCGAAAATGCGAATTGATGTGCATTTCATGGACAAACCTCCATAATATTTGAATCCCGAGAAAACCTTCATAATATTTCAATGGAGAATTTATCTTACACGAGGTTCAAACTTGCATTGTCGGGATACTTCTCCCCATATCACCACAAACCTTACCAACTTGGGCGGCAGTTAATACTTAATAGAATGAATGCACGCTGTTTATCTAAAACATACGAAAAAGGGGGGAGTGAGGATATCTTTTTTAGTTACAGCTTCCCTACAAAAATATACTTATTATTTTTCTGTATGATATAATTCTTATACAAAACTTGATTTTGTTGTTTATTAAGTTGATTTAAACAAAGTATTAGTTTTTTACGTTTGAAAAATCATATTCCCAATTTCCCACACTAAATTATCCGCATGCTCCTACACTAGATTATCTATATAAAGAAAAAAAACAAATTAACAAAAAAATATTAAAATATTCGATCAGAAAGCATAAACAAATTAAATATTGCAATAATTAATTTGTTATAACTACGCAAAATAGAACGCTAGCTTAATTAAGTCGTACAATTTGGTTGCTCCACCAATGAGTCACAAACAGTATTCTATTCATTTCAAGGTATAGATTAATCAAAATTATTACAGATTACACACTGACTTGGAGGTTTTTGCCCTAAATTGGGGGTCAAATTCCAAAAATATTATAGACCAACTCAATAATCTTGCGTTTTGGGAATTAAATATTTCGTCAACCTTGAGTGTAAATCAACTTTCTATTTTTTTTCAAAGACAATGACACCCTGTATGAGTAGTGACGGAATTTTAGTAAGGGCCAACTTAATAGATAATCATAGTTGAAACATATTTATAACTGTATTATGTATTGTAATCAATTTTAATAAAGTTAAAAAAAAAATACTTTATTACATTAAAGTTCATTTACTTTATATAGTTGCATCATAAAATTTATCTCACTTTCTAACCCCATATATATATATATATATAAATATGTATAAAAGTTGAATGTTATTGTAGATAACTAAGTTCAAAAGGTATGAAATTTGATCTTATTTGCACCCTTAAATGAGATCTAGGCTAGACCGGATAAAATGTTGCGATTTTTTACTTGATTTTATTTTGTGCAAACTTTACTTTTTAAAACTTTAAGTCCAAATGAAAAGGTATGAATTTTGATCTTATTTGCACTCTTAAATGAATTTTGTCTCTTTCGTGAGCGAAAGATATGAGATTGAGTAATATAGTTGTGGGGGGAGATTCGAAGGTGGTAATCGATGCAATATTAACGAAACAAATCATGGAGTCAGCTTTCAGAGATTTTGTCAGAGCTAGCAGGAGCATCCTTACAAGTTCGAATTATTCAATAAACTTTGTTGAGCGGGAAACTAATATTATGCCTCACGCGTTTGCTTGGATATCTCGTTTTTATGAGAATCCTTTTGTTTGGGTTGATCCTTCAGACTTTATTAAAGGACTTTTGTGTAATAACTGTTCTTGTGAACAAATAATACAAGTCCTTATATGTTCGAAAAAATATAATGAATTTGATCTAAGCTAGGCAGAATAAAATGTTGAGACTTTTAGCCTAATGGAAAAGAAGGGGAGAACAAAATTTTGGCCATTATTATCCATTAATAATACTCCTAATCTATGTTTTAAAAGCGGAAGCGACGATCGGACCGGACAACCTTAGCGCTTTTGGTCGGACCGGTCCGACCGGGTCTGATCGTTTTTAAAGCGGTTGAGCCGATATGATATCATAATTACATAATATATAATTAAATATAAAATTATATATTTTTTATTAATAATTAAATTTTATATACATACCTGCTAAATTTAATTAATGAAGGCTCTTATCCAATAATAGGCCGATTGGGCTGATTTATTGTGAGAAGCCCATATATGTAATTAAAAAGAAAGGGTCCGGTTATTAGCACCCCCATAATTAGTAAATACACACACTTAATTAATAGATTACCAAATATGCCCTTCTTACCTTGAACCCTTAATTTTTTCTTCTTCTCCAATTTGCCAGAAGGCGGGCCGTTGCCGGACAAAGACCAGCTCGAATTCTTCATCTCCGTCGATTACACAGGCTCTCCCCCATTTTTCAAGCCACCAATTAAAGATCCCACAATTCCTAAAACAAGGTTCACTACTTTCCCCAAACAACCCCCAACCTTCACCCCCACAAATTCCTCCTGGTTCAAGTCTAATTCTAGTTGCCTCGATACAAATTCCGATAACAAACGGTTAAGTACCACTAGTTCCATCGCTTTCACCACCGATTTGAATTACGGCGACGTCGGGGTGAAATTGGACCCCGCGGCCGATGTTAGTGATCGTTTTGGATCCCGATTACGGTAATTTATCTCATTTCCATGAGAGCTAATTTATGCAATTCTTTGCGGAACAATTTGCAGGATATGGGTGGTGACGGTGGCGGTGGCGGTTGCATCGGGTGGCGTCAGGCAGTGTTGGGTAGCCAATTAAAGAAATGGAAGAAATGGGAGGAGGCGGCGGAGTGTGTTTGGCAGCGGCAGCGGGCAATGGGCTGCGGGTGGTGTGCAGCGTGGGAAATGGAAATAAAGTGGTGCAGAAATGAAGAAACAGGGAGAGGAAGGAGGCGCCGGCAAAAATGAAAGCAGGGGTGGAGGGGAAGGCTGGGAGAAAGGGTATAATAGGTAATGTATTATTTGTGAGGGTGTATCTACTAATGTTGGAGGTGTGGATAACCGGACCCAAAAAGAAATTGCATTTATGTCGCAAAGAACAAATAAGCCCAATATACTTATACCAAAGAATAGATACTCCAAACCCTAACCACCCAAACATACTTCTACCTCCTCCTATACCCCGCCGTCAGACCATCCTATGAGAGAGAGACTGATCGCCAGGGAAAGAGTCGCTGAGCCAAAATGACCATTTTTGTTATTTATTTGTGATTTTATCATGTTTTTAATTGTTCTAAATCTATTTGATTCTGTTTGGGGTTCTAAATCTAGTAGAGTGAGAGGGGGAGAGAGTGGCTGAAGTTTGCAAGCCATGAAACTGATTTCGTGGGGGTGCCGTACTGTTTGCAGAGGGAAGAGCCCGCCACCGCTGGAGTTCGTTGCAGAGCAGAAATGGGTTGCGGCCGCCGTCGATGGGAGGAGGGGATGAGGAATAGGATTAACACTTTATTGGATTCTGAGCAAAATCAATTATTCAGGCTTGGAATACCGATTAAATTGCACAAAAATTCAGAGTTTTTTCCCGATCAGAGGTGAACCGGCGGTCGACCGGTTTAACCGGCCACCGGTTCACACCGCTTTCCACCGTTTTGGCCTGTTCGAGGGCGGTTTGATCGACGAGCGGCCCAATATGCAGAAGAGGCTCGGCAGCCTTGCCGGGTAGCGGTCGGACCGGCCAGTCCAAACCGCTTTTTAAAACATAGCTCCTAATAAATATCTAAGTAATAGCGAAGTATAACTAATACCTATCTACGATATGACATTGACAAAGACATGACTTTTTAAAGAAAAGAAAAAGAACTAGTAAAAAATTCTACCAATATAAAGAAAATTGTATGACATTGACAAAGACATGAATTTTTAAAAGAAAAGAAAAAGAACTAGTAAAAAATTCTACCAATATAAAGAAAATTGTGGGTACATATTTAGAAGAGACACACTTACATGAGACGATCTCACAGTAATACAGGGTATAAATTAGGCATAGACGTTTTAACACTTTAAAATAAATGGGTGTTTATGTTGTTTTATTATGTCTCATGCATACCTTATCAATTGAGTAAAATTTATTATCAATTTCTTATCGTTGTTGATTTTGCTGCAATCAGGGGATGACATGGAAATTATAATTTAAACTTACTCGGCATGATATTTTTTTCTTTCTTTTTTTCCTTTTTAAGTTGATGATAATGTTCTTTTAAAATTTTATGAATCAATTTTTCGAATAAAAAAGGGGAAAAAAAGAAAGAATTATGAATCAGTTCGCAATAACAAATTAAAGACCAAACATTTGACTTTGCTCTAGTGTCTGCGTCAAGACAGTGGATTGTTCGAGATTTATCAAACTACCTAGTATACAACTCCGAGTGCTAAGCGGGTAGAAAACAAATTCACATTATAAAATAACATTAGACTCCATTTGAATGGATGAATTTAAAATCTATGAATTTTATATACAAATCCCCGTTTTTTCCACTTAAGTGAAATAAATTTTTAATATTTAAATTTAAGTCTAGTTTAAAATGGAGGAACTTTAAATCCTCATCAAAACTATGTCATTTGGAATCTCTTCCAATCTACCCCTTCCCTCTCCCCTTCCACCCCCACTCTCTCCTTCTAGCTCATCTCTTAACAGTTCATGATTTGAAATTTATGCATTCTTACATTTATTATTTAACAAATTCATTCATTTTAAATAATCTCATTCCAATAATATGCTATATAATAAAAATATAGTTATTGGTCTATTTTTATAGGATGGAGGAGTATTATACTTAATTAAATATTGTATGCATCAAGTACATCGTGCACTTCATAATATACTTTTAAAATATATAGCTTGTTGCATTGAAATATATAAATTTGTTTACACTGAAACATATAATTTGTTTCACGAACACATGTTGCACGTTTCTGTGTAAAATAAATGTATGTTTCAAAAATACACTATGGATTGCACATATGACACTCATTGCATTTAATAATACATTTATTTACTACATCCGTCCCATAAAAGCGTGCACACCACCTTTATTATCGAGTTTTAGTGATCGAGTTGTTTATTAGTATTTCAAATGATAAAGTGATTTTTAAGGAGAAGTATTATAGATCTACCTCTTATCTTTTATATGCATCTTTAAAAATTACTTTATCATTTCAAATACTAATAAAAAACTCGTTCGCAAAAACACTTGAAAACAGTAAACGTGCACGCTTTTATGGGACGGATGGAGTATAATTTAAAAATAAAAATATAATTATAAACTAATTGAATGAATTAAATTAAATAAATGTCTGAAATATTTATTCTAAAATAAAATTTATCATGAAATATTATTTTTTATGATGACACTATTATAAATAGTAGGTATTTTTAATATTTTATACTATAGAAAATTTGTTGGAGATTAAAGGTCCACTTGATTGGGGGTAATGAAAGTGGGTTAATGAGAATTACTTCTATTAATGTTGGTTGACATAGTTGATACACAAGTAATGAGAATAGAAGTAAACAATTAATTACCCTCACGGCTCACCCACTCAACTCACCTCACATGATATCCATTGTTCATATTTTAACCAAGTAATAACAATGCAATCAATAATTCTTAGGCTGTGTTTGTTTTGGGATTTAAGTGTGCAGAGCGAGTCAAGGTTTTAGAATCCGGGATTTAAAATCCTTGATGAATAGTAAATGTTTGTGTTTGTTTTGAGATTTGAGTAGGATGAGATTTAACTTTATGTCAAATCAATATTTAATAATGATTGATATTGTATTATTATATTATATTGTGAAAAGTAATAAAATGTATAAAATGTGATGTATTGAGAAGAGTAATAATAGATTTTATAGGTATTTATAGGTGTGGATTGAATGTGGGATTTGAAAACCCGACTTTAAATCCCAAACTCAGATGAGATTTTCCTTCGAAAGTTTTAAGTTCATCCGCAATGAAATCCCAAAAACAAATCATTTGTAAATGATTGATTGACCCATCAATGATACTCATTATTATTATCATTCTCATTCATTAGTCATACTAAGTGGCCTAAGATCATTCATAATAAAGTTAACGGTTCAAAAAATATAACAGGATTGTAATTGATCAAATTGGACAATGAATTGAATAGGGGGATTACGAATTGAAAGCATCAAACTGTCGCCTCATTTAGTCAGCAGTTCAGATAGTTAGGCCCAACAAGAAAAAAGATGGGCCATGTGGTACTGGGCCGCTATTCACTTTTTAATTGGGCTTATTTTTGTGAGAAATTGTCCTCCAACCTCATTGTAACCTACAACAAAAATTACGATATGGTAAAAAAATAATGACTAATATGTTACGCAATTGCGATTTTTTTTGTTTAGAAAAGTGTTAGGAACTTAGAATTAATTAAAAACGAAAAGAATGAATAAAAATATTGGCAAGTAAAACATGAGATATTCCAATAACAAAATATTGTAGTTATCCGAAAGACTATAATTACAGATGCAGACGTTATGGCTGCTCTTGCCTCCCTTAAAAGCTGATCTGTTTACTAATATGTTCCAACCAATGTTGCATGTGCCTCTTTACCCAAATAAAAAAAAAAAAACTTTCAACTTTTAGTCTCCTGTATTTGATCGACATGATTTTCAGTTTTACGGATCTTTATAATGTTGAAGAGCACAAATGAACCAATACAATCCAACCAACCACTGATGATGAGTTTACTCCTGGGTCCACTGGGAGAAAAGCAGATATGATATCAGGGGTGGATTGCTGAGATTGATCATCTCAAGCATGTAACCAGAATTCAGACTCCCCGGCCCCACTGCCACATACTGACGAGACGACTATCGAGCCAGCCGTGAAATTGATCGAAAAAATCATCACCAAAAGAATGAAATGCTACTGCTACTCCACTTGACTGAATCTCATGGCATCAAACACTAGCAGATATAACCATAGCCCAACTCTTGGTGGACCATGAGATATCAATCTTAGTATTATTGGGCTCTCAGGCCCATTGCTCAATTAATATTGTTCGACATATTACTTTTTTTTTGAAGGAGCGGATAGCCCAAGATCCATTCCCCGACACTATCCAATCATAATTCCTGGTTCACCCAAATTCTCCTCATCCAACCATCAACACAAATTATATCACTTTTTTATTTTTTAAACATTTTGCGTTAGTATTTTGAAATAGATAATAACGTCGTCATACTCATACAAGCACTCCAACACAGTTGACTATAATTATAATATTTCTGTTGCGTAGGATTCTTTTTTGAAGGAGCCATCTCCACATATTTTTCTATTTTAAACTATATACTCTAATACTCCTGTGTTCTGGTGTCCTCAAGGTTCAATGTTCTCCAACCTCATATTACGACTTTTTATATGTTCCCATTTACCTTCATTTAATTTACTAGCTGCCTTATTATTCATCCAAGTCCACTTCATTGTTCGCTTTAATATTGATATCCAAAATACTAGTACAATATTTAAAAGAATATTTTATATTTAAGGGTTTGTTTTATCAGAAAATTTGTTATTAATCATGATCTGCAACTTTCTATATATCCATAAACCTCATCCTATACTTGGTTACTGTTTTATTTGAACGTATTTTTAGGACATGTTGCTAAGTTTTGGAGGACGCATGATTCTTAACACTCTCAACTGCGTTTGTGTATTCATATTTTGATACGAGTTGTATAGACATTCAAAAATAAATTATAAAAAAATCGTGTTCGGTGAAAATTTACTACAACAATAACACATCGTAAATTTATTATAAATTAATCTATCTGCGATGTTCAAGTTCAACAAATATATAGCCTATGAAATTGTGATTAGGAAAAGAAAAAAAATACACGGCCATACAGGTATAAACTCGAGATGGATTTGATTCCTTCAACAATTTAAAATTAAAGTCACTATAATATGGGATCAAATGGTTATATGCCTAGATCAATAAAATGGGTCAGGGTGCACATGTCCGAATATGACACACTAGATCTACAAAATCATCTACCACGTGACACTGATCCAGAAATAATGAACAAATTAAAAGATTAATTACCTGACAGAATGTCCATGAACCAAGAAAGTAAATATTATCACCCGTAGCTCTGTAAGAAAATATATTGTATATGCATGATCCTCCTTTGCTTTAATATAGAATGTCTGTGAAACTCATGTTAGGTTGTCAAATTTGGCGCAATAGCCTCCATCTTAATTATCGTATACTTTAATTCAATGTGTAAAGTTGAAAATCCAATTGAACTTTATAATTAGAAACATTGGATTTCTTCCCTAAAACTAAAAGTTTGTTAGAGCTTTTTACTAGATATACTAAACAATTCTAAAATATATTTATATTTTTAAAAATCTACAATTAATTCAACTTGAATTCTGTTGGGTTTATAGAGCACCCAACGATGGCTTACAATATGAGAAAAATAATTAAAAATGAAAATAAAAATGCACAAAATAAAGGAGTACTTTACAAAAATTGAAGTATTACTTTTCAATAAAATAAGTACTATTATTATTCAGCAATCTAATCTCCGCACGCACGAATTAATTCTGAAAAATTGTGCACGAACAACTTCTGGAAGTCTTCGATCCTTGCACGTACCAAACAACATCATCACAAGCAAATAGAAAATAAATAAATATTAAAAAAACTCACCAAAATCGAGTTAAGGTGGAACTTTTTCCCGCAAAACAAAATATGCGCCGGTAGCTAACACATTATAGAACATTGGAAATTAAAAAACCACAATGGTGAGTTCAACCCCATCACATTAGATTCCCGTCCAAAAAAAAAAACCCGATGACATTAGATATTTTGTTCATGTGGACCCATGGACATTTATTAAAAGTTGTCTGCAGCCAACTACTCATTTGTTTTAAATGAGCATTGGAATTAGTTTAAAGGAGGTGAAACGAAAGCAAGAATTAATGAGGTGTATGATCAGGCTCACTTAATTCAATTCCCTCATTATTAATTTTCATATATCATGCCAACACAATTACTGCTGAAATTCCAACATCTATACGTTTGTGGCTTAAGTACCGATTAATGTGTATGATGCAATTAATTATAATATCAGAGATAATATACATAAGTAATGGTGGAACTAATATGTATCAGTATTCACTTCTTACTTAACAAGAAGATGATTCTATTATCTGTACGTAGTACGTACGTATCTCGCGATAATTAAAAGAGAAAAGAAATATTGTAGCTATATATTTTGCTTTATCGACTGGCTATTAAATACTACTATATATGTATTTTTTGTTTGACTCCTCATATGCATATCTATGAATGTGAATAATTAATTAGTATTGTTATCTGTATATAATTCCCACAAAATTCTATAAATTGCACCTTTACATGGGATTAAAGTGAAAAAAATTGTAGGTCCAAGATGCATGTCATGGTCAAGGATAGGATAGGATATAATATAATTAATGCAATTAATTATGGGAAGTAAATGGAGGCTGGTACAACTTAATTGAATAATATTGTCAGGGCCGGGAAGGGAACCACGTACAGAACACAAATAGCTTCTCTTAAAATTAATCTTTCCTTTCTTCACTCTATATACTTAATACTTGTACTTGTATGTCAAATGATCGATGATGCAAATTAACTCTATATACTTAATACTTGTATGTTCAATTTGAAATTGGATACATGCATCAGACAAGACAACCATGCATTCTACCAATCAATTCCACATTTTTTTTTCTTCTTCTTTCTGAAACACATATAATAATTGAATAACATGACCAAAAGCTTTCATCTTTGTCCAATAATTGGTGGCCTATCTGTCACATTAAAATTTAATATAATATATATTAATCCATCCAATCCAAGTTGTATAAATTTGGTAATAGGGTAGCCATAGTTGGCACAAAATCCATTGATCGAAATTATAGATGGCAGTGGTCTCCTCCAATCCTTGTTTGGAAGATGTTAAAGTCAGGTTCAAAGAAACAAGCCTTGTATTCCCATCACAAGAAACACAGAAAAGATCCTTCTTCTTGTCCAACATAGACCAGATCCTGAACTACAATGTCCCAACATTCTATTTCTTCTCGGCCAATCCTGATTATCCTCCGGAGCAAGTCTCAAAACGCCTCAAACTGGCCGTGGAAAGGGTGCTGGTGCCATATGATTTCATGGCTGGAAGATTGAAGCTGAACGAGGAGTCGGGCCGTCTTGAGATAGACTGCAACGCGGCCGGGGCTGGCTTCGTGGTGGCCACCTCCGAGTTGTCGCTAGATGAGATAGGCGACTTGGTTTGTCCCAACGTTGGATTCCAGCAGCTTGCGGTTCAGACCCTGGTTGGACCAAACAAAGATGATGCAGCAAATCAGCCACTATTCATTCTTCAGGTGACATCATTCCGATGCGGTGGTTTCGTGATTGGCATGTCGGTGAATCACATCCTGCTCGACGGCTTTAGCGCCAAGGGCTTCAACGAAAACTTGGCTTCCCAAGCATTCGATGACAAACCCTTGGCCGTAGTCCCCTTCCTTGAACGCCGCCTTTTGGCAGCCAGGTCTCCACCCCACGTCGCCTTCCAACACCCGGAGTTCTTCAAACCCGACATTGCTCCTCTCTCCGGCCCTCCCGTCTTTGACTGCAACAAAGAAGAGTTGGTATTCAAAGTCTTCCAGTTCACCCCAAGCGACATAAATCTATTAAAGCAAAAGGCGACAACAGGTGCTGATGATGAAAGAATAAGCAGCCTGAGTGTGGTGGCGGCCCTCATCTGGCGGTGCAAAGCCTTGTCCAAAGACGACCTCTACGATGAAGACAGAGTTTCCACTCTCCTTAACGTCCTCAACTTGAGGCCCAGGCTCATTCCCCCGTTGCCCCCCACCTACTGCGGCAACCCCTTGCTCGTCGCTTACGCCACCGCCAAATGCCAAGATATTGAGAAACAACCTTTCTCGGAGGCCGTGAAGAAGGTGGCGCACGCACCCTCAAGAATAACTGACGAATACGCAAGATCTGTTATAGACTGGTTGGAAATAAACAGGGGGCTTCCTTGTGGAGAATACATGTTGAGTTCATGGTTGCAATTGGGATTTGAAGACGTGGTGTTCCCATGGGGGAAACCCCTCCATTGTGGGCCTGTTGTCAATCACAGGAAGGATATTTGTTGGATATTTCCAACAGCTCATAAAACAGTCAATGCCTTAGTTTCGTTGCCGCCGCAGCAGATGGAACGCTTTGAATCTCACTTCCATCTTTTTTTCAACTCCCACTCTTCTTCCGCAGCTGCCACTACTGCTCAAACTCAAAATCCAACAGTTTTCAACTCAGACTCCCACTCCCACTCTCCTTCCGCAGCTGCCACTACTGCTCAAAATCCAACAGCTTTCAACTCAGACTCCCATTCCCACTCTTCGTCTGCACCTGTCACTACTGCTCAAATTCCAACAGCCTCTGTACCATAGGAGGAGAGGAAACTCAGTCTCACCACCGGATCATATATTCTGTATTTCATATTTTGTTTCACTGTTGCATCATCATCATCATCTAATAAAAATATATTTGATCCAAATGTCATGTATTACGTTTTACTTTGTGTGGAAGAAAAAGTTTGAAGCTATGTGTATGAATCCATGTATGTATCTTTCAGTGTATGATGCAATTATTATGACTATAAAATGGAGCTACCAATTCTTGTTGCCCCTGCAGATCCGTGCTAGTTTAGTAGTAGCAAGGACAAGGACGTATACCACCCCTACACAACTTGTTATCTAAATATAAATTCCTCCAATTGTTTTCTTCTTCCTTTTCCCACTATAGTCCTGATAAAATTACAAATCTTAAGATATAAGATATTTAAAATTAACTCCTTGTTTCACCTAAAATTAATCACACAAATGTTCTGGACCAGTTAAGCCATTGTACCAAATAATGTGTTACAGAGTGACCAATCAGGTCGACAGGTTTCTTTTACTTAGAAGCAAGACTTCTTCATCACAAAAAATTGGTTCACTAACTATGCAATGCAACAAGCATCTACAAAGAATATATAAATAATACTACCTATTCAAATTAAACATCACAAGCCCACATGAGGGAACAAAGAAGGAACCAGATCAACAACTGACCAAGCAAGACCAGCATACTGAAGTAGCCTTATGCCAGTATCTACGTCAAGCGAAGTCTGCTTGGGGAAAAACAACAACAGTCTACATATCTTTTCCGTCTTTTTATCAGCAGTTGTGCCACTTAACGCAGGTAAATAGCTTGTCTACCTGATCGGGATCCCCAAAGTATTAGCAAGAATGGGAAGAATCCATTGGGCCAGAGCCTTGCTACAAAACTTCACTACCAGGATTGTGGGGATTCCTACAAGTATTCTTTCAGCCATTGTAGAAACTGTAAGATGAGGAGAGAAAAGCCTAGCAACATTTTCATGGTGAAAATGCTGATACGTTTGGTGGACCCCGATCACCTGGATGATACGATACGATTTCCATTAATGTAAGTTGCCAAGGAGTAGTATAGTAAGAAATAGAAAGATGTGCCCTTACAATTCCCAAGGCAACCCCATTGAATGCTGTGTGATAATCAAAACTTGGCGTGGGAAGTTGAGGTGTTGGGTAAGCAAAGAGTAACAAGAAGCTAAGGCCTGCCCAGAATGATACGACTGCAGAGAAAAATACCTCTAGTATCAAAGATCTGAAACGAGCAGTACTAGTTAGGGGTAAATAGCATCTCATATCTACTCATGATCATATTATCTCATACTCACATGTGATTGAATTTTACTTTTTTCTTTTTCAAACATTATGCTATGCTCATTGCTCTGCAGGTGAAAATAATAAAGGTTTGGATATCGTATCTACGATAATAAGCTTCAAAATGTCTCTTATGAATGAACTAAAGTTGCTAAACCAATCTCAAAAAGCTTGGTCTCCGTCTATAAGTAATGCCACTCTATAGCTTCTATATAGAATAAAAATGGCTAATACAGCTGCTCTAGTGAAGGAAGTCGTTAGGAATAACATACCATTTTGACCTGAAACTATGAAATTATCAATGTATTCGGAAACACAGAGCCAAAATGCCAGGATTCCCAGTCCCAAAGCCAAACCACCGATAATGTCTATCAAGCTGTGCATTCCAAGATAGATCCTTGCTAACAGTATAATTATTAGGATTAAAAAAGTTCAAGTGACGCTTCGAAATTAAAGAGAAAAATAAAATAATTACACATGTGGTGTTTACCTGCTTGATACTCTGCTGTAGCAGGTGAAAATGATCAATTTCAAAATTTTAGAAAACTTACAGGACCAAAATTAAAAAGTCAAAACAATCGGGACCAATTTCAAAACGATACAAAGTTACAGGACTACAAAAAATTTAATCCCAATTTTAAAATTGATACTATGCAGTCTATGCTGAATTTTAGTTGATATGTAGTTCAAATGGAGTTGAAGTTTATCTTAATTTTATTCTCCAATTTTTCTAGTTGATCCCCTAATTTGTAGTGTACATATTTATTAGGGACAAAGTCTAGTATGAAAATTTTCATATATGAAAAAAAATTAATTTACAACTAAATTCTATAATTAGTGAAGGTAAGACAAAATTGAGTGGTTAATGGTTCACTCGGCCAAGTGATTCATGGTTCACCCGGCCCGAATAGGTCATAATTTAGGGTTCATTATTTAGTGTTTAGGGTGTAGATGGTTGATTTAGGACAATTTTATAGATTTTCATACATGAAAATTTTCACACTAGACCTACTCTTTATTAGGATGATATCTATTGAGTTATTTTCCTGTGCACCAATTGCACAAGGTGCAATTGGATTCAGTTTTAATTTTGATGAACTATGCACTCTAAACTTTAATCCCTAAACAATGAACCCTAAATCATATATGAACCATTCGGGTCGGGTGAACCACGAACCACTTGGGCCAGGTTTGGATCCGGGTCGAGAAAAAAAAAAACGAAAAAAAAAAAAAAAAAACTTAAAAAAATTATAAAAAGAACTCCTAAAATTAAATTGCACCAATTTTATTGGTGCATGTGGTGCACAAAAGAATTTGTCATATCTATTACTAATTTTGAAAAAAAAAAACAATTTCAATTGAGTATCTCTTGATTGACAAATTCTCCTGTGCACCACATGCACCAATAAAATTAGTGCAATTTAATTTTAAAAGCTATTTTTCTAATTTTAGTTTTAACATTTTTTTCTTTTTTCAATTTTGGTTTTCTTTTAACTTTAATTTCAGTTTTAGATGTTTTTTTTAGAGTTTTTTGCACTTTTGGTCCCACCAACCACGTCATGTTTTCAATTTGGTACCACCTCTGTCATTGTAGTCCTGTAAGATTATTTTCATCAATTTTAGTCTCACTGTTTAACTAAACTTGCAAATGTCGTCCCAAAAATTGACGGCCTCTAACGGGCAGCCGTCAAGTGTAAAACGGAGGTTGTTTAGTATATAATTAAAATGTCTTAAACTTTAATCTGTCTTAACAAATTAATTAAAAACTAAAATCAAAACTAACCTAAAACTAAACATAAAACAAACTAACACACACACAACACACATAGTAAAAGGTGAAACCTGTTCGTCGTTTTTGAGAGAAAAAAGAGGGAAAATCACCAAAAAACCCTAAAATCCCCCAAAAATCAATCGAGTTGGTCACAATCCAGTGCGCCCTCAATGCTGCGAAGGAAGAATCTTGTTAAATATGGAGTTGTGGGCTATGGTAAGTATCTATATTTTTTATTCGTATTCAATTTTTTGGGATTTTGTGTTGTTGGGTTTTCGGTGTTCAGTGCTTGGTGTTGTTGGGTGTTCGGTGTTCGGTGTTCAGTGTTCGGTGTTCAATGGGTGTTGGGTGTGTGTTGGGTGTTTGATTTTGGTTTCGCTAGACTCTCGACCACACACATTGGTCGAGCGGTTTCGCTCGACCTCACTTGGTCGAGCGCTTCTTGTTGCCTGTATTTCCACGCGCTCGAGCCGCATTGGTCGAGCGTCAGGCGCTCGACCACTCTTTGCTAGCACCTCTCTTCACTCCAACTAATACTTTTCAGTATTTCCTTCATATTGTTACTGATTTGAATTGTTCTTATTATTTCAGCTCAAAAGTCATTCTTATTAGGCTTTTACACCCTCAAAGTGTACCATGGTGGAAAGACAAAAGATGAAGAACCATTTGAGTACATTGGAGGCACTGTGAGTGTGTTTGACTTTGTGGAGAAATTTAAATGCAATATTGATTATCTAGATAAACTGTGTGAACAGTTAGGATATCTAGGTAAGAAGGTTTATTATGGGAGGTGGAAGGATGATAAAGTTCATTTAGTTGTGAGTCAAGCTGATATATATAAGTGTTTTAATGCCAATGTGAAGAAAGAAGTAACATTATGGTTGGAGACAGATAAACCACAAGAGATCACAACTGTAAATGAAGATGAGGTATGGGGGGAGGTAAAGTTTTACACTGGGGAGGAGGTACTGCAGTTGGCATGGACCCTAACAATGATCCATATATTCTATCATATGCAGTGGTTGGTAGTGAGACTAGAGGGAATTGGGAGTGGTTCTTGGAACTGTTGAAGGAGGATTTCATAGGTGATCAGGAGGGAAGTTCATTTTCATGTCAGACTAGCAAAAAGGTCTGATCCCTGCATTTGAGAGGGTGCTGCCCAGTGTTGAGAATAGATTTTGTGTAAGACATTTGCATGGGAACATGAAGAGGGCTGGATACAGAGGTGATGAGTTTAGAAAACTCCTCTGGGGAGCAGCTAAATCTTTGACCACAGCCTCTTTCCATAGAGCAATGAGAAGGATAGTGGAAAAAGATATAAGATGCCTAGAGTGGCTTGCTGATAAGCCCCCTGCACAGTGGTCAAGATCACACTTCTCTCCAGAATCTAAGTGTGACACACTAGTGAACAACATTTGTGAGGTGTACAATGCATGCATTCTGGAAGCAAGAGACAAGCCAATTCTCACAATGTTGGAGTGGATCAGGGAGTACATAATGACAAGAATTCAAGGAGATGATGGTCAAACTATGCATAGGCAGCCTTACAAAGTCAAATGTTCATTTTGTCATGAAACTGGTCATAACAAGAAGGGCTGTAAAACGAGGAAGATTGATGAGGCTATGATAGCTGGGGAAGAGAATAATGAAGCTGATCAACATGAAGAAATGACTCAAGGAGATGACATTCCACCAATGACTCAAGGAGTTGATGAACCTATTGTTGTAAGTTCTCACTCATTAATTCTGTTTTATCTATATTTTTCTCTAAACTGATAAACTTGTACATGTACAGGAGGTTCCTCTGCCCAAAAGGGCCACCACAAGGAAAGGGAGGGCAAAATTAACTATTGTCTCAAAGAAGAAGAAGAAGAATTCAGCCTCAATTGGAGATTCTTCAAGGAGTGCAGCAGAGGATGTATGATTATG
This sequence comes from Stenogyne calaminthoides, assembly GCA_037126765.1. Lineage (NCBI taxonomy): Eukaryota > Viridiplantae > Streptophyta > Magnoliopsida > Lamiales > Lamiaceae > Stenogyne > Stenogyne calaminthoides. The sequence goes on along the minus strand of JBBCBC010000020.1, from coordinate 2,994,493 downwards.
TCAACTTTTTATATGTTTTTCATTGTATTTCTTTTTATGTTCATTACTAATCCATTGGGTATAAAGGGGTCAGCTACATCATTTGCTCCCAACAACTTTATTAGAGGAGGACCATCACAGAGGGTTGACAATGTAAGAGTGTTTTTCTTATTTTTTAGGTATCATAGATTCATATGTTCATATAATAACATGTTCTTATTGTTTTTGTTTCAATTATAGGTTCAGAGTTCTGCTACTTTTACTCCCAATAGTTATATTGGAGGAGATGTGGAGGGTTCATTTGTGGGAGGTTCAACAGTAGCTGATGAGGATGGAATGAGTGTCACAAAAATTGGGGGTAAGAAGTTTGTCACACAGACCAGTCTCACAAAAGTTGTCATGTCAAACAAAGGGAAAGGTAAAAAGAAGTAGATGAGGGTTGGGATAGGTTAGGATAGTTTTTTATCTTTTAAGCCACTACAATCTCATTGTCTTTTATAATATACTGAAAAAACTCAACTTTTGTGCTTATAATGGTATCAGATTGTGGTGACTTAAGATTGGTGGTATGTTTGGCTTATATTTTGCTACTGCTTGGTGATTTGCTATTAATGGGGTGCGAAAATTTTGGAGCAATTAGGGCTAGGTGCTTTTGGATTTGAATTTAGTGTTGAATGTGTTGTGCTTATTTTTTCATGAATGTGTTGTGTTGAATGTGTGAATATATGTGGATGTATATATAGCAGAGGGGAAAATCTAGGTTTTGGTGGGAAAAACTTGATTTTTCCACCTATTTTTGACAAATTTTAGTCTTATGGACCGAAAGTGACAAATAATTTAGCGCCGGAAATTTTGTTATTAGGCTAAATTTTAGCGCCAAAAAATAATGGAGGAAGAAATGGAACATATGAGACCAAATGTGCAAGTGGGGTCTTACAAGTTAATTGGTTAATTTTGTGTTAATTATGTTTCATAACGTGATGAGACTAAAATTGCAAATGGTTGAAAGGTGGTTAAGCCTTTAATCGAGTATTAATTATGTCTCATAACTTATGATCACATTTGTTTTCAGTTCGATTTAATAGAAATCGAAATCTTGGGACCACATTTTAAAATTATAATTCTTGTGGGACTACATTGGCAGAGGTGGTACCAAATTGAAAACATGAAGTGGTTGGTGGGACCAAAAGTGCAAAAAAATCTTTTTTTTTAATACCCGACCCGAAACTCGGCCCGAGTGATTCATGGTTCACTCTGCCCAAGTTGTTCATAGTTCACCCGGCCCGAATGATTCATATATGATTTAGGGTTCATTGTTTAGGGGTTAGGGTTTAGAGTGCACAAATTTGAATTGATGCATGGGGTGCACAGGAGAGTGACTCCTCTTGATTTGGATATGCATTGAACAAAATAATTATGGTAGTAATAATTAATTTGCAATCTAATAAAGAAAATCTTATCAATTAAATATTAATAAACAATTAAATATTCTAAATCTATATATACAAATGTCAAAATCGAATTTCGATGACAATTAATTAAGAGGACGAGAGAAAATAGAAAATCATATCAAATATATAATATATTATCTTTTTATTTATTTAGAAATTAAAAGAGTAGTGATATACGTATTCGACTTAAATCCGAAAAGGTAGAAAAACACAAGAAACGTGTAAGAGTTTAAACGATACGTATTAAGCCAAAGAAAATCTTGAAAATCGATTATTTCGCGTTTGTGTCCGATTTTCATTCACTCCGATATTTCCTGAACTAGGGTTTTCAAAATTCTTTCTTTCAGCGTTTCTTCAAACGTCAAAGCTTTTTTTCATCTCTCAGGTTTTCTCTCTCTCCTTGCTATGTGCGCAAGCTAATACGCACTTGGGTGTGTTTGTGGACTTGGTGATAAATTTTGTTTTTTTTTTGTAAAGACGAAATTGAAATTGCTAAATGTGAGGTTTATCCGACTGCTTTTTATTTTTTTATTTATTTTTCTTGAACGATCCAGCAATGGAGGTAGCTAGGGTGATTTTATGTTCTCTCAAGTATTTTTATATACAATTCATCAACTTCCAGTGTTTGTTTGTATTAGCTTCCAGTTGATGTAGTTTTATGTTCATTCCTCAATACTTCCTCGTTTTTTATTAGGTGACGATTTGGAATAGAGTTGCATTTTATTGTTTAGATCTTTTAGGATCAGGAGGATGCAAGATTTGATTGTTTATGTAGTTGTTTTTGTTTCAGGAGCGTTGAGCTGTGATTTAATTGTATCAGAATTCAATTCAGATCAGGAATTGGCAGACTATTCTGAAAAAGTTTTTGAAGAGGTTGTTAGAATATGATGAATTCTTGGGCAGATGCTGTAGAGAATGTAGCAAATGGACCTTCGGGTAATGTTGGGAATGAACGGCCGTCTCATGCGACCAAACCGGCATATGTTCCTCCGCACCTTAGGAATAGGCCACCTGTATCAGAACGACCTGTTAGTGGCCCATCATTAGTTAATGATAGGTTTGCAAATGGTGGACCCTCAAATAGGTCTTCTCAGTGGGCAGGTTCTAGGGCTGATTATGGACGCCCTGGATATGGTGGTGGAGGTCGTGGTTGGGGTGGAAGGAGTGGTTGGGGGGGCGGTAGGGATCGAGAGGTCAACCCTTTTGGTAAAGATGATTTGGATGCTGACACAGAGCCTGCGTTTAGTGAACAGGAGAATACGGGTATCAACTTTGATGCTTATGAGGACATTCCTGTGGAGACGAGTGGGGGTAATGTGCCGCCACCAGTGAATACATTTGCCGATATAGACTTAGGTGATGCACTTAATTTGAATATTCGGAGGTGTAAATATGTGAAGCCAACTCCTGTTCAGCGGCATGCAATACCTATTTCACTAGCAGGACGAGATTTGATGGCTTGTGCTCAGACTGGCTCAGGCAAAACTGCTGCCTTTTGCTTCCCTATTATTAGTGGAATTTTGAGAGGGCAAATTCCACAAAGACCACGTGGAGTTCGCACAGTTTTTCCACTTGCTCTTATTCTTTCACCAACCAGAGAACTCTCAATGCAGGTAAGCCTGCCACTTAATGAGCATTAGTATCACATTGTTTGAATATTTGTCGTCTGTGGTCTGTAATTTCTATGTTTCACTTGCTCTGCAGATACATGAGGAAGCTAAAAAGTTCTCCTATCAAACTGGTGTTAGGGTGGTTGTTGCTTATGGAGGAGCACCAATAAATCAGCAGGTTATTCCTTGCAATATCCTTTTGTTTCCATTTCTATTTGGTGGCTAAAGCACATTCTTTTAAAGCATCATTTTGCATTCAGGTGGTAAAGCATGATCTAACAATTGAAGTTTATATTTGATAAAGTTATAGTTTTTAAATTTTCTTTATGGACATCAAATTTCTTAACACCATATTATGCAGTTGGATGTTCCGTTGAGTGATGCTTCAAAATTCTCCATACTCAACATGGATTCCCCATTTAAAAAAATTATGCCATTGCTAATTATTATGTTTTTGCTGTTACAATAAGAGCCTTTTTCTTAAGGCATGTGGAACCAATGTTTGTGGGGAACACTCTCTCTCTCTCACACATACGCACACCTTGTGACTGTCTAGGACTTGGGTAAACTTGCAATTAATTGATACCTCATCTTATGTTGGAGGAATTAACAAAAAAAATTGAGGTTAATGTAAGTACTTGGTTCATGCATCAACATCATAACATGTGTGCCTGTAACAAGCACACAACCTCAGTTCTTGCAATAATTGTTTTTACATCTGTTGACTAAAATGTTGTTAACATGTATACAGCTGCGTGAACTTGAGAGAGGGGTTGATATTCTGGTGGCGACTCCTGGAAGATTGGTGGATTTGCTCGAGAGAGCGAAGGTTTCGTTACAAATGATTAGATATTTAGCTCTTGATGAGGCAGATAGAATGCTGGATATGGGTTTTGAGCCTCAAATCAGAAAGATAGTGGAACAAATGGATATGCCTCGTCAAGGTGAAAGACAAACAATGTTGTTTAGTGCCACATTTCCAAAAGAGATCCAGGTCTGTGTTGCAGATCTTTTTATAGTCTCTTTCAGATTCACTTGCATTTGAAACTTATTAGATTATTAATGTAATTATAAAATTGCTTCCAGTTGTGTTCTCCCCTTTTAATTGAATAGATCACATGTCAGTTGTGCATCTTGTGTTGTTGGCTGTTGCAGTCAACTTCCACGGTTCCACCTAAAGCTTTTCCATCTAATATGTAATAACCTCATGTTGCCTTGATGGTCTCCTATTATAATATTGATGTACTCACAGATGGTAGTTTGAGATGTTGAGTAAATATATGACAGATTTTGATGGAAAGTTAGTTTTTGATTATATATGTTAAAACAAAATATAGGTCATATATCTTGAACAGAGAAACACATTGTTATCCGGCACATGAGTTGTTTCTATATTTAAAATTTCTATACTTGACATGCAGAGACTGGCATCCGACTTTCTTTCAAATTACATCTTTTTAGCGGTTGGGAGGGTTGGTTCAAGTACAGACTTAATCGTTCAAAGAGTTGAATTTGTTCATGAGACTGACAAGAGAAGTCATTTGATGGACCTTCTTCATGCACAGAGGGCAAATGGAATTCAAGGGAAGGTAATTTGTTGTTCTATTGAAGTCATATGTTTTCCTTTTCTTAATAATCTGTCTCAAGGTAACTCTGATGCCCTGCCTGTGTAGGTTATTTGATCCTTCCTGTGGAATTAAACTTTCTTTGCCTGATAAAAAAAAAAAAAAAAATTAGATCCTTTAGTGAATTGGTAACAACACCTATTGGTCAAGCTTATTGAGATTGATTTATTTAGTTTTGTATGGCTAAGCATATTTTCAGAAAAAAACACAACAACAACAAATTTATTATAGCTTTAACGATTACAGAAAATAATCATTTGGTACATAAATATTTTCTGGTATTCTAATTTCCAAGATGTACCTTTTGAATTTCTTTGTTTTTCCATTGTGTTATAGAACCTCCTTTTACTGATTGTTTCTAATTCTGGCAGCAAGCTCTTACTTTAGTATTTGTGGAAACAAAGAAAGGAGCTGATTCATTGGAAAATTGGCTGTGTATTAATGGTTTTCCTGCTACTACTATTCATGGGGATAGGACTCAACAGGTAATGAGAAAAGGCAGTTGGTGGCATTTAGCTTGTTACTTTCTCATATTTTGTGCATATTTCCGGCTCATATTTTCAAAGACCATTTGATCTTTGATTAGATTTCTTGTTACAGGAAAGAGAATTTGCACTAAGATCGTTTAAGAGTGGAACCACACCTATTTTAGTTGCCACAGATGTGGCAGCCCGTGGACTTGATATTCCACATGTTGCTCATGTAATTAACTTTGACCTCCCAAATGACATTGATGATTATGTTCATCGGATAGGACGTACTGGACGAGCTGGCAAGACAGGATTGGCCACTGCATTCTTTAATGAGAATAATATGTCGATGGCAAAGTCTCTAGCAGAGTTGATGAAGGAAGCAAATCAGGAAGTACCTGATTGGTTGACTCGTTATGCAAGTCGAGTTTCATATGGAGGTAAAGGTAGGCGTGGTGGTGGACGTTTTGGTGGTCGTGATTTTAGGAAAGATCATTCTTATAATAGGGGTGGCAGTGGAAACGATTATTATGGAGGTGGCAGCAGTGGTGGTGGTTATGGAAGTTTTGGTGGAGGATACAGTGCTGGGGTGAGCAGTGCTTGGGATTAATGTCTCAAAATAAGCTTAAATATTATCCTGCAGGATGTATTTATACTTTTAAATCAAATTTTCTAGGATTACTAAGTTGTTTCTATATGGGTGCTTGATGACATTTTTGACTTTTTAATACTTACGGTGAGATGTTCTTGATAGTTGAGTAACTTGCTTGTGTGATCCTCTTGGGATTATGAGAGAGATGTCTTAATAGTTGACTAGTTGAGTAACGTAGTCGTGGACGGCTGATATTTAAACTTGATCGATCATCTTTTGGGTTTTCTTGTTTGTATGCTGTCTCAGTTGCATCATTTACTCTCAAGAGGAATGTGGAGAATTTAGTCGATGGCCTCCAACGTGAGGCATTCTGTTGATGATTATAGAGGGATCTTTGTATTGCTCTACCTACTTTACTAGGGTGCTAGGTTTTGTCAATTTTGATCAATTATATATCACAGGTATGGTACTCGATTGGCTAAGTTTTGTATGAAATTTGACAGTTTTTCGCTTGGAGGAATGGTCATCTACGAGAGTGGAAGATTGCTATAATATATTTCCTAGTGATTAGTGCAGGGAAACAATATTACAATGCTTTTGTTGTTAAAAGTTTAGTTCGTTATTAGTGTTCTAAAATGAAATGAGTTCAGCACATGATTTGTGGTAGTGAGCCATCAAATCAAATCATCTCCATTTTAATTTGTTGATGGTTGGCCTGGCAAGTAGCAACTTTTAGTTTATGTCGTACGAGAAACATAACATGCATTTAAGTAAGTTGAAAATTTAAACAAGTTACAGCTTGATACTTGAATTGAAAGTCTATTTAACTCTTTATTATTAAGATGGCAAACGAGACTTCATTCTAATTCGATTTATAATAATCAAATTACTAGTTATAATTGGTGTGCAATTAACTCATTTCTAACTGTTACGACTATAGGAGAAACAAATCAGATATTATATGAATATCAGGAATGTAATTAAAAAAAAACAATGTAACTAGTTTGGCAGAAAATATCTGATGGAGAAGCATAATTATCCATAAAGTGGAAGGCAGTAGTATATTTAAGTCTCTGGCACCACCACCTGCTACGTATTAATCATACACGAAAGATAACAATAAATGCTGCTGCATAATTTCTCCTGGACCGACACCTACAATCTTGTTATAAACAGAATTTGTAGTAGCTTCCTTCATACATTGTACTCCATAAGCTAAGAGATAATGGAGTCGGAGAATGATTTGATCAAACCTTTGAAACATGAAGTGATAGATAATATAAACTGGATGAGCAGAATGAGGGGTGATTTCCTTCAAAGATTGCCTCAAAAACTGAAATCTAGCCTTGATCCTGAGGCCCTCTTCAATCTTGATCTTTCATCTGCAAATGGATTGCTTCAAGGTAATTAGTTATTGTATTAATTTGGATCTAGCTTTTGCTTTTGATTTTGATTTGCTTCTTCACACATGATAATATAGTAGTATATGTTTTCAAATAATAAATCTTTAAATTGCTATAATTTGGACATATTAATAATTAATTCTTTGTTTCACTTCTTTTTATGAATTTTGGATATTCATTCATTCATCCGAATGCAAAAAGCGAAATTTATGTCATCATTCTACTCTTTTACATGCCTTGATAGTACAAAACACGAAATGAGCTATGTACCATTTTCTTTTTTTCGAGGAATCTATGTACCATTTCTCTAATTTGCTTCTTCGATTTTGGTTTAAATGTAGTCATCATGATATTTTATTTAACTATAAAGGTTGACTATGAGTCTATGAAGCTTTGTTTAATTTACTAGGTTCTAGCTAATTCAAACTAAAACTATATAACTAATTAATTAATCATGTTGTCAGTTGGGGGTGACTGAGATGTAGATCTAAAAATTGTAGATTTTAACCTAATATCACATCACATGATGACCTAACCTCGATTGCTGGTTTTGGTTAAACTACCTATTTAGTAAAATGGTGTCTCTAAATATTAATTATGAATCAAATGGACAAGCTACTGGGCGGAAAAAAAAAACATGGACGAACTACCAGTACTATACTACGAGTTGATGAATTTTTATATACCATTATAATAGTGTGATTCAAATACTTATCTAACTGCTTGTGTCCAATGAAAACAACTCTTGTTGTTTATAAGTTGTAGCATCATTTTAGCGTGAAATTGTTTATGCATACTACCTCTTCTTTACCAATTAATTAAGAGATACTAGTATATCAAATCAATTCTTCCTAAAATCACTTTATTAATTTCAGGCATGATTTATGTGTATGCATAAATTATAAAATATTATATAGCTGTCAATCTCTGTTTCTTGTTCATGGTAACGATTTTACTTCCATATTTTCCGAGTTACCATGTTCATATGGTTTATGAAATAAAATTGGAATTTAACATTTCCTTTTTAATTATGATTTGCTGAATTGTCCACGCTAATCTAATACTAGCAATTCTTCCAAATCAGAATTAATAAAAGGTTGTGAATAATAACCAAAAATAAATACAAAAATACCGAGTATCCCGGTCAAAGATGGTAGGTGCAGTGAATAAGGAACAGGTGTTGCAATTTGGCACATGACATGAAAGTAAACAATCTGATTTTCCCTATAGAATATACTCCTACATAAATAAATAAAAAAATCAATTTTTCTTTTACCCATGTTCTCGTCCTTGATTTACATAGATCATTTTCACAATTTGGTAGCCTGTAATTATGTGATTCAGATAGCTTATATATATTATTATATATGCACACACCCGAGAGAGAGAAATCTTGGAATCTTGAAATCTAGGTTTTTGTTCGGTGGAGGCGAAGAATGGATGATGAAACGCCCTTGTTAGTAAATGATGATAAACCAAAGCACACAGATGAGAAAAGTGTAAACTCTTTCTTGAATATTCTGAAATGTGATTTCTTATCTAAGTTGCCTGACAAAATAAAGACACAGATTGATCCTGAGGCACCTTTTCATCTTGACATTTCTAAAACAACTTGTTTAAATCAAGGTAAGGTAAACTAACTCCTCCTCCTTATAATTTAAAAAATATATATATATATATATATCTCTGTTTTATGTGTTTGAATGAAATTTAATTAAATTGAGAAGTTAATTTGTTGTTTTAATTAGTATAGTGGTTATAGCAATGATGATGCAATAGTAGATATATAGTGTTGTTGAATGGAATTTGTGATCAATGTCAGGGGAGAGAGAATATTATGAAAGACAAATAGCAACGTTAAAATCATTTGAAGAAGTGGATAGCCTTGATACACCAAATGTGATTGATGAAGAGCAAGAATTTGAACAACTGGCTCAACATGAAAGAGCAATCAACATTTCTAATTGGGCTAACATATTCCTACTTGCATTCAAGGTAGACTACTACGTACATTTAACTTGATGAATTATAATTTAAGAAGATGTTTGATGTATTAATTAATTAAATGCTGTGTGAGAGGAGATTTATGCTACAGTAAAGAGTGGGTCTTTAGCTATTGCTGCCTCAACACTGGACTCCTTACTCGATCTCATGGCTGGCGGGATATTATGGTTCACCCACTTGTCCATGAAAACCATCAACATTTACAAATATCCCATTGGAAAGCTAAGAATGCAACCTGTTGGAATCATCATCTTTGCTGCTGTAATGGCAACTCTTGGTTTTCAAGTGCTAATACAAGCTTTGGAACAACTGATTAAGAATGAAGCTTCCAAGAAGATGAGTGGGAACCAATTGTTGTATTTGTACATCATAATGCTGAGCGCAACGGGCGTAAAATTCCTTCTTTGGATTTACTGTCGAAGCTCTGGAAACAAGATTGTTCGTGCCTATGCAAAGGTCCTTGTTTCTTGATTTCTTGATTGATTTCATCTATATTATGCTAGGTCTTTGTTACATAACATCAACATGGCAGGATCATTATTTTGATGTGGTAACAAATGTGGTGGGATTAGTGGCTGCTGTCCTTGGGGACAGATTTTACTGGTGGATAGACCCCAGCGGCGCTATTGCTCTAGCCATCTACACCATTACAAATTGGTCTGCAACTGTGCTAGAGAATGCAGGTATGGTATTTATACTTATCTCACATGCATTTAGCATTTACTACTTACTAACAAGAATATTTCTTTCTTGTGTTTAATTTCTAGTTTCATTGGTTGGACAATCGGCTCCTCCAGAAGTACTACAGAAGCTTACATATCTTGTCCTGAGGCACCATCCTAAAATCAAGCGTGTTGATACAGTCCGTGCTTACACTTTTGGTGTTCTTTACTTTGTCGAGGTAACATTATTCATTTATTTATTTTTGTTACCTCCATCAATCAATCAATCTTGTATATAATGACCACAGGTTGACATAGAGCTACCGGAAGAGTTGCCATTAATAGAAGCACATGCCATTGGAGAATCGCTCCAAATCAAGATTGAACAACTTCCCGAAGTTGAAAGGGCTTTCGTTCATCTCGATTACGAGTGCGACCACAAACCCGAGCATACAATCCTCAGCAAACTCCCAAACAGTGACCCTTAACTAGCCTGTCAAATGGAGTATAATTTAAGTGTAAGGCAAGCAAGCTGTAAGAATTAATTTTTTAGCAGCACTAGCTAGCTAGAGTTATATACTATATAACTTCCATCATCTTTGTAGAAAAGTGTTTGAGGTATATTGATGCAGAATGATTCATCGCCTCTTCACATTTTCCATATATTATACGCATTCCTTTAATAATTATGATTTCCGCAGATAAAACTTACTTGGACACCAAGATTACTTGGGCATCAAGAACCAAGATCTTTTCCTTATTATTGTTCGACTTGGCCACCAAGTAGTACTTGGGCTCAAAGTCTAGTATTTTCCTTTCATACAATATTAAGATTAGTATAAATATGTGTTCATTCTTCATTGTAAGGACACGTTTTGATATTGAATAAAATAAGTATTTCCAGGTTATTTCTGAACATCCCGAGATATAGTCTCAACCCCTTGCAGGCATTACGCTCTGCATCATCTGGTATCTCAGATCCATGTGTTTCCGCTGCAGGAATGGATCTCGATTCCGATCCCTTCTTGTCCGGTTTGAGGGATGTCCTTGCAAGGATCGATCTCATCTCGTCAGGTTTGAGGGATTTCCGTGCACAATTGCAAATCCTAGCCGATATGTCCGAGGCTTCGGTTCTGGATGACGAATCGGAAGCGTCGAATGCGCCGGACGAGATCCACTGCCACCCACCCTCTTCGACTGCCACCCTACCGATCTGTCATGATCGGGACCTACCCGTCTTCGACGAGTACTTGGATGATGATTTGGAAGAGAACGACATGGATTTTGTGAAAAATCTATTAAGTTGTCCACCCATCTCATCAATGGAATCCGCTGCGATTCCGGTTGTATCGCCCGCCCCGGCGCCTGTCAGCCCCGACCGTCGCCGCCCCATGTCACCATTGACACGCCGCGTGCGCCAGCGCACCGCATCGCCGAAACCGCCAGGTGCGACGCTTTCCTTCGTCATCGCTGCCACCCTGCTATGGGCGCGCCGCCCCAACCCTCCGCGACTTCCCATCACCGTCGCGCTTTTGGTTCGTGCACAGATCGACCGCCACCACCGGTTGTTTCTCCGCCGACTTCGGATGCCCGCCAGATTCCTCCACCACGCCTGACTCATCACTTGCACCCATCAACACATCGACAACTTCATCTGCCTACCGCACAACCACCCCACTGGCGCGTCCTACCCTGCGCATCCAGTTCGCCGCCGTGCCGGAGCTTGCCGCCTCTCCCGTTGATGATGACGATGGTAGCATTCCTCCTTCCGTAGCCCTAATTCATTTTGGGCTTCATAAATTTTTTGAGGAATATCGGCCAACTTATTTTACTGAAGATGATTTTGATTTTTGACCCAAAATAAATAACTATCATTTTTTCATTACTAATGATAATTATTTTACAACTTCTATAAAACTTTCCCGTGCTTACCATCTCAAGACTCTGGGTCATGTACGCACCGCAGATGTATTTTCTAAGATGGGTATGTCTTACTTTTGGCTTGTTTGCGAACTTTTCTTCGGAATGATTCATTTAAGATTCGTCATGTGATGTTCCGGCTCGATTTCACACTTTTCTCCAGAATTATTCATCTAGATTCGAGGGCGAATCTCACCGAAGAGGGGAAGGATGATGCAGAATGATTCATCTCCTCTTCACATTTTTCATATATTATACATATTCCTTTAATAATTATAATTTCTGTAAATAAAACTTACTTGGACACCAAGATTACTTGAGCATCAAGAACCAAGATCTTTTCCTTAATATTGTTCGACTTGGCCACCAAGTAGTACTTGGGCCCAAAGTCTAGTATTTTTCTTTCATGCAATATTAGGATTAGTATAAATATGTGTTTATTCTTCATTGTAAGGACATGTTTTGATATTTAATAAAATAAGTATTTTCAGGTTATTCCTAAATATCCCAAGACGTAGTCTCAATCCGTTGTGGACATTAAGCCCTGCATCATATACTCTAAGTTGCAATGGGGCGAGTCTCGAATTAATGGGCTGATTTGAAATTGAAGCCCAATAGCAACATTCATTTCCAAATTTCGATCAACTAAAATTTAACACTCATCAGAATACAAGGATACTGATGAATTAATGCTATACTATAACAATTTGTAGTGGCTGATTCTAGATTAGTGCTACTCAGAAACAAGCAATATTACAAAACTTATGCTGACGTAATTGAAGGTTTGGACTATGTTATCAATTCTCCGTAATTACTCCAAATATCAATATAGTGCATCATTTTTATTTCTTTTATATTTCTGATTTACATATGTTCTTGCTATATTCTAGTGGAGATGAATTGATGCCCAAATGAAGTGATTCAAATAAATCCATATAAATTATACTTTCAATTAATTATAATATATATTATTCTCTTTCAAATATTATATAATATGTAAATGTTTACGGATCATGATGGATTTAAGATATATATTAAAATAATAATCAATCAAAATAAATTATAAATTCATCATATGCATATAGTTTTGAATTTGATATTGAATTCAATAAGTTAGTTGTGTATCCACCTAAATAATCTTAATATATATTTATCTAATTTATATCAATAAAATATCTCGAATCTTTTAAAAAAAGAAAAAGAAGCACTCTGACTCACTCTCCCTGAAAAACACTGAAGCAGATTCCCTCTGAAAATATAGTGAAGCAGCAGACGAAAACACTCTGTGGTGAGATTTCTCAAATGGGGAAGGATTTTGTGAAATGTGATTTCTTATCTAAGTTGCCTGACAAGTTGAGGCACCTTTTCATGTTGACGTTTCAAAAGCAACATGCGGGTAACACAATAACATACAAATAATTAACCTTTACAAATATCCCATGGGAAAATTAAGAATGCAACCAGTAGGCATCATTATCTTTGCTGCAGTAATGACCAGTCTTGGTATGTACTTAGTCTAATGTTGAATTAATTAATGATTCTAGTTTCATTGGTTGTTTACTTATCTTGTACTGATGCACCATCCTAAGATCAGGCGTGTCGAAGGTAACATGATGAATTAATCATTAATTTCCACACATCACTTTTAATTAAGCATATATACCTTAAGATTCAACTAATACAGACAGCTTCCTGAGGATTTGGCATACATGCGATTGGAGAATCACTCTAAATCAAGATTCAACAGCTCCCCAGGGCCTTCGTGAGTCTAATCACAAACCCCATCCTCCCAACGCTAAAACAACTTGAATTAACACCAACCCCTTCTAAAGTATTACGTAAGTATGAAATTTGCAGCATATACAAATTATAATATTTGGCCTTTGCTTGCTTTCATACATAATTATATATCACTTTCTTTTTTCTTTCGTGAGGTTGTGAACAAGTGTTGATCAAGGTGTTTATATATGTTGTCAGTCAAATACTGTGTTTGGTCGTCTATTCACAATAAAGCCTAGTCCCTACTTGTTCTTCTTCTGGCCTCTTCTTCCTCTGTGCGCTTCTTCCGCCATGGTGGTCGCCGCTTCTTCAGGTCTCGGTGGAATTGGGAATTGGGGTAAATGAATTTCAAATTTGGGGTTAAACTGATGAGGGGGAAATAGATGAGAAGGGTGTTTGGATCTTTTCATTTTAAAATTGTAAAATACTACTATTTCCCATATCCCATCTGTTGTCATGAATTTTGGGTAAAAAAAACTATTTTCCCGTAAACTATCTATTATATCCCTTTAAAAAAAATAATAAGTAATAATGTTTTTCTTCTTCTTCTACCTTTTCATTTTCCAAATTCTTCAATCGGCCGCCGCCTCACACTGTTCGCCGCCCCACCCTCTCCTCCCCTATTTTCTCTCACACCATCCATCCCCTTCTCTTTTTTATGTCAAATCAATATTTAATAATAATTGATACCGTATTATTATATTATCTTCAAAACACTAATAAAATGTAATGTATTGAGAAAATCAATAATAAATTTTATAGGTATGGATGGAATATGAAATTTAAAAATCAGACTCTGAATCTCAAAACAAACGCAGCCTAAGGGTATTATAGGATTTTCATGATATTTTTTTCTATTTAGTGGTGTATCTACTAATGTTGGGGGTGTTAATAACCGGACCCAAATCCGAATCTATTTCTTTCTTTGTTTCATACTAGAAAATAAATCTGCTGTTCGTCTTCCGTATCCAGCTCCAGCGCTCTGCCGTTTCCGGTTATTCATTCAACTACCACAGGCGCATAAGATGATGATGGTATTGGTGTGTAAGTGGCAGTGTATTCTTAATATAAAATAACTTGCTTGTATAACTGTTGCTTTCTTTGATTTCCTGTTTAAACTAGTATTACTTGTATAATTTCTGTTTCTGAATCTATTTCCTCACTTTTCTAATCCTGCCCCTCCATCCTTCATATTTATTGGCCGCTGGGCAGCTAGTTCCCTAAAATTGTAGTATATCTTTTGCAAGAATTGGAAGCTTCTTTGCAAAACACAGCATTCCTCCTTTTCAATTATAATTAGCTAGGAATGTCTCAATTATAATTAGCTAGGAATGTCACAGGGAAGCATGAGATTGTTTACTGTTTATTTGCTCTCTGTGTACACAAATTGAGTTGATGTATTGGCGGATTCAGGATATTCACTGTGATTATTGGATTTTTCATAATATTTTGTATTCACTTGCACAATATAGCCCGGAAATATAGAACATATAAATTTGGCCTTAAGCAAAACAAAATTCAGCTCAAGCAATTCCAGAGAATAGAGATGCTAGTTTTTCATTTTGGGGATGCAAGTGTACCCCTTTGTTCTATGGTGGATCCGCCCATTGTATTGTGTAGCATATATACAGTTCCCTCATACCTATTTTGCACTTATTAAATTGCAGGACTATTACAAGCTTAAGTTTCTTCACTTTTGAACACTATTTATACACCTATACTCAAAGGCTGCATACTATGAGTTTTCTGATGAATATTTTGCATCATCTTCATCCTTCATTTTACTTAAACCGCTCTCCCTACTACCACCGCCTTGTTTGAAGTCCCCACCTTTTCATAGTCTTGGTTATTACACTTACATCAATGTGCACAATTCTTCACCCAAGCCCTCGTCTGCACTTCGATTTTCCATTAGTGCTACAAATCAGGAGACAGCTGAGGTAGTTGAATTCGAGGATTTTGTTGAAAAGGATTGGTCATTTCTTGACACAAATACTGATGCACAGTATTTGCAGATTGATAGAATCATTTCTGCGGGAAACATCAAAGAAACCTCGAATGTTCTTGTTTCTTTGAGTTCTGAAGCATTTGTGGATAAAGTCGTGCAGTCATCCCCTTGCGAACAATTGCTTGTCGTTCATGATTCTCTTTTTACATTAGCATGCATCAAGGAAAAATATGATAAGGTCAAATGTTGGCAAGGCGAATTGATAAATGTACCTGACAAGTGGAAAGCTTTTGATATTGTGTTCCTCTACTTCCTCCCAGCTTTGCCCTTTGAACTTGGTCAGATTCTTGCAGCTCTTGCTAAGCGCTGTTTGCCAGGTAATATTGCAACTGACTTTATTTTTGTTCGATATTTGGCTATATTTTTCTTCTCTCACATCCGCAATTTCCTTTCTTTTCTTTAAAAAATTGGTTTCTTCCGGTGAATGTTTCAATTGCTAGTTGAGTCTTGTTTTTTCAGAATAGCTATGTTAGACGTAATTCTTGATCTTTGACAGATGATAGCTTTATGACTCATCCAGCTTGTTCCTAAAAGTTATTCCAAATTAATCATTATGTTTTAATTCTGATATATTTTCTTGAAAACTCTTGTTGAATTCATTTTGTTTTGTAGGAGCAAGAGTAGTAGTGAGTCATCCCCAAGGTAAGCAAGTGGTTGAAGAGCAACAAAAGCAATATCCAGATGTGGTGGTTTCGAGTTTGCCTGAGAGAATGACTTTAGAGACAGCTGCAGCTGACCATTCATTTCAAGTGGTGGAATTTGTGGACGAACCTGGATTCTACATTGCTGTTCTTAGATTCATCGAATAGGTTAACTTTTGTGCATATGTACATCGTGCATCCTTTCTGCTTATGGTGTTGATTTCTCTTGTGGATTGTTAAAATGTACGGAATGTGTTTATCCAAAGGTGCAGATACTTAGGGTATGTTTGGATTTAGAGTTTTTATGATTGGATTGTGTGGGATTGCACTATTCACATGAGTTTTTGTTGAGCATTATATGTTGTATGGTTTATAGGATTGTGTATTAGATAATTAGTCCTATATTGTGTAGTAAATTATTTGGATTGTAGGATTAATTTAATTTTGCAATGAGTTGCCCAAAATACCCTTTTTATTGTTTAAATGATTTTTTTTTTGTCTTATTTTTGCAATGGTTTGCGTTTTGTCCCTGTTGTAACAACTTCGAATTTTCGAATACCAAAATCCAAAAAAGAAAAAATCTCAAGAACACAGCCCCAGGAAAAATTCGAAATTCCACTCCTATATTCTTCAACACTAAAAGACCAAACAACATCTCCACAATTTGATTTCTGCAAACGAAATTAAAGAACAACAGTTGGTACCCAACCAAACCCCACATCTATATTCAGCAAACCCAACCAAATAATCAACCTCAAGCTTAATTCGTTGATGAAAACAAACAATTTTGGGGCAAGATACAGAGTAGTGCAACCTGTGGTGTTACAAGTAACTACAACCCCACCGCCTCCCATCATTGAACCAGCGTCGTGCCGCACCACCGTAGCTCTGTAATTCAGAGAATCCACCGCCCACGCCGCGGTCCTGTGCTAATCGGCAAATCCACGAGCCACCCGCCGAAGCCGTCGAGTCTGAAATCACGCCGCCATCATCCGAAACCGCCAACGCAGAATCCGGACAACAACACCCGCTGCCCCGCCGAAATCCCCGCGCGCCGCCGAATTTTACATAGACAGCCAAATACTCAAATCGCAATCTGCAAATAAGCACAAAAAAGGGAAATGAGACAGGAATAATTGAACTATGGTTGAATACGTGATTAATCGATGATTCAGGCAAAAGCTACATGAAGAGTTCGAATTCCTGAATCTTCGCCACCAAGACGACGAAGAATGAATTTATATGCCACATGTGTTGACCTACTGGGCCGAATATCTGATGGGCTTTATTTGCTGCTATTCTATCTATTTGTGCATTAAGTTCGAAGAAGATCTCAATCTATAATGAAGAAATGATAGTAGATTGTACGTGGAAGAAAGGAAGATAATGGACAAATAGTCCAATTCTCAGGTAATTGCATAGGTAAAAGCTTTTCGTGTTGGGTTTGGCTCAAAGGACTGGTGGAGGCGGAGACGCAGACTTCCTTTTTTTCTTTGCTAATCAAAATATCTGTGAAAAGCTCAAGGGCGTTTTGGACAGGAACAACCTTGATAACTGATCTTACCCCCTGGGCATAGATGATTAATCTGCTTTTCGTGGGTTTAAAACTCAAATTGGACCCGGGCCCAACCAAACTCTCGGGCCTATAACCCATACACAAAACAACTTACTAATGCCTACAAAATTATCTAACTAGCCTAATCCACTAAACAAAACACACCCTTATGCTATATTAATTTTGGTTGCAGCGTTAATTTACATCTCTTATCATGTATGTCATTATTCGACATTCTGTTGTTTTCAAGTTATTTTGTCTTTGAGGTGGTAGTTCTAAGTTAATATTAATAAAGATAAAAATTTATATGAAACGGTCTAATGTATGGGATGAATTCCCACCACATATATATGAAACGGTCTTACGTCAATCCTGTTTTAAAACAAAGTGAATTCTAAATATTAAAGTGGAGCTCCGCCTCATATATGAGATGGTGTTGAGATATTGGTTTTCATTTTCTTTTTCCGGATACACATATCTCAGACTTGCCTGTGCATTCATCAATTAAGAAAATTATAAGGAAAACACTCAGATCTCATTTTTCAAGGCAGAAGCTGATAATATAATCAGCTTAAAGCTCCTGCAAACACCCTCTAATGACAACTGGTGAAACATCCTTTCGGTTCGGGTTTCTAAACCCCACGGCCGCGACTACGTCTGAGTGTTAAAGACCCTGCCACATTGGCTATCCAAATAGAGAATTTTTTATTTGAAAGTGAAATTATAAACCAGACAACAAAAAAGAGATTATCTTGGTTGGGAAATTATGTTTTTGACAATTCTAGGACCATATGAAATAATCAGATATAGAAGGCGTGTAAGTAAGAAAGCACAAAGCCATATATCATGCCAGAAGAGTGCAAAGAAAGTTTATCTTATACAATTCATATATATGTGATGAAAATCCCCAATACACCTCTCTGAATACGAAAAAAGAAGAAAATAAAACAACAATCAGGGTAAAACAATCACCAAACACACTAAAAAACACTGTAAAATTTCGAGAAATTACAGACTCTCGAAGCTTGCATCACTCACCACTCATGCCTCCATGATTCGGTATGAAAATAGAGAATAAAAACTCAAATCGGCCTCATTGCTCATGCAATTTTCTCAGAAGATAGAAAATTGTATGCCATTAGTTGTGGCAAACAAGTTGTATTCCTCAACCGAATCTTTCTCGTTGCAGGAATGATCACCAGCAGGAGAATTAGCAGGTGAGTTGGGAGAAGTATCTTCGTTCAAGGTGACTTCATCAGCTTTGAATCCCGTCGAATAAGCTACTGGGCCACCAAAATGGAAAAGAGAGAAACCGCTATTTTCCATTTCTATTTTCTCAGGCTTCCCATTTTGTCCAGCATCAACCACTTTTGCTGCATCTGTAGGTTCCACCTTCTGTGTGGTATGTGCAACCTTGGGAGGCTCCTTTGTGTTATTAACCCCACCATTAAACTGAGAAACTGGCTGGAAAACAGGCACACGAGCATGATTGAGCAATGGGGGGACCACATGCTGTAAGGTCCCACACTGCATCAACCGTGCATTTCCGTTAAAACCATATCCAAAAGTGTTGGCAAACAAATAGTGGTTGGAGTGGGGATAGGAAATCAGCCCCCCATTAGTAGGACCAGCTGGCCAAGAAACTGGATTCTGATGGTAATAACCCATTGTAGGAGCCTGAAAGATTGGGTAATTTATACTTTGATTATGCACTTGAGGAAGCACACACTGAGGTTGAGGGCCTACACACAGATTCGCTCTCCCACTCTCATAATACGGAGCTGCTGCTTCCTTAAGACAACTATCCACTGGTTTCGTTCCACCTGCAGAGACAGGCCCCTGGCCCGTAGCATCCACCCCTGATGCAGCAATCACATTCCCAAGGCAGTGTGATGTTTCTCTTCCCTCTGAATTTTGGCTGGACTCTTCAGAATCTGATGTGGATGTTGATTCCAGGTTCTGGGGATTTGAGTATATGTTGCTGTCACCCTCGCTGAGGCATGATGGGCATTTATCTTCTGCTACTGCTTCCTCTTGGGGCATCACCGTTGTTGTATGGAAATCGTTGTCTCTGGACCTTATTAAATCTGTGGTATCATTATCCTCATTGTTGGTTTGAATTGATATACTTCTCACCTCATCAGAACTGGTGGAACTACATTCAGGGAGTTGATCGGATTCAGAAGCTTCGACTTTGGTTGTGGATCTCAAGGTGACATCAGAATCCGAGTTGCTTCGGATGTACTTCTTTTTCGAATCCAATGGTTCCCAAACTTTCTTAGTATTCAGAGGGTGGGCAGCAACAATCTTGCTTTTAGGTCGCCCATTAATCTGCACTTGAGCATACTTTTTGCCACGATAGTATGGTTTTGAAATATCAGATGGAGACTCCAATTTATTAACATACTTAGGATCTTGCGCTACTCTTAACATATGCGACTCTGGCCTTGATCGAAATTTGTGATGATGGTCACAGTTGCAAGAATGGGATGCATATTTATCGCCTATTCTACTATTGCCACACTGGAACTTTTCGCTCAACTTGCAGCTGCCATTTCTAACGTTAGACCTTCCAGTATTAGTTCTTAGATGCTTATTAAAGCCATTAAAGCTCCTAGTTTGTTCAAAACCATCAGCATGATATCTTGATTCATATTTGCTAACGACAGCCCCATTTTCTAATAATGCTGAATCTTTTCTCCTATCAGACCATTTTGAGTTCAAATCCCTTTCTGAATCTTGACTGAACTTCAGCTTCCTGCGAGAGTACTTGAAGTGATCATATGGTAAAGAGGTGTTCCAATCTGTCATGTTGATAAATTCCCCATCCAGTATATCTTCAGAAGGATTCTCCACATTTGAATAAGTATTATACTCTGTTGAAAGTTGGTCATCCTGATCAGGGGACAGCGGGCTTGAAGGAGTGTCTTCACCTCTTTCGCTAACCGACTCTCTGCTGCTGCCATTATTGGCCTCTTCATCAACGGGGTGTGTTGGTGCCTCCTCCAGAACATCAGTAACCACAGGATTTGAATTTGATTGATCACCTTTCTTTTCACGGTTTTCTTTCTCTCTTAATCTTTCCTTCCGCCGCATCTTTTTTTCCCTTTCTTTTGTCCTTCTGCGTTCCTTGCGCTCTTCTTCCTCACGCTTTTCCTTTTCTTCTTCTTCAAGTAGTTTCATCTGTAAAATAAAAAGTGAAGTAGGAATCAAATGTGTATCCTATTTATTAGTAAAAACCTTAGAAGGCCAACAGCTGAACCAGAACTTCACCAATATCATAGGTTAAACACCTGTTTTTCTAAAGTAATGATTTCCTTGCACGCAACATGGACACTTTCTTCCAGCAACTTCAGTGCCAAACACACAAAGATGCTGTGTGCATTTTGCCGTGCTGTTCCTTCTCTAAAAGCTTTCTCAATCTGCAGAAAATCCCTCACCAAATTATTAATCAACCTACTGCAACCAAATCCAAGCACTGATGAACATATTAACAAGCACGTTGGCATGCTCATTCAAGAACAAATAAATCCCTTCACTTCATGCTTACCCTCTACAATAATCTAATTACAGTCAAGTAACAGCGCAAATCAAGTTAATTCATACAAGATGCTTGCCAATACAATCTTTGATATGGTAAAACTAATTCTAGAGCAGGGATTAAGCATCATGTTAATTTTGTTCAGTGAGTGATTCTTCTATTAATTCAAAGAATTTGTGTATTATATACTTATCATATAAAGTCTAACTCAGTAGTCTGTGTGCACTGCAGACTGCACTATAATGATACAAATTCAATGGTCAACACAAGAAGGCAAGGTGCACAAGTATAAAATTCTCACAAATTTATCTACTAATAATGGAAAGATAAAGAGAGAAAAAGAAAGTCAGCATGCCTGTTCCTTGAAAATGACAGTTGCAGCATCTAGGAGAAATTCTCGAGCAAGCTCAGGACTCTTCGCATGTTTCTGGGGACGAGAGCATTCACCATCAAGGTCATTTCCGTCCTTGTCCATGGAATCATCATCCTGAAACAAAGTGGAATTAGTATAAAAGTACAAAGACAAAAATAAATAAATAATAAATAACATATAAAATAAAGGACTGAAGGGAAAGAACTAGATATGCCAATCGAAACAAATTTCATCTTCAAATAAGTGACGTAAAATCACTAGTTGACTACCTCTTCTTCCTCAGCCTCTTCTGCATGTTCAAAGAACCTTCTGATACTTTCCCCTCTAGTAATAGTTACAAATCCATCACCAACCACAAGCCTGCCATGAACACATTGTTGGCCTCGCAGAGCATGAGCTTTCACGCACAGTTCATTGCAGCGTCCGTCCAATCTCCAAGCCCGAAGAGTAATATAGCAGGCATTCAGTCCACTTAAATCTAGACCGTTCACTTCAACCCTTCCACTCATGCCAACATCTTCAAACTCAAATATATCAGATTTTCCTTCTCCAGTTCCGATAGCCCATTCAAAGTGATGATATATTCCAGATGCGTCTGAAAACGTTTGATGCCAATCAGCCTGAACTGAATCACGAGAAACCTGACAATTGAGACAAAAAATGCATCATGGTTCTAGAAATATCAGAGTGATTTTTTTACTGAACTGTGCATGTTCTAGAAACAAAGGAACGAGAACCCAATAGCAACATAATCCAAAATAACAGACCTCATATTGGAAGGCTGTGTCTGCCACACAAAACCAAATTGTACACCGAGTTCCCCTTTTCATGCGCTTCAGTTCCTTCAGCTCCTTAAACTCACGAATGACATTTCTTCTACAGTCTCTGCAAAACCTTTTGCTGTCAAACCTGCAAGCAAAAGATTCATATGTATCAAGCGATTCAGAAATGAAGGGTAAGCCAAGGTTTATCCTAAGATGAGGAAATGAAAAAATGTAACTCTTGCGCATTATAAGAATTAGCTTCAACAATAAGTTTTAGAGTCGCCGGTATTCAGCTGAATTGTTTTTATTGTTAAGTATTTGATGGTAGAAAGCCCTAAAACATCATATGCCGTTTTAACTTACAAACTTCTGTTGAACTATTCTGAAAGAAATGCAACCTCAAACAAGGAGTACCTGATGGCCTCCCAGAAACATAGCCCACCCCACCCCTTAAACCCAGTACAAGACACCCAAAGATATTGCAAAATTAACTCATAGAAATTTAGGCCTAACATGAGCCAATTTTATTTGCATAACTAGTGAAAATTTGGTTCCCCAATCTTAAAGAAGACAAAATTATCAAGTCCAGAATGAAAACTAGTTCACATAGTTTCATTTGGTTGAAACCGTTAAGTGAAACAAAAATGAAGGAAGAACAACAGGGATGGCACACCTATACATGAGCCTTTCAATAAAATCCTCTTCCTTCATCCTTAGAAGAGATTGACGTGTTTCCTCTCCAAGTGCAGACCAGAAGTCCACCAAAGTCTCCACAGACAATCTGGCAGTATGAAGAGCACATGTTTCCCTTGTTCCATGCCCTCTACCATATCCTACAATACCTTGGCTTATCCATCCCCGTCCACCTCCCCCACATGCATCAGGGTACAGCAATTCTCGTTCCCTTTCCTTTGCACGTGCACTGTCAAACACCTGATTCAAACAAAGTGTGTAAACCAAATGTGCCCCTCGAGAAAACAGAAGTCATATAATAAGCCTCATCAAAAGGAGATTTACATTTTGAAGTCCCTTTAAAGACTTTGAATGAAGATAACAGTCCAAAAGTGTGAGTGTCCCATCCCTGGCAGCGATCAATCCACCCCACGGATAGACGGATGGATCTTGAGTATCATCTTGGCACCCATTGGCCATACACATGTCTCCATCATTTTGACTATCTATGGCTCTGACATTGTAAAGACCTCCAGCTGAATCCTGCTGTAGAGACTTTCCATACATAACAATCTGCAAAAAACCTTCAAGTAACAAACCATTGCACCTAGAACAATACATGTTCTTACGAGCATGCTCAAATAGCGACTGCTTATCAATCCGAAGAAGATTCTGTCGAGCTTGTGGTGTCAGCTCAAACCAAAACTGCAACAAAACCAAAATAACATTACATAAGAGTTCCAGTGGTTTGCAGTAGAAATAAATATGGCTCAACTAGGTCACTTTATCTACGAAAAAACAGTTTCAGAACACTAGCACAACCAGATCACAGACATGGGATGGGATTAAAAAAAGGGCAATATAATGATGCACGTGTCGTAAAAGCCATATGGCATTATCGGCAATGATTGGATACTAACTACTCTAGAAAACTTTCTAATGTGCATGCTGCTACAGTGAACATGAGTAGTTACTGCATTGATTTACTTCCATAAGCGAATGTATACTATTCATATTCCAAATTCAAACTACCAAATTAGTAATATCACAGTTCTAAATTGGCATTGATTTTCCAAATATAACAAAGCAATACAAAATTAGTTTACAGAGAGTTTAACTTGAACTCAATTGGATCCACAGAAATATTACAAAACCACTTCCAGTAAGATAACAATCTTAAGAGCTCAGCTTCACAACATATGACCACGAGAGATCCAAAGAGACTGTGAGCATCCAATTAAACAAAGAACCAACAACTCTTAATTTGTGGGGAAGGCAATTTTAATCAAACTAAAAGGTGCATATATACCTTCTGCAGCTGATTGTAGCTCAAATCACCGCGATGCTGGGACCAGAACCCATTGCTAGAAATGGATGAACCATTCAAAGAACGGAACGGCAGCGTTCCATTCCCCGTGGATGGATTCTGGTGACTAGCATTATTAGTATCATAATTATCAGAACTGGTATTATTATTAATTCTCTGCGCTATCCCTGGCATTTTCTCCCTAGTTTCAATTTTTCCTAAATTCAATCCTCATCTCCATAAACAGAAATCCCCAGTCCAATCTCCGCCGACTGATGCACACATAATCAATTACCGATTAAAAAAAAGTGTAGAACGCAATTCATAGATCGGGAAACAGAAGATTTCCAGATCAATAAAACAAATGACCGAAACGATAAATCAACACAAATCCGAAAATAATAATTCAATCCGTGAAACGAAGCGTGTGTTTCTGATTCACTGGATGAAATGAGATTGAGAATCTGCGGATGAATTTTATTTGGTGTAGATCGAGAATTTAGAGAGGAGGCGTGGGGGAGATGGGGGTTTTCGGTGATGAGATTTGGCACTGTGTGTACTGTGTATATATATAGAGAGAAGAATAGAGGCAATACACAAATAATCGATTCACCGAGAAGAAAACATAACGGGGGATGGAAATATTACTCTTTTCCTATTTACCCTTCTTCGCACTCCGGCCCCGGCCCACATACACAGTAATTTTACGGAATTCTTTTATGTTTAAACATAATTAAAAATAACAAACCACAATTATGTTTATTAATTTACTTTTATTTTAAAAATTGCAGAGTACTTGTAATAAAAAAGAGAAAAAGTCATAAATGATCCTGTAAATTTGTCTGAATCCAAAAATGGTCATGTAAGTTTTTATTTTATCAATTTTGATCATTTTAGTTTCAATTTTAGTCATTTTCACCGGATAATTTAAAATTTGATCGGAAAATTCACCTAACTTTTTATTCTGGTCACGTCAACAGTCGTCACCACTCTCATTTGAACTGTCTTTAACCAAGGAAGAAAAACTCTCAATTAATTTCATGTTTTGATTGCACCTCCGCAGTGAATCGCAACTTCAAAATCACGAATTTCATTCATTATTGTGGCTAATTTTTAGTGATTTACGTTGAGGCAGGGTTGAAATCCATATTATTCTCTTCTTTTCACTGAGCCCGTCATTTCAATATTTTTTTTCGCATTATTTTGTATGCTATATATAATTCCGGTCATTTTCCGATCAAAATTTTCAATTTTTCGGTAAAAAGGACTAAAATTGAAATCAAAATACCAAAATTGATAAAATAAAAACTTACAGGACTATTTGTGAATTTGAACAAAATTACAGGATCATTTGCGATATTTTCTCTAATAAAAAATACAAACAAGTAAATGTAGTACCTCATAGTAGTAGTTTTTCAAAACCTACTATTAAAAATTAATAAATTTCTTATGAAAGAATTCGACTAAATTAACTGTTGCCATTGTGTTGTCATTTTATAATTTTTGATGTTGACATTGTTTTGTCATTTTACTATATTAGCTATAATTTTATATGGTTACTTTTTCTTTTAGTGGACTTGTTTTATGAATATTTGTATTCACTTCAATTTGCAAGTTTTTTTCTTGCGGATGATTATATATTTGTAGTATAATTGAGTCAAGTATTTGTTCAATTTTTTTTTAAATTAAAAAAATTATTTTAAATATTATGTTTGGATTTATTTAATTAGTAATTGCAAGTTGACCGAGCTATAATCAAATCTGACTTGATTAGTTTGATATTTTACACTAATTTTAAATATTTTTAGTGTGTGTTTGGAATGGGTGAAAAGCCTTATAAATAACAAAAATGTAAGACCATTTAACGATCGTTTTCTATGCCGTAAAGAAATATTAGAAGCATGATGGGTAAAACGATTCGAATTATTTTTCTTCTTTACAAACCATTTCATTGCCCTATCTCTCGATTTAAACCACAACTAATATTACCAAAATATAATCTCTCAATCAGTTTTTCTTCACAATGGTGAAGTGCACGTACTCTCTGTCTCATCTTCCTTCCTCCATTGAGTGTATTGTTTGTGCAACAACATAACCACCCAACTCATCTTCTTTCTTTTTTCGAAACCTCTCTATTCTTTTTTCAGTTTGTTTGATATTCTCTGAGGTTTCCCAAACTTTGAGACTATGTTTGTTTCGGGATTTCCCGAATTGGATTTGGGATGATTCGTTCTTTGATCTGTTATGTTTTGAGATTTAATGTTCGAATTTCAAAATTCATCCACACTCTTACACACTTGATTTTACATAAATATTCTCCAAAATTGATATAATAATATCATATCACCACTAACTTGATTTGATATAAAGATTCTCCAATAATAATATAATAATGGCACATCATTCACTCTTACATACTTAATTTGACATAAAAGTTATTTAAAATCCTAAATAAACGCATATTATCACTGTTCATTAGGATTTTGAAATCTCTATATTTCAATTTCCAACATAATCTCAAAGCTAAACATAGGCTAAACTATCCAAAATGTTGTTGTCGTCACACATGGATGACTGGAAGGGAATAGAGAGGGTTCAAATTCTTCTCCCTCGTTGTTGTTCCTCGTCTTCATAGAAAATTGCATAAACGCCACTGACATCCCTCACACTTAATAACTTCTCAAATTAGATTAAATTACTTGAATCTTCTATCTGAATCTGCGTCTATCTATGAGGTATTATAATCTTCTTTCCACTATAATAGTTAATATAACTGTAAGAGTGAGACATATTGTAATGTTGTGATTTAACATTTTCTCTACAAAAATGATCAGCAACACACATCTTTTCTGACAGAGAAAAACGTGTATTGTTGGAAGAGGATGTCATTTGGTCTGAAGAACGCAGGGGCAACCTACCAGCGTTTGGTAAATCGAATGTTCGCCGACAAGATTGGAAAGACCATGGAAGTATACATCGACGACATTGTGGTGAAAAGTGAGAAGAAGGAGGACCATCTGTGCCACCTCGCCCGAACCTTTGACATCTTGAGAAAATACAACATGCGTCTGAATCCCAAGAAATGCAGTTTCCTACAAAGATCAAAGTCATCATGGACATGAAACCACCTTGCAACGTGAAAGAAGTCCAAAGATTGACCGGTTGTCTCGCAGCTCTCAACAGATTCGTATCCAGAATGGGGGATAAGTGCAACCCTTTTTTCGAAGCTATGAAAAAAGGAAAGTTCTCATGGACCCCGCAATGCCAAACCGCATTTCTGAAGCTCAAAGTGTATCTCTCCGACCCCCAGGTCTTGGCAAAACCCATACCAGGCGAGAAGTTATTTATGTACCTCGCGGCCTCGGAATCCGCTCTCAGCGCGGTGTTAGTGCGAGCAGAAGGTCAGTACCATTGCCTATATACTTCGTCAGCCAGACTTTGAATGATGCCAAGCTCAAGTACCGCCGAGAAGCTTCGCCTATGCCTTGATTATGAAGTCCTAAGCTTCGACAAAGATTTTTTCGATCACCAAAATAGAAGTCCTAACTACCATGCCACTGAGGCAGGTTTTGCACCAACCTGATACAGCCGGAAGATTGTTGAAATGGTCCATTGAGTTAGGACAGTTCGGGATCACCTTCGCACCCCGAACTGCGATCAAGGCTCAGGTCCTCGCCGACTTTCTCACCGAGCTCACCTTTTCAGAAAAAAACACCGGAGGCGGCCTACATCCCATGGACATTGCACGTCGATGGCTCTTCGACGAGCACCCGAGCAGGGGCTGGAGTGGTCCTAATCAGTCCCGAATGACAATCCTTCACCACGGCTGTAAGTTTTGATTTTCATACCACAAACAATGAAGCGGAGTATGAGGCCTTGATAAATGGCCTGGAAATGGCGATGGCCATTGGTGTGCGAAAATTGAAAGTTTACAGCGATTCCCAGTTGGTCGTATGCCAAATGTCAGGAGAATACGAAGCACGGAGTGAACAAATGATGAAATACCAGCAGATAGCGAAGAGCCTCATCGAAAAGTTCGAGGAGGTGCAAATAGAGTTGATACCTCGAAAGCGTAAAACACACAGCAGATGCACTAGCTCGGTGCCACGCGGAAAAGGCGCCGCAGATATGGACACAACATAGCAAGTTATTAAACTCAACACTCCTCAAAGAGTCGCATCATCATCGACGTAAAGGAAATAACTTGGACGAACCAAGCGAGTCCATCAAACATTCATAGGGAAGTCCTTCGATCGCGACCAAAAAAACAATTGATGACCAAATCGAGACTACATCGAGAAAGGATACTGCCAGAGGATAAGGTCGCCGCTCGCCGATTATAACTAAGAGCAGTGAGGTACGCCATCATCGACGAACAACTTTATAAGCGAAGTTTCTCTTTGCCACTTTTGAAATGCGTCACCCCAAAAGAAGGCCAAGTGATCCTGAAGGAAATCCACGAAGGAGATTGTGGAAACCATACCGTAGGCCAGTCTCTCGTCTACAAGACGATCAGACAAGGCTATTATTGGCTAACTTTAAGGAAAGATGCGATTGCATATGCAAAGAAGTGCCAAGAATGCCGCTTTTTTGCCCTCGACGATTAAGCGAGCTCGGAGGAGCTCACATCGATCTGACCCATGGCCTTTCACGAGGTGGGGAATCGACCTGATCGGTCCGTTCCCAAAAGCCCCAGGTAGTTCGAAGTTTGCAGTGATCGCAGTAGACTATTTCACCAAATGGGCAGAAGCAGAACCTTTGGCAACCATTACCCAGGAGAAAATCATTCGATTTATATGGAAAAACATCATTTGTCATTTTGGCTTACCACAAGTAATCGTCATAGATAATGGAAAGCAATTCGATGGTTTCGAGATCGATGTCTTTTTCGCGAAATGGAAAATTTCAAAGCTGTTCTCCACCCCCTATCACCCCCCCAAATCCAATGGGCAAAGTTGAAGTCGGAACAAAATAATCAAACACACCCTGAAAACTCAACTCATTGAGTCAAAGGGATTGTGGGCTTTCAAGCTTCCAAGCATCCTATGGTCATATAGGACCACATGTCGAAAAACAACGGGTGAAACACCTTTTGCTATGGCTTTCGGGACGGAGGCAGTCATACCAGCCGAGGTCGTGGTCAGAAGCCATCGGACATCGCAGACAGTCACAGAGGACAACGATCAAGCCATATCTCTCAGCCTCGACCTCCTCGAAGAAAAAAGATTGGAAGTCAACTTAAGAAACACAAACTACAAACAAAAATCGGAAAAATACTACAACTCAAAAGTAAAAATCCAAAGATTCAAGATCGGCGACCTCGTCTTAAAAAGAATCCTCGGAGTCCAGAAAGGAGTTTTTGGTCCAACCTGGGAGGGACCCATGAAGATTCCAAAATGTCTGCCGAATGGGGCTTACCAGCTCGAGGACTTGGAGGGCATTCCCGCGATGTATCCGTGGAATGCGACCTACCTGAAGAAGTTCTACCAATAACTATGAGTTGTAAAATCCAGATCGATTGTATATTTCTCTGGGAGTTATGACTTATAGCACAAACTCGCTCCACCTTTTTACATTCACAAACTTGGGGGAATGGTCCCCAACCTCTCACGAGTTCGATCAGAAATATATTCGCAAATGAAAAAGTCTAAGTCGGCTAAGCCAAGAATATGTGAAGGCTAAGATGTCGATACCCAAATTTAAGTCGACCTCTTGGTCGCGATACCAAGTCTAAGTCGGCTAAGCCAAGAATATGTGAAGGCTAGTATGTCGCATACCCAGCCTAAGTCGACCTCGGTCGCATACCAAGTCTAAGTCGGCTAAGCCAAGAATATGTGAAGGCTAGTATGTCGCATACCCAACCTAAGTCGACCTTGGTCGCATACCAAGTCTAAGTCGACATCGGTCGCATATCCTATCTAAGTCAACATTCAAGTC
Organism: Stenogyne calaminthoides; assembly: GCA_037126765.1. Taxonomy (NCBI): domain Eukaryota; kingdom Viridiplantae; phylum Streptophyta; class Magnoliopsida; order Lamiales; family Lamiaceae; genus Stenogyne; species Stenogyne calaminthoides. The sequence continues at coordinate 2,964,201 of JBBCBC010000020.1, read as the reverse complement.
ACTATCAATTAACAAATCTGTTATCATTATGATTTTTTATCCAGATGTTCGAGAAGACAAGATACACAAAGTCACCGATCTCAAAGTATTGGAAAGAAACAAACAAGCATTCAAACCAGAAAGCGAGAAAGATAGAAATGAAAAGGAACTACGATTTCATTAATAAACGCCCGAAGGCAGCGAAGTCCTACTCCCCTTGGGCAAACACTTACACACCCCGAAGGGCAACCTAACTAGCTGATAAGAAAATCCCGAAGGGCGATTACAAAGGGTGCCCGAAGGCATTTGGCATACTGCCGCAGAAAAACCGTCCTAGGAATCAGCTCGTTGGAGCATCCGAGGTCCTCTCAACAGGGTTGGTCGTCGTGTTTTGCTCAATCTCGGGAATCTCGACGCCAACCTGATTCCCTTCACCATTTCCACCATCATCACCACCAACAACCTCTCTACCATCGCCATTCTGGCCATCATCCGTTTCTTCATTCAACGGCCGAAAGCAACTCCTGGGATCATAAAGATTAAGACTGGGGTAGGAAATCAACTCCACACCAAAGGCAGCAAGGTCTTTGATGGGAAGATCATTCCCCTCCCGAACAGGGTTGTTACGCATGTATCCGGCGAGCATCTCGGACATTGCTGACTTTGCTCCATCAAGGTCGCCAGCTCGATGACAAACCCGAACAACGTTAGAAAATGAGTGGATATAGGCGGGTTGGAGGCATGATGGCGCCCACTTTCACGCAAGTTTGGAAATTCATGGACCTCGACTTCTAACCGGCGACACCGAGCCTCCACCTCGGCCAGCCTTGTCCATGCTCTCTTTCACCTTTTGATCTCGAGCTCGAGTTCCTTCGCCATCACGGGAGATTTTCTTCTCCGGCTAAATCCCGCCTCGGGTCACGTTTCTCAATTTCTCCTCGGCCGCAGCTTTTTGCATTGATAGCGACCTCCCGCTCTTTCGATGACTGGCCAAGTCTACCTTCATCAACGAAAGCAATGCGCTTCAACTTTGGGCTGGATCTTTGCGGCCATCTTGCGCCCTGGCTCGGCTTCAAAGAAGGCCAAAGAACGATGTGATGTGAGCAATCCCCGAGGTCGATTCTGGAGAAGTGCCGTATGAGCTTCCTCGTGGAGATCCGAGTCCAAGACCTTGGAGCATCTTGACTATCTGCTTGAGGTAGGAAGGGTGGGTGTCATTGTCGCGGAGCTCATGACCACAAGTAGTCAATAGGGTCGACTTCCTAAATACTCCATCATCCAGTTTGTATCTGCAAGGCAACCCGACATAAACATGGTACACTAAAAATAAAATATAGAAATGAAGTCATAAGTAAAAACGAGGTATACCTTTGCGTAAACCGGTTTCCAACCAAGGAAAGTGTGATCATCGGGATCGCAGTTCCGACGCCAGTGTGAGCTCGACAATCGTGATCGAAATTACCCGCGAACCCGAGACCAACACTTTCCCCACTCGGAGTCCCGAGCACATCCATGTCCACGGACGCCCGGATGTGTTTAGAGGAGCTCCCCGTTGCTCGCATTTCAAAGAAGAGCCCTTTTTCTACCGGGGGGCGCTATAGCTGCCCCTCGGGGGGGGCCCCAAAGGGCCCCACCGATCATGACATCCTTCTTCTTCGCCCACGCCTCGACAGAGCCAAGGCACGAAAACTCACCGCGCGATCTCCTCGGCGTTCAAGTTTTGCATCTCCCCAGAACTTTGGAGGATGTGTGAAACAGATAGGCTCGATGAAGGAAACCAAGACAAGAAGAAGATCGAAACGACCAGAGCATAACCGGCAAGTCGAGTCAATCACAGTAAATCCCGGAAAGCTTATCGGGAAGATCGGCGCCCAAATGACGACCGAGGTGGAAATGAAGCAGGCCGCAAATTCCGCACACTTCAACCGTTGGAGGATGATCAACGACCTCTCGCCCGATCAATTACACACCCGAACCAAATTTTACCAAGAAGGGAAGGGGAGAGCTCGAATGCCTTGGATTTCTTGGGGAGCCGCAATAGGGAGAAGAAGTTAAATCAAGATATGGAAAAGGGAAAAGCAAAAAGCTTACATTTAAGAGTCGATAACGCGAGGAATCTCGTGATATCCGAGGGCTCCTGTGGCAAAAGACTTTTAACTATGTCGCCCCCTACCAACCACCACTTCTCTTTCCAGCCTTGGACCTTGCTAGGAGGTCCTCAACTATTTTCATATGAGGGCGGGCTTTCACATAGTAGTACCCGAGATCTTTACCCCACTTCGCCAGCGAGATGAGAAGATTCATTTCCTTGACAGAAGGGAACGCCCGAGGTTGGATGCGGCCGAACAGAGATAAGATCCCGAAGATGGTGCTCCACCCATTGGGAGTGATTTGTGTCGGAGCTAGGCCCCAAAACCACAAAGAAATAAATAGGATGAAGCGGAAAATGGAGCCCACCTTCATTGTGGTCATAGTTCATCGCCACACACCCATCGTGATCCGGTCGGCATAATCGATCTTATAACCGGAACCCGTAAGGACGTCGGGGACTTGAAATTGTTCTTCCATAAAAAAGCTCGGCCTTGGTTACCGAGCTAGTTACCTCACCCGCAGCAAAAATACTATCCGCACGAGTTCGGGTTGGTCGGGGGATCAATTCGCGAGGATGAGACATACTCTCCTCTATCTGCAGCCTACGATCAACATCGTCAATCTCGTCGTCATCACTCGGCACATCGGATATGACCTCATCCGACAAGAAGTTAAACTCGGCTGGATCAATCGATCCCGAACTGGGCTCAGCTCCTTCCTCCCCCACCATCTCCAAAACCCGAAGTTTCCGGGCGCGACGACGGTCGAAGACCTCCCCAAGAGTCCCCCACCGGCCGGCGGTGGCGGCCGATGTGACCTCACCCCTAGCCAACACAGAATTCCACTCACCGCCTCCGGCGAGACTTCCAATACCGGTTTTCAGTTCGCCAGGGCTACGCCGCCATGAATCGTCGCAATTGAGCGAACTTCTCTGGCGCGGCCCCCCGAGCCCTCCCGATTCGAGGCAGACATTGTTCACCAAATCACAGGAAATAAAGAAGAAGAAAGAGATCTAAGGCTTACTTGAGAAAAAAAACAAACACCGGAACCGCTCGCACAAGAATCGCCGGAGCAACAAGGCAGTTATCGAAAGTTTGAAGAAGTGAAAAGTGAAAAACGAGAGGGGAAAGGGGTATTTATAGAAGGGTTCTAGGGCATAAGTGATTGACCGCGGCTTTTCGCCCAAAAGCAAGGAAAGCTACATCGCCATCATTGCCTACTCTGAGTAGGCACAGCAGAGACGAAGGCGAATAAAATTGCCGATCGGCGATTTCAAGACAACAACCACGCTGCGACGCTAGAAGCCATCGACATCGCGACTCGCAATTGCTGACTAGAAGGATAGCTCATCCCCCTTGGCAAGCATAGGTGAATGAGCTAGGGGCTATTGTTGTGGGCATATGGCGCGAGGTCGGACCCGACTTGGAAAGAAACAGAGGAGGACAAGACTACATTTTGCACAAGTATAACACCTCGCAGAAAGGATGGAAAAGAAGACATGCCAAGCACCCAGATGCGACCGACGCACTCTCGCAGTCGCGTTACCGGCACAAGCACGAGCATTAATGGGGATGAGACCCGGTGGGCGAAAGCAAAGACCAGGAGCCTTTACCTAAGAATGACCTCAATCGTAGATGTGGTCAAGAAAGGACCAAATGATGAGTAGCTATGAGTAGATAGATGGCTAAATCCCTGCAAATCCGGATTTGCCTCGGTCGACGTCCCAGCGAGGAGCGCGAGCTCTTGATCCCTCGAGCGACCTCTCAGCGACCTTCGACATGGGTCACATCAATCATGTATCATTTAATGTTTTGCAGAGCTATTTCCAGCTACTTGTCCATGTAAATCGGGAGAGTGAGCTCCACTCTCCCAAACCTTATAATTGGGGTCATTTATGACCAAGAAAGGGGAGAGAAATAAAGATCTTACCAAACCTCTTGCAAACTTATTGCTCAAACTCTTACTCTCTCAAGCAATCATATAATATAAATACCATCCACTTTACACATTTATTGTTTGTGTCACTAAGATCATCAAGCCACATCTTAATCCATAATCCTCATATTTTAGTACACAACACTGTGTGCTCGGGTTTTAAGAAAAAGTGATAAAATATTAGGGTAGAAAGAATTGTTTATTAAGTAGTATTTTATGTGATAAAATGATAAAATGATCGGTAGTTGGGATTAAAAAGAGTTGTTTATTAGTATTTTATGTGATAAAGTGATAAAGTATGGAACGCTCGAACAAAAATGTGACAATCGAGTTTGGGACGGAGGAAGTAATCATAAATTTTGTTTCACACTCGTGAATTTTGTTAAATTAGCATAATGTTTCTGCACATCAATCAAATTCAATGAAACTATATAACATTTAAGATACTTCAAGAAAAATTTGCCCTTAACGAATCGTAAAAAAGAGTCTTACAAAATAAAAATTATACTATAATTTAAGAGCTTATTAAAATAAAAATAATATTTTAATGGTATTATAAAACAAAATTATATAATTAAATAAAAAACATTATGTAGATTTCTTCGACATAAAAGTTGATATATAAACCCAATAGATCATGATATATATCATAATAAACGAGAATCGTCAAATATACGAGATTCGCTCAGTTATAATTTTCGACTTTTATCGAATGTAACATCAACAAATTCAACGAAAGTCGCTAGATGAAATGTAAAATAACCAACGCTTTAACGAACTCAGGCCCAACAAATTTTAAACCTTTTCTTCTTTTTTTTTCCCCTAAACCTACTCAAAAACGGAAAAAGAGCAAAAAAAACAAAAAAGGAAAAAACCCCATCAGCAAATCAGATCCCACGAGCACGAAAATCCCTCTTTCCGATGGCCTCAGCCCTATTCTCCGGTCTGAAATACTCCGATAGCCTCACCGTCGTCGGCATATCTTTCTGCACTGCCGTAGTATGTGAAGCCATCTCATGGCTACTCATCTACCGCACTGCATCCTACAAATCTCTCAAATCTACAATCGATAAAGCCTCCAAAAAGCTCGAGACTATGAAAACAACAGACGGCAACTCCACCTCCTCAAACATCCTTAAAAAAACATCCAAAACCAAAAAAATCGATCGCGTTGAGTCCTCGTTGAAGGAATCCAGCCGTGACTTGTCGTTTTTCAAATTCAAATCGGGCGGCGTTGTTGCCCTAGTTCTGTTCATGGTTTTCGGATTGCTCAACAGTCTGTTCGAGGGGAAGCCCGTCGCCAAAATTCCATTCGTCCCGATAAGATTGGTACAGAAGATGAGCCACAGGGGACTGTCAGGGGATGATATGACGGATTGTTCGATGGCTTTTTTGTATTTTTTGTGTTCGATCAGCATAAGGACTAATCTACAGAAGTTTTTGGGATTTTCTCCGCCCCGTGGAGCTGCTGGCGCTGGATTGTTCCCTATGCCGGATCCTAAGTCCAGTTGAGGAATGGAATAATTCTATTTCTGGATTTGGTATCGCTCTATTTATTGATTTTTTATCTCATTCTTTCTGCTCTTTATCATATCGTGAATGACACTATTATCAGAACAATATTTCTACGCAACTCTTTCACCCTTTTGAATTTTGAATAAATTTATTTGAATTTTGTGACTGTTATCTTATTTAATCACATGTCGTTTACCATAGCCTCGTTTATGATGACCAACACTTGATCTATGTGAGATTGATCGGTCTGTTTGCTTTGTTTATTTGTTTCTATGGGTATACTGCCTAGATTTATAGATATTTGGGATCATTATTTTTGGATAACTTGCAGGGGAGCTTGTTTCATTTGTTACTTCGGTTCACCTTAAAATGCTAGCCTGTTTTATTAGGTAATTGGACATTCGTGGAGTGTTACTTTTGTGTCTTGTAAACTAGAGTTTCCATATAGGAAGCCTTAAACCTTGTCTCACATTTGGAATGAAGATTTTACCGATTTGGATGATGGAATTGAAGTCCATTACCATCCATCATAGTTATTAATGGCGCAAGGCGCCACAAGGCGCGAAGCAGCGCCTAGCGCCTTAGGCGCGCCTGGCGCCTTAGGCGAGCGCCTTGCGTCCCTGAAAAAAACAATATAAGTTCACCTTGAAAATTTCTTAGTAAACCTAACCATGAAGTAAACCTAAGTTAATCATACTAACATATGATTAACTAACAAGTTGAAGGTTAAAAACATATAAATCACACAAAATAAAGAGTAAAGACATAAACTTCAAACCATAGAAGTACAATAATAAGTAATAACAAACAGTAAATAGTAATATAGCAAACTAATAATCTTCATCAACGAATTCATCAAAAGCAAACTCCTCCTCCTCCTCCTCATTATCATCATCATAACGTGGATCGTCCTCACGAAATTCTTCTTCCTCCACATCTTCACCTTCTAAGTTAAATTCAATTTCATCTTCATTTTCATCTTCATCTCTAAGGCCGCTAAAAGATGATCCTCTCACACTCACACCCACACCCTTGCCCTTGCCCTTGTTCTTGCCCTTCCTCTTGCCCTTCGGCTCTTTGCTCTTCTCAACTTGGTTAGGACCTTTAGGTGCGACCTTTTTCCCCTTTGATCTAGTATCGTACGCGGGCTCATCAACTCCCATGGCTTCTGTAGCAATGCCCCAAGTCAAATTTTCACCTTGGTGAACCAACTCATCTTCATCTTCCATTAGACCAACCACCCACTCATTGTTTTCATCTATATCCCTCAAAGAGATAGGATCAATGTGATCACGTGAGTCATACCGACTCTTCAACGCACGGTTATACTTGATAAAGACCAAGTCATTCAGGCGTTGTTGCTCTAGTCTATTTCTTCTTTTGGCATGAACCTAACAAACACCAAAAGTTGTAGTAATATACTAATATGGCATATAGTAAAATAAATAATAATTAATAAACAAAAGAATGAAAGATGCACTTACATTTTCAAATATACTCCAATTACGTTACTTGGCCAAGAACTACAAGTGAGGCTCAATACTTTGATAGCAAGCTTCCATAAAAGTAGGGCATCAACCCCAAAATTTGCCCACCATACAGCCAGAGCTACCACTGCTCTTTGTCTAACTGCAAGAGGTAGCCCAAATTCACCCTCTGCATTTCTATATGCATCAAGCTCTCTGGCTAAATTTTATCTTGCTCGAAGACTCAAGAGTAATTTCATCATCACCGCATAAAATCCTTTGCTCACTTCTTTATCCACATGATCACTTTTATAAAAGAACTCGGGATTTAAGAAATACCCGGCTGCATGCAAAGGTTTATGGAGTTGATCCTCCCACCTTTCATCAATTATAGCAAATGCTTTCTTGTAGTGCTCTTCATTTTTGGAAAATGCATCCATGATTGCTTCCTTGGCACGATCCATGGCCTCATAAATGTACCCCATTGCCGGTTTTTTTTCACCATCAACTAACCTCAAAACACGAACTAAGGGGGCATATATCTTGAGGATGTGTGTGACACTTCTCCAAAATCTTGGAGACAAAATTATTGCGGTCACCTTCTTGCCATCAACTTCGTTGGACCATTTAGATTGTGCCCATTCTTCAGAAGTGAACATGTTCTTCAAGCCATCCTTCAACTTTAGCATCCTCTGTAGAGTGAGAAATGCAGTAGCAAATCTAGTTACTCCAGCCCGACAAAGCTCCATTTCTTTAGTGAAAGTCCTCATCATATGCACTACTCCAGGCCGAACATACACGTAAGCAGTCACACTCATTGCTTTCTTCAACGTTGCTTTCATTTCAGGCATTTTTCCGATGTCTTCCAACATCAAATCTATGCAAGTGTCTTTGCATGAGGAGTCCAATATAGGCTTGTCCTCTTTTTTTGCAATATCTTTCCTGCAAAAGTTACAAAAAGTTAAAATACACTTGAACAAATAAATCTATGTTTCAATCTCAAGAAGTGAATAAATTCTTGGTAGCATTCTTACCAGCAAGGACCATGTTGGCAGCATTGTCTGTGATGACTTGGATGATGTCTTCTTCTATACCTGTCTTCACTATAATTCCATCAATCAACTCGACCAATTTCTCTCCGTCTTTGCATACTCGTAAGCATCAATGGACTCAATGAAAATCGAGCCTTTTAGGTGAGTTAACCAAAAAAGTTAAGCAACGCCCTCCTCGCCTCCTATCCGTCCAACCATCAACCATCAAACTACATCCATACTTCTTCCAATCCGCTCGAAGAGATGCAATGTAATCTTTCTCAACTTGATCAACGGCCTTACTTAAACAAGTAACCCGCACCTCGTGAAAACTAGGAGCCCTGAAACCGGGTCCATGTAGGCATACAAGGTCAAACATCTGTTGAAAACTAGGGTAGTTAACAAAGATTGAAAGGAATTCGTTGATCATACATCCAATTAGCTACACCCATTATACCTCTCTCCTCAAATCCTTATTATATGCTTCATTGATCGTCGTAAATCATCTCTCTTTCAATCCACTTCTGCTAGGCTTTTTAACAAACACGTCCATAGGACCTTGTTTTTGTCTCTTGTTTTGCGAAGCCGAAGCCGAAGGCATGCTCATGGAGTTGCTAGGTTCCACATAATCTTGAGATTCTTGATTATCATATTCATAGTTGTCGGATATGTGGTTTGAATGACCCGTAGTCTTCTTATTTCCTTCCATGAAAGCTTTCATCTCTTGGCGTACATTAGGGGGGCACTTGCCGCACATACTAGCATTTTTATATCCTCCAACAAGATGTTGTTTTGCACGGCAGATGCCTGCTCTGTATATTTTATCACAAAATGTACACTGTAAATCATTCGTGTTTTTGGCTACAATCATTTTGAAGTACTTCCATGCCGGATCGTTGGACGGATAGGCAATTGGAGTTGGATCAGCCGCAGGAGCACTACTAGCACCACTCTCCATCTCAAATTCTCAATGAACAACCAACAAACTGACAAAACAAAACAAGAACCATTGCATATAATTAACATTTAACAAAGTAACAAACTGAAAAAACAAGACAAAACTACATATAAACAAGTACCAACAAACTGAAAAAACAAAACAAAACAAACTGTAATGAGTCTAATATATCAACCATTGCATATAATTAAAAAATTGTATATCAAACTGTAATATATAATTAAAAAAAAAAAAACTGCATAGCCATATATCAATAAATCAATCACCAGTCACCAGAAACTACAAGTTATCAAGAAAATAAACAAAAAAAAAAGGATAGAGGTAGCAGTAGCAGAAATCATAAAACGAAAAAGAGAGAAAAAAGAAAAAAAAACTAACTCGATTGGATTGGGACCGCTGAGTCTCGACGACGGGCAGGCGGTGGCGGACGCCGGGTCGGGTGGACGGCGCGCCGTGGCTGGAGGCGGGCGCACCGGATGGTGGTGGGTGGGTTGGACTACGGGCCTTGGGCGTGTTTGGGAGGAAAAAGGAGGAAGAGTGGGAGACGCAAGTTTTTTTAAAAAAATGAATCTTGAAACCCTAATTCACTTAAATATTAACATTTAGTAGATAGCATTTTTTATTTAACACTTAAATAGATAGATGTCCTCAAGGCGCGCCTTAGGCGCGCCTTTTGCCACAAGTCGAGGTGCCGAAAGGCGCTCCCAGGAAATCCCAACCGCCTGGGCCTATGGCAGGCGAGACGGCTGGCGCCCCGAGCGCCTGGCGCCTTAGGCGCGCCTCGGGCGCGCCTTTAATAACTATGCCATCCATTATAACAAACCCATTGTGGTTACTTGGTTAATTTGAATTATTTCTTGGAATCATGTTGATTGATCTGACATCCATTTTAACATGGAGTCATGTTGGCATTCATCTTCAATGTAGTGAGGATGAATGAACTGGAGGACTGGTTTCACTCATGTTGGCGTGCTTCATGGTCAATGGAGAGTAATGTTATTGTTATCCATGTCTTTCTGTATAGTTGTCCATTCTCAATGTTGTTGATATCCAAGAGGTACTTTGAAGCCGGAGCTATAGTTAAGTTGGAAGCTTCTTGTTCTTTTAGTTGTGCAAAACTAGGCATGTTGGATTTTTATTAATTTTATGTTTTTGAGCTCATACTAGTTTTGCAAGGGAGTTCCCATTCCCATACAACATGAATTTCACCAGGTGTTCGGACTACTAGTTGTGGAACTATAGAGGATTTAAGACTCCAACTTTTTGGTTGTAGCAAGCAAGGGAAATGAAAGGATCACTCCAGCTCCTTCGTCCCTTCCCATTTCACAATGATGTCTTAAACCCTTTACGTATGGGATTACCTATGAGAGGTACATGTTCTTATGTCTCTTGCTACCTATGAGAGGTACATGTTCTTATGTCTCTTGCTAGACATTGTAGTAGATCTTGAAATATGAATCAGTCTTGTAGTTCTGCTAGCTTAAGAATGTGATGCAACTATTCTTTTTGAACCTTTCATGTACTCTACTTATTCACCAAACAAATTGATGCATGCATCGTTGTCTAACAATCTAGCTTTTGTGATTGTCGCACAATCAAATATAAGGATTAGAATGAGAATTATGTCTTCCAAATCTATCCAAACTTAGAGGCAGAACAAGTTTTTGTCTTTCTTTAGAGGATGAATTTGCAAAAGGAGCTTATTCCATGCTTGGATTTCATCTGTTTTGCATTGACTTTGATAACTTGATTACGGCAATTATGAAGGTTGCATCAAGTTGTGTTAATGGTACAGGCAGATTGACTTAGATACCATTTGTCACGGCTCATGCACAAGGGAAGGGTGCCTAAAAGCAAAGCACTTGTACGTGCACGCGTGACCTCTTCAATCGGGAGATTTGCACTTATTTTATATTCAATGAATATCAAATCGGGAGAAATGCACTTATTTTATATTCAATAAATATCAATTGAAATATTTCAAAACAATGGACGTGGAATCAATTTTGAGCTCGGCTTGACTCTCAAGTTGACTACAAATCCATTGCTTTGAGATATTTCAATTGATATTCATTGAATATAAAATAAGTAAAACAGAAATCTTTTGTGTGAGCCCACTTAAAAAAAAAAAAAAAAGTGCCTAAAATCTAAGTACCTTGTATTTTGCCTAATACCTTATGGCAATCTCTGACTGCAGACCCTTATGCATAGATCTAACATGTTTGTTTACAAGTCTTCGAGACTCGAGAGTCTCTAAATTGGTGGAACGAGTAAAAATATTAACAATCATGAACTAAACCTCCTACCATGCATTAAACCTCCCATTATTCAATGCGTATCTTCAAATAATAAATATTGTTCTCTTGTCAAGTTGTCATTAAAAAAAAAAGCACATACTTGTTTTATGATGGAGTCAGACTTGCATCTATAAGAATTTGCACAAATTGAGATATTCGAGTACCAAAAGATTTAAAATTTGGCAACAAAGAGTTGGAGAAAATTGATGGAATGACCTTTTTACACACCAGATGCCACATGATGTTAGAATTATGACTGATGCTACATATTTTTACATCATCGGTTAGAAACACAAGAAAAGCCAATCAACAAACTAGTAATACAAAAGGAGTCTCCCTCGTATTGCTCACAACCCAAACCAAACCAAATCAACTAGCACTACACAACCAAACACCCCCATCCTACTAGTTACAAATGCTAACTAACGGTAGTAACCTTTCATTATAAACTCAAGTTGTCAAATGTTGTCCCTCGTTAGTTCATCATTGTCGAGTCCTTGAGACTTCTTAACCTTAGCCACAAGAATCCACATGTTTGCAAGTTCGTTCTCTAGGTAGGCTTCTCTTTGTTTGGATTCCTCAACTTTCCTCTGCAATCCAGCTTCAAAATTATCCTTTTCAGCCAGTGCAGCTTCCAATGCATGCTCTCTTTCACGACTCTGGGCCAATTCTCTCTTGATATCCGAGGTTACAACACCTGGATCCTGCTTTTTGGTATAACCGTCTTTCCGCCCATTCCTGGCAGGAATGGTGGTACGTCGCTGCTGCTGAACGGGCACCTTTTTTTGGGATTCCAGCTCGGCGCTTAACCTTCCATTTTGGTTCATTAGCTTTGAAACTTCTTCAGACAGAGCCTTCAGTTCAACTGCTGCAGCTGATGCTAATCCCTTTGCATAGGAACTCTCCTCTCCAAGTTTTCTGTTTCGTAGCTCTAGCTCCTCCTTTAAATCGGTTAATTCAGCTACTTTCTTTCTTAGTTCTTCAGCTTCACTTGCCTAAGACAAGTAACAAAAACGTAAGATGAGCATGAGCTTCAAGTGATACATACACCAACCCTCTCTCTCACACACGCAAATACACGTACATATGGCTATTGAAGATACAACATGCATGAAAAGTATCCGCCGCTGGACATATTCTGTGGTAGATGAAAAAGATGGAACAGTTTTCATGCGGAAAAAGGGCAGTTTCTATAATTATTACACAATAAGCTGTGTTTCTGAAAGGAATCCTTTGAAAAAAAGAACAGATTGGATCAAAAAGAACACATTGCAACTCGATAAGCATAAGCCAGTTGACTGACTACAAACACACTAAGCAGCTCAGAGCTCAATTACGCTTCTAATTTATCCTAAATCATTCATTCACATTGTCTCTCCGTTTGCTTCTTTCAAACAAATTATCAAATTTAAGATAACAAAGCAGTGCATGCATAAATTCTACTATATCATAAGTTGCACAAAGTAGATCATCACATGAAAAGAAGACAGAACCTGAGCTTGTATAACCAACACATCATTTGAATCCTTCAGCACTGAATTCTCTCCGCCAATTTGAAAATCCATGTGTAGGTTTCTACTTTCAGAAAAGCCATGCATTTGACTGGTCAATGGAATGAAGTTTCTCTGTTCAACAGCATCGGACAGCTGTTGTCTTAATGTGGCAATTGTTTCTTTCAACTCTTCACATTCCAAAGTCTGATTTAGAAGAAAATCAGTCGCTGTGTTATAATCAAAAGGATGGAATACTGTCTGGTAAGTAATAAATATGGCTGAGATAGTCTGGCACCTTTTGGTTCAGCTGCTCCTGGATTATTCGATTATCTGCAACTTTAACCTGGAAACAGTAAATACCATGCAGCTTTTTCAGGAAAAATTATTAGCTTCATTCAACCTACTGACCTAGCCATCCTAAAATTAATTATTTCAACTGAACAAACATCATTGAGGATTAATTGATGATTAGAGCCTGTTCCATCTAAACGAAGATATTGACCCTATGTCGTATTACAGTACTAATCTGTTTATGTGTTTAACCGTACCTATATATAAGAGGTTATACATAAAAGTGATTTACCTCAAGTTCAAAAGACTTTTCATATAACTGTTCCATTAGTTCAGCTACTGACTGCAGTGTGAAACAAAAGTAACTATACAGAGATGAGTTGAAACATTAAAGCACTTGATTAGAAATTGAAGTGTTAGATTACCTGTGATTCCTCCAGTATGTCCTTTTGACCATGAGGAATGATAGATTCTTCAATTTGCTTTTGCAGCAAGGCAATTTGAGTGTTTTTTTCATATATTTCCTCTTTCAAATTTCTTATTTCCAACTAATAAGAAAGATAAAAGGATGTATTTTAATATATGCAAGGAGAAATTCAAGAACAAGAATGCACATGATAGATAAATATACCTGGATATGTTCCTTCTTAGGATTTACTGCAGCCTCCTCTGATAATCGTTTCAAGGCACTAATGTGAAGTGCCACTTCACCAGACAAAATCTTGTGCTGCTCCCTCAGAAGGTCAATTTCATCAATAGACTTTATGCTGGCCTGATAAAATTACAATAACAGCAAATACTGTAAGTACTAGAAGTAAGAAAAAACACATGTGATTTTTACTAGCATGAACAAGAGCTTTGTAAGCCAAGTATGTACACCGCCAAATTGGTTGCATGAAGTCAAAGGAAAGACTAGCACAGTTTTCAAAGGAGAGATATATCACAATTCGGAGGGAATGCATGAGAGTTCCTTATATCGTACCAGTGGAGTCTCTTGTCCGATATAGTTATCTTCAGGCCTGAACACTTCCTTATTATGTTTCACATCAGCTATGTGGTCAGCAGGACCATTATCTGGGAGTAAAGAATGTGATTGTCTTGCTTCCAAGTGAACATTAATGCTACCAGCTTGAGGGGTCGAAGGACTACTCGTTGATTTGACTCCACTTGATTTATCACTGGAGCTTCCCAAGGTTCCAATGCCGCTATCGCGTTTCTGAGGACCCACAAATATAAGTTAGTTGAGAAACTATACAACTTTTAACAAGGAACATAACAAAAAGAACAGAAAGTCGAATGAGAAAACTTAGATGCTAGCACTAGCAGTAAATGATCTTACACACCCGAGGCTTTAACCAACTAAGCAATCCATTCTTTTTGGTCCTTTTCTCGTCTCTCAATTTCTCGTCGACATTGTCAGCATTGCCATCAATAGAAACATATATGTCCAGATTTTCATCATCCAGTACAAGGTCACGTCTTCTATGTGGAAGATAAGCAAGCTGTCACATCAAACGGAAGAAGCAGAGAAGCATTACGGAATTACCCCATCGGAGAAAGACAGACTCAAGAGTCCAGTCATCCACCCAGAACCCCAAAAGATGGAAAGAAAGGAAAAAAAAGTGGAAAAGAAGGGGGAGAAAAGAAATCATCCGCCCAAACCAAAAAAATGTAATCAGAACCTCTTCTTCTCCAAAGGAATGCCTTCTCCTCTGTCCTGGACGGTTTGAAAATTTTGGGGATTGGGAAGCTTTTGTAGATACAAGAATTAGTTTTGTCAGCCTCTGTATTCTGCTCATTAATGCAGCTTTAGCTTCTTCCTCTTGTTCCAACCTTGACTGCAGTCGCACTTGACCATCTTCTAGCTTTATGAGTCAGACACCACAAAGTGTTATCACAAGTTAATAAATAATAACCACGTTTTATAGTAGCTGAGAGCATATATATGGCTTCGCATAATTCCAGCCTTACCGAGGAAACAATTGCAGACTGTACATGAAAATATTTACATAAAAGACAAAAAAAATAGTCAATAACTTCATTCTAAGATCAAAAATTTGTTAGAATATATGATAGTAAGGTAATTCTCACTTAGACAAAGAAACCAAACACAATCATAATATCTAAACTCTAATCAATACACACATAAGAAACAACATCTGCAGCACAAACAATGCATAAAATTCTAAAATTTGGCAGGTTTCATGTATATTAAAGCCATGAATGCTTCAGTGAAAACTGAAAAGTCCACGCAGCACAAACAATGCATACAAATAAATTTTGGCAGGCTCAGTTTCTGATGGAGTATGTATCTTACAGCCATGCATGCTTGAGTGAAAAGTCAAGGAGTGATATATCACACGTTATAAATCCCTAGATAGTGTTTGCTTTACCCTTAAATAAAACACAAGGCCCAGATGTAGCTTTAAAGTAAGCTACAAAATGAATCATCTAATTCCCAAAAAGAATGAAGACTCTTGCAAGAATTAGGGGTTGAGTGACATATAACTGAATTTGGGTTAGGGATATAGACTGCTTTATATTTGCTGCAACAGTGGAGATGAATTGGTCATAATAAAAAGAAAATTGGAAAGAAAAAGTATTATATCGATGCACAAGAGGATCTTGAAAAGAGTTTTTCCTCAAGTCAAAGTATATCGTACCACAAGCGATTACATAGATAACAGGGCAAAAAATTGTATAAAAGAAACTATAAACATATGTCCACATTATACTTTTCCAATCAAGTAATGCAGCAATAAAATAGAAACCTGGTATGAATATAATAAAAATAAAACAGTTCCAGATGAAACTTAGGACTCAGAAAAAAAAAAAATCACCTTCTGTTTTAGCAGCAGAATGTCGCCATCTGCACTGTCTTTTATTTTTGGAACTGTAACTATGCCTCTTTTCAATTGTTCCAGTTCTTCCTTCAAACAGCGAATTTCATTTTGATACTTTTTAATTAATGATTTCTCATCAATTATCTGCACGTTCACAGCATTGCTTCCATGAGATGATCAATAAGTTGTTTGCATTGTTGGTGCTCTAGAGGACATACCTTGTTTTGAGCCGCTTGAATTTCTACGTGTTTTGTCCGATGCGCAAACTTCAATGTGTTGTGCGTCTCCTCAGCATTGCTTGATGAGGGTGTAACTGTGCAAATCAGCTGATTTGAACATGCATAAGATAAGACTGCTTATTTCTTTCAACACAAGCTATTAGAATTGATCACAAAATTATTTTTGATTGCCAGTGGGAGATCATACTCTTAAATAGAACCCCAAGACATGCATACCACTATATCGTTAACACAGGTAATACAGACACATCTGCATATAATAAAATTACAATTTGAACACTTACAGATACACGCCCATGACCACTAAGAGAGGACTGGAGCAGCCTCGTCAATTTGGAGTCTCTATAAGGTACATGTGAAGATTTCCCATCCGTTAATTTCGAAATAACCTAGTGTCATCACAGATTAGATCATCATCAGCAAAGACTGGATTAAGAAAACCAAAATAAATAAGAAATAATCAAGGCCTTAAATGATTTGCCTACTAAAATAAATAATTGGCATTTAGAAACACATTATTTTACTGAAAAGAAAAATGCCAAAAAGCTTAGGTATTATCCATGGCTACGAAAGCGCAAACAAGTTCAAAAGGTAAACACAACTCCAAATACACATTTATTCCTCAAGTATATATGACTTATTGACATTGATGTGTTTACAATGACATGCATGTCTGGTGGAGTGAAAGAGGAGCAGGGGTGTGCAGAATGTTAACTTTTAGCTAAAAACCTTTTGAGTACAACCATAAAAGTGATAATGTAATCGCAAAGATTTGGCACTCACAGTTCCAAGAGTTAACAAACTCTTATTGATATAGGAACCCTCTTTTCTGCGCAAGCCTGTTGTCTCAGCCTTCGAGCTCTCAGATCCGGCCAGGTCAATTAGGTTCTACAAGTATGATCCAGAATATAGGAAGAGTTATTTAAACAATAGTCATCATCAGGGCAAAGATCCATATGCTAAAATCTTCATAATGTCATGTAGTATAAGATATCAAATGTGCATGAAAGTTAAATACCAGCTGTGACAACGTAACAGCCCCGCCTTCACAGTTTTCAGCACAGGGGCTACCCTCTATCGTCTGCAGAGCAAATATATTTACCATACTGCCAGCAACAAAGCACTTGAATTTGCATTCACTAAATTTTAATGTAGCAAAAAATAATTAAATACCAGTGTGAAGATTGTATGACTTCTACTGCTTTGCAGATTGAAGTTCGTCGACCCCACATGCCTGTGCTCTGCAGTATGCAACAATGACAACAGATATAGGGTATAAGTAAAAAAGGAATTCATATAACTATCTACACTGCATTTTCACACGAATATATATTTTTAAATGCATGTGCAGGTAGTGGATGGCTGCATTTACACTGCATTTTCACTCGAACATATATTTTTAAATGCATGTGCAAGTAGTGGATGGCTGCATTTGGCAGTACCACAGATGACGCCACATTTTTTAGTGTGTAGTAACTAGTAACACTGTAAATTTAGCATGCAATACAAAAAGGATGCGCCCCACTCGGTGCAACATAAACTGATTGAACAGATTGATGAAGGGATTATAATGGAGTGCATATGTGATGCTACATTAACGAAAGCCGAGTTTCACCTTCTCCTGCTGCAATAAGGGAGAGGGCATGGGCTGGAGATAAAACGACTTCCTCCTTCACTCCTTCAACAAAGGTTCCCTGCAATCAATCAGACAAACCACAGCAACTTAGTAAATCACAGTATTTTTCAGATCTTCAATTCATAGTGACGAGAGCTCAAATGTTTCCAGAAAAATGAAAATTCCTCATTTGCTATCCATGACAAGATTTATTATCTTATTAAAAGGAAAAGAAAGCAGTTGATAGCAAGTGAGCTAGCCATATACGACAATTTAGAAATCTTAACCACATATAAATTAAACATAATTGTTCCTTGAAAAGGTGCATAGTGAAGTGAACCTCAAAAGTCACTCATTTTCAATCAGAATATCATCAGTAAGATAACATCAAAGATATATCAGAGTGAGAATGATAGAGATCATACAATGTAATTCCTTGAGTATATTAAAGCAGATGACCAATTGAAAAGGGAATGAGAATATCACCTGAGCATCTTCTCTAATTCTCAAATTTTGTCCAGCTGGATTCAGCAAATCATTGACAACCTGAAAGCAAGGAACCCTAAAGTGTTACTAAGATAATAATGGAAAAAAAGAAGGAAAGAGATACAAATAACAGGAATAGTAGCTATCCTTTGGGTGGGTGGGTGGGGGAGAAGAACTATAAATAGAAAAATCTCAGGCAGCAGCGACATATAAGTGCTAGAGAGAATTTTAAAGAACCGATGCGCTGTGGAATGGAGTTCAGTGCCCAGACAAATCAACATCCACGATATAGTTGACATGAGCGGGACAATATGGAAACTGATGGACATGTGTTTAACAACTAGTTATGTTGGAATATGAGAAAAGAGAGGAGTGGGAAGCCAGAGGGCTGGACAAACATCAAAAAACTTATGAAGGGATAATGCCAAGGTTTGCTACCAAAGTGAGATCATTGAACTAATGCATTTATACAACATATGTTAAAGATGGGTGTGTACCTTGGCACTCAGCCACCCTAGTCATATTCTGACATCATATATGAATCTCATCTATTCAAATTATTTGCTTTATAACAGACACTTGTGTAATAGATATAAACTAAGCACAGCAAACCATGTTCATCAATCGAGAGAGCTGGAGATACAACCAAAAGTCTGACCTCATTGTAGATTTCCAAATATGAGACACGAAGGAGAAATTCCCGACTTGGAGTCTGGACAGGTCATAAAACAAACAATAAACAATTGTTTTCGGCATATTATACTGTAAGGATGCAACATACTGCAAATAATATCAAGTACCTCTTGAATAATGCTGAAAGCATCTTTTACGGCCAATGGGATTATACCAGGAGACCGCTGATCACCCTATGACGCCAACAGAATAAATAAGAAAGTAGCGTCTAAAGACACATTGACCAGCACAGGCCATACAACCAAAAAATATCCAGAAGTCTAAAAATCCCTTCTCAAATACTTAAAAATCTGTTTTGAGTCCATTTTCTTATATTCAGATAACTGCAGTTACAAACATTTGAAACATGGTACATCAAGATTTTTTTAAAGTGGTACATCATGATATATTCTTCGCAGAGGAGACTGGCTGATGAATTTCATTATGAAGACGTGTAACTTACTACATCAAGTCAAGAAGTACATGAATAAGGAACATGTTAATAGAAGAGAGAAAATCATATAAAACATCAGAACTTAATTGGTTGTTACTCAGGTTCAAATATGAAAAGACTGAAAGAAAGCAGAAAAAAAAAATTCCTTACATGCATGGTGTGAGTCTTCCCACTGCTAGTGACCCCATATGCAAAAATTGTACCTATAATTAAAAAGTAAGGAGGAAAATGTGAATTGGCCACTACTTTAAGAAGATCAATTCATGAAAAAAAAGGAACACCAGAAAGGAACATTCTATTTTATACTTTGAGAAGCTCGGGCTAGGACCTTGAGTGAACAACTATCATCCACCGCCACTTTCATATAAGCCAATACTAAATTAAGCAAGGTTATATGCATTACAAGTTTAGCAGCATCAGATCATGCATAGTGATACTATACATCACAGTTTGGTCAAATAGATGTACCAGAAGCAACAAAATAGATATATCAGAGGCAAAAAATGAATAACCGATGGGAAAATAATATATTTTGAGTCAATACAGTCTTGTGATGCAGGATAACTATTATTTGTTTCATGGTATTGTCTTTTCTGAAGAATAATAGCTTGCCAATTTGAATCAAATAGATTCTACAAAATAATAGTGAAAGAATTCCGTCTCATCTAAAAGTCTGAACTTTTAGAGAGGTGCAGAATTAATTCGTTTATTTAATTTCCCTCAACAAATAGAATATACAACAGATATGCAACTAAAAACTAAAATGTGTGAAACCAGACAATTACATACCATTGATTCCTTCCATTGCACCATTAACAACATGTTGTGCAGCAACATCATAGACATGCCTTGTTGTTGTGGTTGGGCCAAATACTCGATCTGACAAATGTTATGCACATTATGAGTATCATATAAGAAATTCAATTATTTAAAAAATAGACATTCAAGATAAGCAACAACTACAAGCACCATCATTCATTTATGCACGATACAGACGTCTATAAACTAGAGTGTTGAACAAAAGAAACATATAAAACCTGAGTGACATTAATATATCAACCAAAACAAATGGGCATAAGTCATTTGCTTGACAGGATAAATTTCAGAATGATTCAGTAACAATAATATTTTGTATATTACAATACACCATCAAATAAACTATACCATATGCATAAGCAATGGAAGGATTATGCTCATTCCTCACAATAGAATCCCCATCCGCATACCAGGCAATCTCCTCTCCTTGTCGAATTTCCCGGGGACTATAACAACCAGAAATCATCACCGAGTAAAACCAGAGAGTGCAAACAGATAAAATTAGTTTCACAAAATTTGTTTTCAGTTACCTGAGTGGGCGAAACCGCACTGTGACTGTAACGTTTTCTTTAGATCTCTCAGCATCCAAAGATACACTTTCTGAGTAAAAGTAACGAGGTTTACTTCTAACAGATGACGATGCCGGCGAACTCTGGCCATCTATAGAAGGCTCCAAAACATGGCGTGATGAAGAAGTCGTCGATGATGTCGGTGAATGGATGCTAACTACTGCTCTTTGACTAGATTTTTTCGGCTTCAATCCTTGCCTAGAAGCCATTAGTTTACCTTCTACATCATAAAAATCATAATGAAATCACCAAACTTATTCCTAAATTATTTTAAAACCAGAACAAGTGAACTTAAACATACAAATGAACAAGGAAACTCAAAATTGGAGAAAGAAGGTCATCTATCCATGCCAGAGACACAATGCAGCTTCAAATTTTTCACACATTACATATTAAAATTCAACAAATTAAAAAAAAAATATATACCTAAAAAAGTCAACAACTCCTCTTCAGCTCAGTACCAAACGTACACACATTAAAAGAAAACAGAACGACACCAATTTATATATAATGCTCAACCCAAATCTACAAAAAAAAAAGTTTAAAAATAATATATCCAGATCTTTTCAAAAGATCGGGTGAGTTGCTGCCAAAAACATCATCATTATCGTTATCATTAATGATGAATATTCACTCTAATTTCCAAAGAGATAAAAAGGTGAAGGGTAAAAAATTAGGGATTTCGATTTATTGCTTGCCTTGGAAGCGATGCCCTTTTATGAAGGGCAAACATCTGGTGCTGAAGCAGTTGAACTTATGACTCTCATTCGCCAAATTATTTTATTTAGAGAGAGAATAATTAAGATGAAAAGGGTGTCTGGACTGGAGGAAGAGAAATCTGTGAAAAGAAAGATTAAAAAATGAAAAGAGGAGAGAGAAAATATTTCTACCGAAAAAGATGGGACTAAAACTGCCAATGCAGTTGTGCGTGCATACGTATTTATACTCCGTATTTATTGTGTTTCTGTACAAAAGGGCTCATCTACATTCTACTCTTATTAATTGTTATCGTACTCTATTATGTCACAAAATACGTAGATATATGCGTCTCTTTAAATGCATTTAGATATGGAAAATATCCTTTGTAAATCAATTCTATGGGGTAATTGATTTATATTATATGTGTATTTTTAACAATATTAGTTGAATTCACTTCTATTAGTAATTTGGTACCCAATTCACTTCATTTTTTTGATATATTTTCTTCTTTCGAAATCTTCTCTTTTTTAAATAAAGCAATTGAATTTATTACAAGGGTACTATTATATTGTACTCCCTCCGTCCCGTGATTAGTGCAACACTTGCCTTATTTGGACGTCACAACATTACTGCAACATTCTCAAAATGGAAACAAACATAATATTAATACACTCACAACACCTTTATTGTATTCCACTCAAACCCACTTTATCTCACTTTACTTGATTTGCGGTCCAATTTTTATGCTGCAATTATCTTGGGATGGAGTGAGTATGTTTTAAGACACAAATGTATAATGTAAAATTGTCAGTGAAATGGAACCGTTAGCTTAATTTAATACTGATGTTATTTTGAGTTGAGTTTATTACAACTTAATGAAAATTATTATAATTAGGATTTTGCTTATATCTGGTTCCTAGACCCAAGTTGTTTGTAACAGAACACTTTAAAACCATCTACTTGTGTGGGGATATAGATATCGACAAGAGTATGTTTAAAAGTAAAACCCATTAATATCTGATTGCTTACAATATATTTACTGATATTGACAAGAGTATGTTTAGTTTATTTAAAAGACTCAAAATTATGTAATAACTGATTTCGCTAGTTATATACAGAAATATAGTTATATATTATAAGTTATGTAAAATTTGTACATTCGTGTATATTTTAAAATTTGAATTCAAGAATTACTCAATGATCTTGTTTAATATTAAATATTTCATCGATCAATCATGAATAAATCGTTTGAATGTACGACTTAATTAGTTACTCCCTCCATTGAAGCAAATCTAAGACGATCTAATTAATAGTTCAAGTTTTATAGCATAGCTATATTATTGTTGTGCTCAGATTAATCACACGTCAGCATCACCAAATTTATCACATTTCGGATCGCAAGAAAATCGGATAATCTGAAATCAGTTGGCGACCGGAGGTCGGGATCGTTCAACTCGAAGAAATTAACTTCGATGGCTGAAATTCGAAGAACTTCGGCGCCAGAGAACTCGGCCAGATAACCTGAAGGCTATCACACGTCAGCAGGACGAATTATCACACGTCAGCAGGTCCCACCGAGACCACGTAATTTGTCGTGCTTAGTGATTTATCGTGCTTATTGATTTGTCGTGCTGGTCCTCTTTATATAAAGGACCTCACCTTTCATTATAAAAAAAAAAGACTCTGGAATGTTTTCTTCATTCCACTTATATACTTACACCCACATTTCGGGAAAAATCCATGGTTCTTCCTTCAGAAATTCTTTGCTCGATTTCTTATTTGTTTGGTGGTCGAATTCAATGCATCACATTAATTAGAAATTATTTGACCGTCAACAACTGGCGCTAGAAGGAGGGTTAATTGAAAAATTCGTCAAGAACAACGTCGAATTTTCGAATCCCAAAATCCAAAAAAAAAAATCTCAAGAACACAACCCCAAAAACCAAAAAATTCAACACATACCATACATATACCAGACTTATACATACAGAAATATACAAAAAAAAAAGAGAGAACAGAGATACAGGCGGAGATATGTATACACACATACATACAAAGGCACGGTGGTCATCTGAACCTCCAATGCCTTGGTCCCGAAACTCAACCCTCGGGCACCGCAACCAGAGACAACTCCAGGCCGGAGCACCCCTGCCCCAAAATTGAAAAGCTGTCGCACCAGCATCGATGTCGGTCCCGGAAACAGAACAACAACACTAGCAAACCGCCGTCGACTCACCGGCTACTCTCACTTCAACGAATGAGACTTCAATTTCGTCGATTCGGCCGTGTTCGCGCCTGGTTCCCCACGACCACGACGCCGCCTCACCTCCGCCGCTGCTTCAAGCTCCACCAAGCGGCCGCCTGGAGTCGCAGGGTCGCTTGGCCGCTGCCGCCTCCGTAACCGCCTGCGCCGGCCAAAGCGAGGCAACCAAAAATAGATGCCCAGATTCCGTCTAGGACCTCCACCGTCGCCTGCAAACAGCACTCGCGGCTCAACACCGAAAGGAGCCGCACCACCATGGCTCAGGAATTCAAAAAATGGCACCGCCATTCCACACCGGCATCAGATTTCCGACGCCGCGTGGGAGGATTCGTGGCGATGGAAGGTGAGTCCATCTGGAGCGCTACACGTATGTACTGATTTGGTCTAATCCTGATCTATGGGCCGGTTAATATGGGGCTGGGGCTGGGTCTGGTTTAATGTAGTAAGATATGCAGGTTGGGCCCAGTTTTCTGTTACTAATTAATGGCCCAGGATTGGGGCCCAAGTAATTGGGCTGATAATGTGTGGGCCTGGGCTGTTGGCTATTTAATTTTTCGGCCCAAGTAAAAAAAAAAAAAAAAAAAAAAAAAAGGGGCAGCGCCAACAGTTCGAGAAAAGAAAATTAAACGAAAATACCTTGAGTCTCGCTGAAATTCTTCTCAAAGAATCTAATTAGTCGCTTTTACCCACCCTCAAGTTTATTATGTTTATGTTCTCCGTGGCTTTTCATTCATTCGTTTATTTTCATTCATATTGGCAGGTTTTTCTGAAGGTCGCGACTAAAGTTCTGCGACCGAACAAAGACAAACGAGCGGTTTATGTTCACCGATTTAACTAGTTCAGACTTTCGGATACCCGCAAAGAAAAAAGAGGTGATGGGTACGCAATCAAAAGATGACTCAGTCTTCTGATACCCGCGATCAAAAAGTGATAGTGAGCGAGGTCGCAGTAAATAAGACGACCGAGTACGGGTGATCGCGCCTAAATAAGACGATCACGAACCAAGAAAGGGGGGGTTGCATATAAGTTAACCCATATGGTCGCACCTAAATAAGACGATCAACCTGATTGCACCTCAATAAGACCAATCAAAACCAAAAGAAGTCGGGGTGGAACATAGACAAAAACAATGTTCAAATCATTCAAGAAAACGGCACTACCGCCAAATTACAAAAAGCCACTTTGCGATTATGCGCTCTTTCCTGGCGAACACTTTCTGCTTTTCGGCTGACGATTATGCCGCTTTACTTTCGCAGCACTACCACCTTTCCGGCGACGATTATGCCGCCTACTTTTTCGGCGTGAACACTACCACCTTTTCCGGCGACGATTATGCCCACCTCCCTATTGCGTCGGCTTCCATTTAACTCCTCGATGTCGATCGCCTTTTAGCGAAGTATTCTCCGCCTTCCGGCGATGAGATCGTCGGTTTTCAATGACGACCACCTCTCACTCGGCGTCGGAACTTTCGCTAACTTCAGCGATGTCGATCCGCTGTTTTAAAGTATTCTCGCCTTCTCGGCGATAGAGATCGGAAACTTTTCTGGCGGCGACCGGCCCATACTCACCGGCGTCGCGTTCGCTATCTCGGCGGATTCGATCGCCCGTCTAATGAAAGTATTCTCCGGCGCTTCTGGCGATGAGATCGTCGACTTTCTGGCGATTACCCGGCCCATTGCCTCACCGGCGTCGCTTTCAATAACTAGGCGATATCGGTCGCCGTTTTAGCGAAATATTCTCTGCCTTCTCGGCGATGAGATAAATCGGCTTTCCTGGCACGACAGCCCGGCCTCCTCGGCGTCGGCTTTCCGCTATCTCGGCGAGTCGATCGCCCGTTCTAGCAATATTATCGCGCGCTACCGGTGATGAATGCGTGGCCTCGCGGCGGCGACAACCCAGCCTTCTCGGCGGCTTTCGGTATCTCGGCCGATATCCGATCCGCCGTTTTAGCGAAGCATTCTCACTTCCGGAGATAGAGATTGTCGGCCTCGCGGCGATGACGGCCCGTAGCCTTCGGCGTCGACTTCGCTATCTCGGCGAGGTCCAACGCCGCCGTTCTAAAGTATTCTCGCGCTTCTCGGCGATAAGAATCACCGGTAGCTACGGTGACGACCAGCCACTTTATGGCCGGGCAATCTGCTCTTCCGGCCGATGAGATCGCCGAACTTTTCTGGCAACGGCCGTACTCTTGGCGTCCGGCTTTCTCGCTAACTTCGGTGATGTCGATCCGCCTCTTTAGCGAAGTATTCTCTCTGTCTTCCGGCGATAGAGATAAACCGAACTTTTAAAGCGACGACCGGCCCGCCTCACTCAGCGTCGACTTTAAAGCTTATCTCATGCGATATCCGATCCCCATTTTTAGTAAGCGTTCTCGCCTTCTCGGATGAATGCGTCGTCGGCCTCGGACGACCCGGCCACGCTTCCGGCGTCGGCTTCCGTATCTCGGCGAGAGTCGATCCATCGTTCTAGCATTGTATTCCTCCATACCAGCGATAGAATCGTTAACTTTCTGGCCAGCGACCGGCCCGTCTGGCAATTTCGTCTCGCCTTCCGGCGATGAGATCGTTAGCTTTTTACAGCGATGACCGGCTGCCCTCTCGGCGTCGGCTTTTCCGCTAACTTCGGCGTTATCGATCCGGCCTTTTTAGCGAAACATTCTCGAATCTTCTCGGCGATGAATCATCGGCATTCTGGCGGACGACCAGCCCTTTACTCGTAAATCTGCAATACCTACCGGCGATAGATCGTCGGCTTTCTGGCGGCAACCCGGCCATGCTCCTCGGTGTTAAACTTTCCGCTAACGGTGATGTCGATCTGCCTTTTAGCGGTATTCTCGTATCGGCGAAGATGGTTCAAGCTTTTGGCCCGGCGACCGGCCTTTCACCACCGGCTTCCTACTCTACCGGTGATGTCGATCCATTTGTTTAGTGAAGCATTCTCCGCGCTTCTCGGCGATGAGATCGTCGGCCTCGGCTGTGACGACCAGCCGCCTTCTCGGCGTAGGCTTTCCGCTATCTCGGTGAGGTCCGATCCGTAGTTCTAGCCAATGTATTCTCACCTTCTAAGCGATAGAGATAAATCGGCTTTTTACAGCAACGGCCCGCCTACTCGGCGGCTGGCAATCGCCGCTAACGGCCGGCGATGGTCATCGACTTTTCTGGCGGCGACCAGCCCGGCTTCCCCATTAGTCGAGAACTGCTGCTTAACTTCGGCGATGTCGATCCGCCTTTTTTAAGTATTCTCTGCCTTCTGGCGATTAGATGCGTCGACTTTTCACAGCGATGACCCGGCCCGCCTCCCCTCGGCGTCGCTTTCCCTCGCTTCGGCAATGTCGGTCGCTGGCGAAGTATTTCTCGCGCTTCTTGGCGATGAGATCGTCGGCCTCTCGGCAACCAGACCCTTTTCACCGGCGTCGTCGCTTTCCCGTATCTTGGTGATGTCGATCCGCCCGTTTTAGCCGAAGTATTCTCCGCTTTCTAAAATTTATGAGATTATCGGCTTTTAGCGACGATCGGCCAGCTTTCCGGCGTCGGCTTTCATTATCTCGGTGATGTCGGTCGCCATTTTAGCGCCAGTATTCTCCGCGCTTCTCGGCAATGAGATCGTCGACTTTCTACAGCGGCGACCGGCCCGCCCTTCGACATCGACTTTCCGCTAACTTCGGCGATGTTCGATCGCCCGTTTTAGCGAAAGTATTCTCCGCGCTTCTCGGCGATAAGTTATCGCGCTTTACGGCGGCAACCACGCCCGCTCCCCCGGCGTTAACTTTCCGCTATCTCGGCGATGTCGGTCCGTCGTTTTAGCGAAAATATTCTCCACCTTCTCGGCGATAAGATAAATGCGGCTTTTCTGGCGATGACCCGGCCAGCGCCATAAGCGCCGACTTTTACGCTAACTTCGGCGATATCGATCGCATCGTTTTAGGGAAGTATTCTCCGCGCTACCGGAGATGAGATTGTCGAACTTTTACGGCGATAACCGGCCCGCCTCCTCGGCGTTGGCTTTCCGCTAACTTCGGCGATGTCGATCCGCCATTTTAGTAAAATATTCTCCGGCTTCTCGGCGATAGATATCGTCGGCTTTTCTGACGATAACCCGGCCAGCAGCTTCTAAAGCGTCGGCTTTCCGTATCTCGAGATGTCGATCCCGCCGTTTTTAGCGAAAATATTCTCGCGCTACCGGCGATGAGATCACCGGCCTTCTGGCGGCGACCGGCCGCCTTCTTGGCATCGCTTTCCATTACCTCGGCGATGTCGATCCGTAGGTTTTAGCGAAAGTATTCTCTGCGCTTCTCGGCGATGAGATGTTGGCTCTTTGTTTGGCGTGACGGTCATACTCTATCGGCATTAACACCTTGCCTTCGCCGACTTTGGCCCTCTTGTAAGACCACCTGATCGATCGGATGATTTATCTTTGGGGTAAAAGTGCAAAGCGCTTTCGGCCGTAAGTGAATTGACAACAAGCCTTAAATTTACTCCTATAAATTGCCTGACATCTGACGATCTAGATGGAGGAAAGTCCTGTTGCTTTCGGCCGTAAGTGGTCGACGGCAATGTAAACTCTCTAAGCTCCCTCAAGTATCTCGGGGCTCTCTTGACGAGCCATCTCTCAAGAACACTGCTCATTCCGAGCAGATCTCATTCGCCTCTCTCACGAGCCAACTCAAGACCTGCTTTTCATCCCGAGCAGATCCCATCAAAGCTCTTCCAACGAGCCATCTCGGGAAGACCCGCTTATCTCGAGCATACCATCCGGCCTCCTCGACGAAAGCCACTCAAGTCCATTTTCCCACGGACACGTAAAAGACTCAGACGACGGGCCTCGGCACGAAAGATTAAAATACCAGCACGACCGGCCCCCCGGCACGAAAAAGAAAATATTGCATTTACGGCCTCGGCACGAAAGACAGTAAAAGACTCAGACGACGGGCCCCCCAAAGTACGAAAGACAAAAGACTCAGACGACGGGCTCCGGCAAGAAAGAAAGACAAAAGACTCACGATCGCGGCCCCGGCACGAAAGACAAAAGATTCGCACGACGACGGCCCCACGCACGAAAGACTGAAAAGACTCAGACGACGGGCTCCCCGGCACGAAAGACAAAAGACTCGTCTGACGACGGCTCCCCGGCACGAGCACGCATTAGATCGACGCATTAAGGTAAGATCCTCTACGCAGGGCTCATTCTCCGAACGATCAAGATCTCATACATAAAGACGCGAGCAAGCTCGGCTAAAACAATGGATCGCAGATATAAAAAAAGATAAAATCGTCGAGACATGAAACAAGATCAAGCCCTCGAACAACGCCACAACCCGATCTTGGGGGTTATTGTTGTGCTCAGATTAATCACACGTCAAGATCACCAGATTTATCACACATCGATCGAAGAAGAAATCGATAGCCTCGAGTCAAAATGACTTGAGGGTCGTGATGTCTCGAACTCAAGAGTCAACTCGATGAAGTTCGAAAGAACCTCAAGGCTCGTGAGAACTCCGGCTATCACACGCCGCCAGAATCAATTATCACACGCCGCCAGTCCCACCGAGACCACGTGATTTGTCGTACTTAGTGATTTGTCATGCTTAATGATTTGTCGTCTTTGGTCCTTTTATATAAAAAATCCTCACCTTTCATTGTAAAAAAAAAGACTCTGGAATGTTTCCTTCATTCCACTTATATACCTACACCCACATTTCAGGGAAGAACTACGGTAGTTCTTCCCGCAGTGTTCTTGTTCGATTTCTTATTTGTTTGGTGGTCAAATTCAATAAGCCACATCAGAATTCGTAAATTATTTGACCGTCAACAATTATGGTGATTGCTATGTTTATATTCGATGTAAAAAGAAATTGAAGGAAATTATCGTATAAGAAAAGATAAATACTTAGGCAGAATATTAAATGTACGAAATTCTCTGGTGATTTGAAGAATTTTCTCAAAATTCAGTTATGGTTTAAATATTGCATACATTTTTTTAGTATTAAATGAAGTCAACTTTCCTCTTCTTTTTTTTAGAAATGAGTTGACAATTACATCTAATTCTTTCGTATTTTATATTCTATATTTTCCATACCTGAAATTTTGAGACAATATTATGCGGACAATATAAAATAGAAGAAATAGATTAAAATGTTGACTTGTGTCTCAAAAAAAAAATGCTTTATTTAATAAATCACAAGATTTTTTCATGCAGATTTCCATTGGTTTCTCGCAACATTTACCCATCTACAGTGGGTGGATGCTGTAAACTCAAATGGTGTGTTCGTTTTGTGATTATCACGTGACTGAACTTTAACTATACAATCCAAAATGCTATTTTCTTCAATACTCAAATAAAGTATTTTGAAATCCTACAATATTCATCTCTAATACTATTACTGCACCATACATCCTACACTCCCCTCACTTTTACAAAATTTCCAAAACATCACATTCATTCAATCATTACAATAATAATATAATAATATAATAATACAAATCAATCAATTTTTTCTCCATTCAACACAATCATATCCTATAAAATTCTCAATAAACATATACTCAACTTTTTAATAGAATTTTGAAATCCAAGAATTTTGAAGTCCAAAATTTTCAAGCCCACTATAAGCCCAAAACGAACATACCCAAATAGATACAATATTGACCAAAAATGGATCCCACTAGACAATAGTTGCTGCAATAAGGCACGTTATTACTGTCAGGTATTTCGATTACATCACATAAACAATTTTTTAATCCTGTTTTTACACCAAAAGTGTATCCATATTTATAAAAATATTTCATCTGAGCAACGCTTTTCAGGAAGTATAAACGAAGCTCAACACTAAACTACATTTCATTTAATTTAACTTATAAAATTGGCGGTGGGAAATAACCGGTAGATGTGCAATTAAGCTGAACTTGTTCCATCAGCGTTTTAACTAATACTAGTTTATCGAATAAGGTGGATAGCCAATAATAAGAATTAGGTGCTCTAATTATAATTGGGACCAGGTTATATGCTTTATCCAACCAACCTTTTTTTAATAAAAAACACTAGAAAATGATTCAACAACTGCAAATACGTACCAACCTGGCATAGTCCATAAACTTTGAACAATGCATCTGTTACAATCATCAGTAATATGTAAAATACATATTTAATTTTCCGTACTTCCAATTTCATTTTTTAGTCCATGTCGCTGTATTTTTATCTATAACATTAAATTTTTGAATTTTCATTCGCATAAAAACAACCTTACATATACTTTCTTTAATAAATAAAATAATATCCATACATTTATTTAATTAAAATTTGATCAGTGACTGTTGTATATAGTACATGAAACGAGGACAAAAGATGAGACTGTAGGACCCAATTATAAAAAAATATGCTTTCTTGATTAGTCGCACAAACCATCAAAACCACATGTATATATAAAAATTAAAATGGTTTGTAAAGGTGGGTTTTTTCACACCTAACGATATGTATCAATTGCACAACGTCTATATCTATGACAATATAATGTGCCAAAAATATTATTAGGTAGTCAATTTCATTATGCCCTCAGCATATTAAGTTGTTGACAGCACATAAACTAAGCAAATATACCTATTTTATTCATTATAACTTAATTAGTGACATCACCAATTTTTGATCGAATATGTATTAAATATTGATACTCAAGCTGGTTCAAATTCTTTTACTATTAATAAAGGTAAATAGAATTAAAATGAAAAACATACCAGTTAATGGACACAATATTTTAGAAGCAAACTATTAGTATCATATGTTAACATGTCATATTCGATGAACTTTGGAAAGCATAGATATTTGAATTTATTAAAACATATGATATGATGAATGTATTTACCTGGAGCAAGGGCTCATAATATGAAAGCTAACTGTCTTGATGTTGACGTGAGTGAGTTTCTTCCTAAATTTGATTTATTCCCCTGAATCAACCTTTTTTTGGTATTCTAATGCATACTTATAATAATGTACCAAGATAGTAATTGCATTCGTGTATGACAAAAATCATTCAACAAACAATCATACTACATATATAAAAAAAAGACTTAAGATTCTAAACTAATAATATACAACAAAAGAAACATATGGCTGACGGGCATACATTTGATGATTTGCAATTGCAACTATACTTTTTGGACTATTTCATTTAGCAGTTTTTTAATATAAGTCTTGGGGAAAAGACGACAATATAATACAATAAATTAAGAAAGGTCGTCCTCGGATTTATATTGTAATAAGAAAGGTCATCCTCAATCCTCAGATTTATAAAGAATTAGCAAATTACATAATTCTATTTTGTTAAAGCTTGAAATGAGATAATTACCTAAATACATAATAGCTGTATTATTCGAGGACAAATGGAAATGTAGGATAGGAACAGCCAGGAACGTTATCCACTGTCATGGTCCACTGACTATAATTTCACAGGCTTCTAACAAATAAACTAACACCCTGCTTATTAAAAAAAAAGGGATGTAAAATAAAATGAAAGACAAAGTCCGGGGAATGTGGTGCAACGTACATTCTCTTACTAGGTAATATATAGCAGACGAAATACAATGCAATCAAGTAGCAAAAGCAACTTGAGAAGCAAAAAGTTCAGTTAAAGAGGAGTAAAGTTCAGTTACAAAACAAAATATTGGGAGGGGTATAATGCAGTGACAGCATATTGGAATACGAAACTTTACTATCTTTACTATCAAGATACGCTTTATCAATGAAAAAGTTGAAGTGAGAAGAACGAACAAGAAAGAAAAGCTACTTTAGAACAAGGAGCCAATGCTTAGATGCCACACTTTACCATACCAACTCAGGTGGCAATTTCAGGAAGTCATTTCAGCAGCAATGCGGTGGTGCATATGGTGATCGGAACTGCTATTAAAGCCAGGAATGAAATCAGAAAAGAATCTTAAAACCGCAGCTAGATGTTGTGGATCCTTAGAAGACTGAGCTGCTTCAAGAAACAACGATGGCCGAACTGTGTTCACCTGAAAAATTCACCCAAATTTGTGTGTAAACAGGAAATTACTTCACCTGTTGCAGTTTGATTTCTTAATTTTCAAATGATTAGAGATATTCGTATCTGTGTCCGATAGAAGTAATATCTCATCCACAGTCGTCTTAAATCCATTTATCAATTTTATTAACTTACTCATGATATTCATCCTAACTCCAATCATCATACCCGTGTACGTACTATCTGTATGGTCGTGCCAGCCTAATACCCATGTATTATTTATTATGTGTATATTTTAATGGACATTTAAACGGATATCCTAATGGGTACCCTACTCACATTAGCAATTAAGTAAAAAGTATATATATAATTAATAAAT
Organism: Stenogyne calaminthoides; assembly: GCA_037126765.1. Lineage (NCBI taxonomy): Eukaryota > Viridiplantae > Streptophyta > Magnoliopsida > Lamiales > Lamiaceae > Stenogyne > Stenogyne calaminthoides. Next base: position 2,931,139 of record JBBCBC010000020.1, on the reverse strand, counting down.
ACTCCATAAAACAACTTAACATATCATTCAAATCATAAGTATATATGTAGCATATTATAACCTCATATTTATCCTAGGATATGAACTCGAATTTTACCTGAAAACAAAAGTTTCAACACATGGGATTTTATTTATATGTTACAACTCTCTCTTTCTCCAATCTATCTCTCACAGGACTTCACTACAATAGTTATGGGATGAGTGGGTTGAAGACAAGACGGATTTTAAGGATACCCGACTGAAGGACTAACCGAATTTGTAGAGATGTTAATATACTGGAGCATATAATGTCTTTTGTTACTTGACCAATCTTTAGGAAGAGCAAGTAACACAGGTAAGGGAGACCTAGGTTCAGATTTAACTATAATATATTTTGATGATGCAGGCATCAGGGTAGAGTAGGTTAAAGGAGTAGAGGAAATGAGAAACAAAAGAGAAATAAGCAGGCATAAAGGCGTTTCTCCACTCTTTGGGCCATATATATATTTACTTTTCATAATTGCATCAAGAAGAGATCAAAGAGAACAATGAGTAAATTCTGCATCACTGGTTTGAAACTTACAATTCGTGAATTCATATTAATAGCTCCTTTAATGTTATATTTTAGCTCATTTTGTCAGGAAGACAGTTCTTAGTGATATTAACAGACTAAAATAAACATGTAATTGATTAGCTCATGGCCATGCAGCTGGCAATTGACATGAAAAAGTTCTCAGGTAAAACAGTATATGCACTAAATTAGTACCTTATTCTTCCGTGCATATCGAAGAGCTTCAAGATAAAACCCGTCTTGTACAAGCAGCAGAACATAGTCATGATGCAACAAAAGCTGTCGAAGCATATCCAGGCCTAGCTTCCTTATCTGAAGGTTCTGACGGCCAGATTCCAGTAATTGCAATGCTACTTCTTTTGAAGGCTCAATAATCTGCATTGCATAGAATACGGTTATGAGTCTTCAATATTATCCGGGTAAACCTTCTATTATCCATACAAATTCAAGCTAAAATGTAACCTTATTCATGATAAATGATCCAAGTTGGGCATAACGCTCATCCCGAGCTAGTATTTGTACTATTAATACATAGGTACTGGGATGCACCTTTAATTTTTCCAAACTAGCACTGCAATGTTGAGAGAAAAGACAAAAACATCCTCAGCTAAGAGAAAAGGAAGCTATACGAGAAGCTTAAAAGGATGATACTCTCGCTTTTGTAACATTACCTTCGAAGAAACTCAACAATGATAGCCACCAAGTAAGATCCGTCCCCTGCCATCTCTTCCTCAACTTGAGCAAACACACAGCTGTATAAATCCGCAGGTGAAGTTGCAGCTGAAGACGTCACTTGGTTTTGTTGCCGTTCAGAAGCATTAGAATTTGATTGATTGTTACCAGACTCAAGAAACTGAGATTGTCCATCTGGAAGATCTTCCCTCTCTGAACCCATCGATGGACCAGAAAGATTTAAGTTCATATCAGGCTCTGGGGTTGGGACATTAGATCTGGCAGTGTCACTTTCAGTTGCAGAGTATGGCTTGGGCGTATTTACATTGGAAGCACCTGATTGTGAAGTTTCGATTCTTTTGTAATAGCTTCCTGTTTTGATCGCATGTGAGTATGCCGTGAGTAAAACGTCTATAGCCATAGCAACCACAGGAACTGGCCTCCTTTCCAATATAATAGTGTGAGTGATTGCCAAGCACAACTGTTTTGCCTGTAAAGATCCAAGACGGTAGATGTTTATATTGCAGGGAAGATATAATGACAACCAAACATTATAAAAAAAAATAGCCACATTTTCATTACTTAAATAATGATGGTCAAGTACAAAATAATGAAAACAATTACTGAAATCATGATGGTCAATTGCAAAATAATGAAAACAATCACAATATTCAATTGCAAAATAATGACATGTTGTGGTTGGCCTCATTTCACACCATTAAATCCTCTTCCCTCGGTGCCTCTTTCCACGATAAAAGGATTTAGGAGTGTTCCATGTGATCAACAACTAAATGTCTTTTCTTGAGGTGTAAGTGTACAGGTGGCATCTATTCGGAAACCATAAAAAAAAATCCATATGGTTGTACTCTTACCTTTTCTGCTTCCAATTTTCTTCTCTGTAAGAATTCAAGGATCAGTTGAACTTCTGAGCTACTGGCTGAAATTGCCTGCAAAAGATCAAATATGGATAAAATGAGAAAACGCAAAATGCCAGCAGTTATTAATCTGCATGATGTTCTCAGTTGTCAGAACTTGCCTCCAAATCCAAACTGATTTTCCAAAGATATCCATTAGAAACATCACATACTAGATCAGGGACAAAAAAATTCCACCGATCTCCATATATAGTTACTCCAGTGTCACTCAGATTTTTTGATTCTGAAGTTCCAGAAGCTTTAGAAGCAGTTTGCGTGGATACAACATTAGCTCTAGAAAACCCTCTCAAAAATAGAGGTAACGGAGCAGAAATGGGCGATAGTGAATCTGCAAATAGATCGTATATAATGACAACTTTTGCTTCCACTTGATGAACTAGTAAAACATTGTCAACCACGCTCACAGCAATTCTATTTGAGTACACTGGCAGAGAGCCCTGAAAACAAAAGGAGAACATTGTTGCAGAATATAAAGAAATAGGAACAGAGTACTAGGATAGTGGGATTAGATGCCAAATTCTCAAGATGCACTGAGGTTTATCAATATCAGCATATTAATTCCAAGAGAAGATGATGAGAACTTGCCTGAATTATTTAATGAAGATAAATATAGAAAATATATATCAAAGGAAGAAAATAAAGGGAGGAGATCTTATAGATTTAGGATATTATTTTATTAGCTTGTTTAATTTGATATGATTAGATTTGTAGATATCAGTAAATCTGATTTCTTTTTGCACAAGTAGAGAAGCCCATGGGCTTTAGGTTTTCTTACTCTTATTTAATAACGTAGGATTGTACTACAAAATTATGATGAGAGAAATATAGAACTTTTTACAGCGTATTGCTGCGTCCTAGCTATTCCGTGCATTCATTCGGTGTCGCTAGTTTTCCTCGTATTGAGGTTTCATCAATTATTTTCCTAGTTTATTCGTGCATCCATTCGAGTATCTAGGTTACCTCGGTATAGAGGTTTCATCAATTGGCCTCAGAGCCCGGTCTGTTATCACACGCTATTCCGCTAGCAATGGTGACTAACAAGGAACGGTTCAAAAATCTGGAAACTTCCATGGCTGAACTGAGCAACGCGGTGCGTTCATTGACGATGCAACGTGGGGAACGCTCGACGGGTGGTGGACGTCGGGATAGACGTTACGAGGGGACCACTTGGAGGCCTGGAATCATCGATCAGCAACAGGGATTGAGAAGGTTTCGACGTCGCAAGAATGACGAATCCAGATTCTCGGACGTGCGAAAGGAAAAATTCCGTGAAGTCGGGAATCATCTCGGTCGCAATAACACGCGATACCATCACAAATGTCGCCGTCGGGAGGTGGACGACATGCCAACGAGCATAACTACGAAAGGGAAGAGTCGCGTTCGCCCAGAAATAAGGGAAGAACCGAAAATGCTTTCGCTGAAATTCCGGGGTTTCATTGCGATGGATCGGGCACAGAATCGGAGGAGGGCAACGATTCCAAGGGAGGATCAGATGGCACCACAAAGGCGTCAGTGTATTTTGAGCAAGAGGGACGTCGGGAGAGAGATGTACGTGCACCAGATATCATTGATCGCGACAAGGGCAGGCAGCGATATCACGATCGTGAACCACGGATGATTCGTGGGAGAGGGAAAATCTGTTTGTGAAGTACCTCGATCTGTTCCACATGGACGGGTCGAATTGGAAGGAAGAAGGTAGGGACAATGGCGAGTCGGACGACAAAGGTCCTAAATATGACGAGGAACCAACAGAGTGGTTCGAACAGGTTAGTGAGGGTCCTAAATACGATGAAGAACCGGAAAAGCAACTAACCAAGATAAGTACAGAGGTCAAGATTGGGTTTAATCAACTAGATAGTTTCAATTCATCTGTGAAATTGGAATTAGAATTGCAATCAAGTCAGATTATACCAATAGCTACAGATGTTGAAGAATTCATTGTTGATTCAAACAATTCTCTTATACCTAAGCATCTTTAAATGCGATTTCTCTAACTTGGAAAAACGAGAAGAGTTGGATCTGGGCCCGTTTGCGTAAATCAAATGTGAATACATCGAGGATCTCCAGAGAAGAAATTTGCCAAAATCAATCATGTAGTAGCTACAATCGCGAGAATCCATGCCTCGTAAAGTGAATTTCGATGAGAGGGCCGATCCCCAACCTCTTTTGGATCAAGATAGCTCTTCAAAGAACAAAGATAAAGATAGAGTCGCTTATTCATATGCCATGGTGTCTTTGGTGTTCTCGAGATGATCTGATTTACGCATACCTCGGGGCCATGTAAAGAGAACAAATACCTCTTGAAAGTTTGGAGATCGATAAATCAATGACACAAGGTAAAGTTGAATATGGTAGACCGAACGAGAATCCGTGATGAGATCATCAACGACGGATGTATCAAAACAGAAGATGAACCAACCGAGGTTAACAATGATCAAACATATTTTTTCTCGATTGATAAAACTTGTTGTAATCATCAAGGTTTTGGTGAAATCGATCTAGACGAAGTCTTCTAGAGTTTCTAGTTTTTTGCTACCATTTTCTTCATCGACAAAAAGATTTAGCACCTCTCGGGATTGAAGTTTACGGTAATGTGGGAGGCGATCCATCGAGTGGGTGGATAACACGAACGGCGATTTAGATCTACAAGAAATCCAAGTGAAAGATTAATGCGAATCGAGACTTATTATTTAGAGGAGAGTTGCGACGATGGTGGATAACGAACAAGAACAAAAAAGATGAGGCGTATCTCGGTTAAGATGGTTCGAACAAGTCAAGTAACAAAAAAAATGAGACATTAATTTAAGGAGGAGGTAGTTTCCGGATCTTAACCTTGAGGACAAGGTTCATTTCGAACATGATGAGAACAAGAACAAAAATAAATATAGAAAATATATATCAAAGGAAGAAAATAAAGGAGAGATCTTATAGATTTAGGATATTATTTTATTAAACAAATTTGATATGATTAATTTGTATATATCGAGAACTGATTTCTTTTTGCATAGAAGCCCGTAAGGCTTTAGCATATAGTTATTAAAAGCGACTTCCAGATCTTAACCTTGAGGACAAGGTTCATTTCTCAAGCGGGGTGATGATGAGAACTTGCCCGGCAATTATTTAATGAAGATTTGAAATATAAAAAATATTTATATTTGTCAAATAACAAAATAAAAAATACTATCTCTTAGATCTTATAGATTTAGGATATTATTTTATTAGCTTTTTTCAATTTGATATGATTAGATTTGTATATATAGATGAAAGAATGAGTGATTTCTTTTTGCTAATGGAAGATGAAGATGGAGTTGGTTCACCAAGGGCTTTAGGTTTTTCTTACTGGTTATTTAATAATCGAGGTCTTTGTTGTTTTTTTCGGGAAAAATTATGATGAGAGAAATATAGAACTTTTTTTAATAACTATAGGCAGGTTTTTCTTACTCTTATTTAATAACGAGGATTGTACTACAAAATTATGATGAGAGAAATATAGAACTTTTTACATTCATTCTTGTCTAGCTATTCCAAATGCATTCATAGTTTTCTCGTATTGAGGTTTCATCAATTATTTTCCTAGTTTATTCGTGCATCCATTCGAGTATCTAGGTTACCTCGGTATAGAGGTTTCATCAGAAGAGAGCAAACTTCAGATGGAAAATTTTATAATCTAATGATTAACTCCAGTTGATTGGTTGAGCAGTTGCACAGAATAATGCAGAGAATGCACTTCACATAGAACAACAAATTGCAAAGAAATTTTCAGCTTAATGATCATATCCTTATCTCATTCATAGTGGAAGGATTTCCAGAAATGTACATAAGGCTCATATTGGAGCTTGAATTCTGCGGAGAAGTAAGAAACCTTTTCCCATGTTTGCTTTCAGGGTGACCTAGAATTAACTGCATTTATATTGTCAAACGAGCCACTGCCAACCATCACATTTGTTCATACGTTTTCCCAAGCGTTTGGATACACAGAGTATCTTTTTAGTTTGATAATTTAGAGAATAATTTTCTTGGAAATCTATTTGTACAAGTTATGCTTTTATCTTACTTCTCCATTTGTTCATACATTCTCCAGGCATATTTGGGGAAGAAGCATGAAACACTCAGTTTACATAGTTGGTTGCACTGAAGAGAAAATCCATTGGTTAAACAAGTAGCATGGTTTTCAAAAAACAACTTGCCTGTTGTACTACAGCATCTCTGTAAAACCTATAAGAGTGAAGCAGCATCGCAACTCTATCAAACTGCAGGCAGTAAATTCTGCCATACCTGTAAATTTATGACGGAGAATATGATAAAACAGTGCCATCTCAAATTCAATCAACTAGTTAACAGTGAGCTAAAGGTTAAAAAAAAGAACATACACAGTGATAATATGGACATCTTCAGCAGTAAGAGAGGGATTATTATTTGCCTGAGGTTTGCCCATCACCATCTCAAACTTGGGCAGGCGGATTATTCCAGCAGATGACAGCTAACAGGAAATATAGCAGATTTGTCTCATAAGAAAGATACTAGTGTTGTTTGATTAAAAGATGCTATAACATGTCAAGTTAATAAAAGACAGGCAAAGTAACTTTGTTCTCATCCGAGGCATAGAAGAAACCAACAAGAGAATGCCTGTTCTTCTATATGCAGCTTAATAATTTCATAATCAGTCATTAAAGATTACTTCCAGCATTAGAGCGCAATCAGGTAGGGAATATGTTAGGATAAGCTGAGAAATTAAATTCTCTAATTAAATACAGAAACCATCATAACTAACATCATAAATACATACTATCACTCAAATTGTCAGCAAAAGCCAGGTATGAAGACAGAAGTTGAGTCCAGATAGGTGAGAAACTCCTACCTGATAACCAGTAAAGGTCTTGCACTGAATTCCCGAGGCAAGTACTACCAACCTGCTTTCATGAGTGTAGATATACCAGCTAATGCTCAATTTCTTCGTCTGAACTAAATGAAGGCTGTGGGACTCATTATTGTATGAGTATAACTCTAACCCACTGCAATCACATAGAGCATTAAGTAACTTAGGAGACAAATTTCTCACAAGCATACCTGCAGCAGGATAAATACATCATGCCTGGAGATAGCACTTAGAAACATGGACATGAAAATTCTCAATTATAAGGTGAATATTAGTTGTAGTTTCTCATCTTCAGAAAATCAAACTAGACAATGCCTCTGATATCAGAAACAGTTAAATGCAAGGTATGCTCCTTCTGGGGAGTGTAAAAACTTACGAGTCTGTTATTTGGCAATATACTTCAGAGCTTTTAAGACCAAAGACATCGTGCCTGGAGACAGCACTTAGAAACATGGACATGAAAATTCTCAATTGTAAGGTGAATATTAGTTGTAGTTTCTCATCTTCAGAAAATCAAACTAGACAATGCCTCTGATATCAGAAACAGTTAAATGCAAGGTATGCTCCTTCTGGGGAGCGTAAAAACTTACGAGTCTGTTATTTGGCAATATACTTAAGAGTTTTTAAGACCAAAGATGACAAGGAGAATATAGTAGTAGGACGAATAAGAAAAATTATATATCTGACGCTAAGGAAGCATTTCTACAGTTCTGCCTTTCAAAAGTCTAACGTACTCTTACTTACAGCATTAATGCATTCCACAGTGATGCACACGGGTTTAAGTAGTTACCTGGTTTTCACAAACACAATATCACAGGTCGGAGAATCTGTCCAAAAGAATCCCAGGATGCTTTCTGACTCAGAACTACACTTTTGACTAAATGTATCTCCTGATTCTTTGTTCCAGACCTGGATCTCATGACTAGATCGCTGGATAGCCAAAAGCTTGAGATCTAATGAATATCGAATAGAGAGCACGGGTCCTTCACGTATTGGATCAGATGAGGGAGCAACATGAGGGTCATATGGAGCAGTTTTCCATGAAAACACCTATGTATGACATAATATTTAGTTGAAACAAAACTAACCCTGCATCATATGAGCATGTTTTGTTAATTATTACCTGATTAGATGTCAATGAGAGAATTAGTTTATTCCCATCATCATAAAATAAACTCCTTGATTCAGGAACATGGCATCTTAGAGGTGGGTATTGAATGTAAACATGTGATAGGGCATTAGATCCACTAAAGCAAGAATGACTAGAAGAAGATGCCTCTCCAACCATGCTATTTAGTTTCTCTTCTCAATTAAGTAACTAAGACTTCAGTGGGGTGAGTGAGGCGCAGTAGATGTGTGGTAACAAACAAACCTTCTCTGTGATAGATGCAATATATAACAAGAACATCAATCAATATTATGTCTTGATTGAGTAAAAACAAAATTCTGGACTGAAATAAACCTTACCAAGGAATTGGAGCCTTCAGCGCCCAGTGCAAGTATTTCCTGAAGTCAAATCTTACCTCTCAGCTGAAGCAAAAAAAAAAAAACTGTATGTCATATAAGAGAAGCACGGAAAACTCAATGGATGAAGGGGAAGATAAGGAAAAGGAAAAATAGGAAATCAAGGTAAATTTGTCATCATAAACACTTGGATATTTAAACTTGCCATACCACATTCTGCATGCAATTCTTCAAAACGTGAATTCTTTTGAACACATGTCTCGCTCAACTTCTGGAACCCTTGAAGAAACACAAGTACCATATAGTTTAGCCTGAAAAATGTAAATATAAGTAATATGTACCGATATCTCCAGTACATGCTTGCATTCTACAGGAAACCTTGAGATGGATGAGAAAATCAATAAGAGACTGCAAATTTGTCCTAGATCCAGATAAACTCACTGAAATAAAAAATTAAATAGAACTAGAGACCCAGAACAATATGTGCATGCAGTTAACTACAAGTTACTTTTAATTCATGGAGTAACCAAATCAATTTAACGTATTGGCAAAAACAGCAATCAGAATGACTTTTATAGAAATGCATGCGTTATTCCATGCAAAGAGTTCTGGTCTAGATACAGAAAATTCTGGAAGAGAAACAATCCAATCTATGCATGTCATAATCAGAGAATACTCATTGTTTTTCCAACCACCCATTAAAGACAGATCCTTGGTGTTTTGCATCAAGCAGACAGCAAGAGGCTCAAAATCTGTCAATAATTCAAGCTTCATTATACAAGAGTTCGATAAGAAAGTGCTTGCCACTCCATGTACTTGGTCGGTTCAGTATCCAAGGATTTTGAACAAGTAAAACACGGTCAAGGAATCCTAATTTCAAAATTATATTCCAATTCTTTTATTCATTACTATAATACTATTCCCTTTTAACACACAGAAAATTGGAAATTCTGCGTAATCCATTAAATGATTCTCTTCAATTCCTATAATGAAGAACACACCCACACATACATAAAGTAAACCAATGAACAAACAACAGTTAATACAAATAAACCTGAGCTGAGCAATTAACCAAAACCCTCTTTAGCAAAGACGTTGTAGCATGATTCTTATCCTTCATAACTGGAATTAAAACACCATAACAATAAAATCAATAACTAATACAACGATGGATAAATAGAACTTAAAAAAAAAAAAAGATGAAGAAGAAGGCGTCACCTTAGGAGTTGACCATCCCCAAAGGCAATACGTATTCTATGTCGCTGTAAATCGAAAATCAGAATCCGAACTCTTAATAATAACAATGCGGGATTTCCAGGTGCGATACTTCAACAGACTACACAGTTCACCTAATCGTCAAACGACGACGCTTTACCCGGGTTCAGCAAAAATGCATATGTGGGCTTTCCTACTTGGGCCCAAAATAGTTCAGTATGAACATCAGCTATCTATATTTGGGCTAATGCTAAATTGGGCTAATTGAGTAATTTTTTGGCCCAGGTTATTTGCACCGCCAACATTAGTAAAGACACCTCTTCAAAATTTTAATAAAAATTTCTCAACAAAAAAAGACTATTCTACCCATTTCATTCCCTCATCAGACTGCAGCTACTGTTGTCGCCGCCTCCGTACGCGGCTGCAGTCGCCGACACCGCCCCTTACACAATCCTCGTCGCCGGAATTTAGAATGCCAAATGTCATCTGTAACCGATCAAGAAACTAAGACTCCTTGAATCAAAATATGCAAATTTCCAAAAATAAAGATTAGAAAAAAGTGACCGATTTCAACAATAATATTCACTTATTCAGAAATTATCTAAAATGAGATTCCAAGTTTGAATTCTTATAAAGTTATTTGTGTGTCGGAGTTGTGGTGCCGGGTAGTGCGGTGCGGCGAAGATGCAGTCGGCGGCGGTGGAGATGCTATGCGGTGGGGACAGAGACGCGGGGCGGTGGTGGAAAGGGGGTGGGGCTGTTTGCAGGGGGAAATATGGTGGTAGTGGACTTCAGATTTGCTGGTAAGAAGAGGAGAGGGTGGGGTGCGTGCTTGTTGCTGCAGGCTGAAGAAGAAAGACATGGAAGGAGGGTATTTTGGGAGAATTAGGGGTGGTGTACTAATCCTAAAGGGAGTGTACTAATCCAGGTGGTGAATATACTAAAAACGTCGGTGTGAAATGTGAATAACCTACGCCTAATTTTTTTCTTATACATTGGGACACAGATTTAGGCTTAACCGTTGGCCCATTTAGTGAAGGGGCAAAAAAGAACACACCAATAAGATATGTTCATTTTTATTTTATTTTTTCAGATAATTCCTAATAATATTTTATCGTTCATATAAAACGGACTCAACATGAGACATATTACGAACCAACACAAATCAACACATATTATTTTCAAAGTGTTAATATATTCCATCTTACCATAAAATTATATTATTGAATGCAATTACGTTTTAAAACCTGTTGAAGCCCTCAATGCAAATATGAAATATTTACTCGTATATCAAATCCATTAAATCTTTGTTTTGGAGAAAATTCAATAAATCCCATTGTGAGGATCAAAACATGGAGTGATTGAATGATCAATTGTTGGTTCAAGTCAGTTTGGATGAGGGCTTTCAGAAAGATCCTTGGATAGAACCACGTAAAATTTGGATTATGTTTTGGATTTGAAGAACTGGTTCTAAATCTTTTGAATCAAGGCTATTAGTTGTGAAACTGGGAAATGAGCCGGTTTACTCACTGAATCTGTTTCACATAACAAATTATCTTATATGGGAACACATGCGGAACGATTTTCATCTTCGAATTGAGCGGTTTCGAGTTGGTGGTTCACCAAATTGATTGAGGGGTTTCATTTGGTGGTTCATTAGCTTTAGTTTTCATCTTTACACTTCTTCATTTTCTTAGAGATTCCGAGATACATGCTGTGAGTTAGGGGTTCCTGAGTGAATTCTTGAATATGATTTTATTCATGAGTGTTATTGGTTGTAATATGTAGTTGATTAATCGTTTGATAGTGGAAGAGTGCCCCGATCCCGTGGATGTAGATCTTTCTTGGATAGAACCACGTAAAATCTCTGTGTGTTATGTTTTGGTTTCTGATTTCGTTCTTAGCTTAACTAATACTGTATAGTTCTGCAAGTAATACTTTTGCTAGCAATCTTGAAAAGATATCTTGGACATTAGTTTTAACAAAATTTGCGCCAAAAATCTCCGAAACGCGGATTGAAGAATGACATCAATGAAGCTTGGATTATTGTGAAGAGTTTATTGGAAAGAACGATTTACAGTGTATTATATCCAAAAAAACCCGTATTCGAAAATCAAGATGAGAGTCTTTTAAGGCTCAATATTCAACATGGATTAGGGAATGCTCGCTACCATCCGAAAACTAGATCAATTGGCTTATGCCTTCATCAACAACAACTTCTACGAATCTTGTTAAGAAGAACGAGATTCTGGAAAAAACACATAGTGCTATCATCCTATGTCTTGGGGATAAACCTCTTCGAGAGGTGGCTAAAGAGAAATCCACTTTGGATTTGTGGAAGAAACTGGAGAGTTTGTATCATTGCCAAAGTATGTTTCTAACAAGTTGTACATGAAGCGTAAACTTCTTGCATTCAAGATGATGGAAGAGAAAAATTTAATCAAATGTAACCAATAATATGGCCAAAATAGGCAAAACTTTGATGAATTAATAGGTCTATTGATGATTTGGAAAGTCTTGAGGTGAAATTAGAAGATGATGATAAGGCATTGATGTTCTTGAATGCTTTACCAAAACCCTTTTTTATTTCAATCGATATAGAGAGTTTCAAGGATACTTTGTTGTTTGGAAGACAAGAACAATTGAGTTTTGATTCTATCCAAACTACAATCAAGACAAAATTTCTTCAGCTGGAGGGTGAAAATAAATCTACCAAGGATGGTGAGAGTTTGAATGTAAAGTTTAAGGGTGGAAAAGAAGAAGGAAAATCGATTAAATTTAAGAAAAAATGGCAAAGTCCAATCGCATTCTGCAATAAATCATCAAGAAATCTTCCGGTTTTGTTGAAAAAACATCTAAATGTTTCTCTTGTCATAAGAAACAAATTAAGGGCATTTGAAGAAGAAAAATAAACATTTATCGCCTTATCGATAGGGAAAAGAAAGCTCAAGAAACTCCAAATGAAGCAGGTTGTAAGTCCGCGACGCCTTGGGGGTTGGAAGGTTAACTGAAATCTTCCGTAAGAAATGATGTAATTATTTCGCCGATCTTTTGAGTTTAAATAACAATAACCAAACCAGAGCAAGATCGTGAAGGATGGGTGTTAGATTTTGGTTGTTCCTTTCACATGTGTCCCATGGAGAAATTGTTTGAGGATCTAAAGTTTCAGGATGGAGGCCTTGTACTTCTTGGAAATGATGAGAGCTGTAGGGTGAAAGGAATATGATCTGTGAAAATTAAGATGTTTGATGGGAAGAACATGATTCTTTCAGATGTCAGATATGTCCCAGGTCTCAAAAGAAATCTCATCTCACTAGGATCCTTGAAGGCACTTGGATATGAGATTAACACTGAAAAGGGCTCAATTCTCACACTACAAGAAAATAGGGAAATAGCGACGAAAATTTAGCGACAAAATTAAATTTCATCGCTAAAATCAACATTTTAGCGACGATTTAGAAAATTTCATCTCTAAATTTCATGATTTAATGTTTGCGACGAAATTAAAATATTTCATCGCTATATTAACGACAAATTATGTTATTTTGTAGGTAATCACCAGAACAACGATGAAACCTTTATTTCATCGCTAATATTTTAGCGGCGAATTATAAAATGTCATCGCTAAATTTCAAAATTTAATGTTTGCGATGAAATTAAAATATTTCATCGCTATATTAGCGACAAATTATGTTATTTTATAGCTAATCACCAGAATAACGATTAAACATTTATTTCATCGCTAATATTTTAGTCTCCTTTAATTAAAAAAAAAATTTCATCGCTAAATTTCAAGATTTAATATTTTGATTCCGAAGAAATTAAAATATTCCATCACTATATTTTTGAAAAAATAAAAAAACAAATTACGTTTTATTGTAGCTAATAATTAGAATAGCGATTAAATTTTTATTTCATCGCTAATATTTAGCTTTGGCTTAATTAGATAATTTCGTTGCTAAATTTTCAAGATTCAACATTTATGGACAAAATTAAAATATTGCATCAGTTTTATTATATTAATGCGACCAATTACGTTACTTTGTAGCTAATGATCTTAAATTATAGCTTTATAATAGCGATGAAAATTTTATTTCATTGCTAATATTTAGCTCAATATTGTGAATCATATAATTTCCTAAAACCGATTGCTAAATTCTAAGATTTAATATTTATTTTTTTCCATGTTTTTAGACGATTAAAATATTTTATCGTTATATTAGCAACCAATTATGTTTTTTTGTAGTTAATAATTAGAACAACGGTGAAAATTTTATATCGTCACTAATATTTAGCTTCGAAATAAATAATTTCATCGCTAAATTTCAAGATGTAATTTTGCAACGAAATTAAAACATTTCATCGCTATATTACCTATCAATTATATTATTTTTTTGCTAATAATCATAATAGTGATGAAAACTTTATTTCATCGCTCATATTTTAGCGGTGAATTAGATAATTTAAACCTCGTTGCTAAATTTCAAAAAAGCCATTGGATTAATATTTACTGTTTGAAAATTAAAATATTTCATAGCCATATTAGCGATCAATTATGTTATTTTGTAGCTAATAATCAAATAGCGATGAAAATTTTATTTCACCGCTAATATTTTAGTGGTAAATTAGAAAATTTCATTGCTATATTGATGATGAATTATTTTATTTGTAGCTAATAATGATTAGCGACAAAATTTGAATTTCATCGTTAATTGTTTAGGGGAAAATTAGAAAATTTTTGTTTCTAAATTCCAAGGATTAATAATTTGAATGCACAAAAATTAAAATATTTCATTTCTATATTAGCGACAAAATTAAATTTCATTGCTAAAATCAACATTTTATTATTTTGTTTTTATAGCTAATAATTAGATAATCGATGAAAAAATTTCAATTATATTAGAAAAATGTCGCTAATATTTTAATGGCTTAAAATATTTCATCGTTAATTACATAATATATTACACAAACATTTTTTTTAATTAGTATCCTAACCATTATACAATATAATACACAACTAATTTTTTTTAAAATTAATATTATTGGAGTTTGTGAAAAATACATTATATATTCAAAAGATTTAGAAAAGATCATTGCTAAGGAATATATTTGAAAATTATCTAAGATTTAATATTTGCGTCAAGATTAAAATATTTTATCGTTGTTTAGCAATCAATTATTTTATTTTGTAGTTAATAATTAATCAAATTTTATGGGTTCATTTTTTTTAATATTTAGCGTCGAATGAAAAATTTTTAATTTCAATCAATTTTGAAATTAAAATATTTCATCGCTATATTAAACAATCAATTATATTATTTTTAACATAAAACTTCACATCGATAATTTATTATCACTACTAATGTCCCGATCAATTATGTTATTTTGTAGTTAATAATCAATATAAAATTTTTATTTTTCAATTATCACTTAGAAAATAATGCCCTTTATTTTATTTGTATTATAATTAGCGACAAAATTTTTTTATGTTATGTTTAATAAAATTAGAAAAATTTTGTTTCTAAATTCCAATATTATCAAGAAAAAACACCTTAAATTTATATTATCACAATATATTAATATTTTAATAATAATTACTTAATATATAATATAAATCATTAGTACTCCTTATAATAATTTAGCTTACATTATATATTCAAAGATAGATTATCTTTGTAAACTTGTTCATAGTAACAAATATTTTTTTTCAAACTTGTTTCACCCTATACTTTTTCCATCCATTATTATTTGTTAATATTTATTTCAAAAGATTCGCAATTTTGTTAATTTGGTAAATAATTTTGGCAAGAAAAATCTAATTATTTTTAAATTTAAACCAGTTTCTGAAATAAATGAACAATATATATATATATATATATATATATATATATATATATATATATATATATTATAATTTTGAAGAATTAATAATTTTAAACTAATAATATTAATATAAATCCCCAAAACCCTTCCCCCAATCCCCAAAACCCTTCCCCCGCTGCCAAAAGATCGTGGATGACGACGGATTCATCGATTTGAACGAGTTCAAGGCGTTCCACTGCGGCGGCGGCGACGGCGACGACAACAAGGAGTTGAAGGAGGCCTTCGATCTGTACGACAAGGACAAAAACGATAAGATTTCCGCCACCGAATTGCACTTTAGCTTGAAATTGTCTTTTCTTGTTTTTACTCATTGGTTATACAATACCAAATATGAATTGGAGATGAACATTCATATTTCTTTGTCGCTTTCTTCATAAACATAAGGAGGAAAAATGGTCTTACACTTTTGTTTTCAGTGTATGCAATGAAAACTTGAATAAATCTCTAAAAAAACAGTCCAAGAGATTTATGGAATATGATTTTCGCAATCTTTCAGTATATGGAAGTTTTGCGCAATTTGATTAATTTGCTAAACATTCGATATTGTGTTTATATATGTGTGCAGTCTCAGACGAGAATTTGGCTTGGAAACCTTCTCAACATTTCCTCTATCTGATTTGGCTTGGTAAGAATGCAACTCTTCCTCTCTGAGCAGTTTCCACTGGCCTTCGACAGCTTCATAACCTTCTCTTGGGCTCGCTCGCTGCTGCTAACAAAGTCTCGATTGATTTCACTTCCTTTAACTTAGATGTTTCAAATTGCTAAGTTTTGAAAAATTCAATTATGAGAGGTTATAGCTATGCCCAATTCTAAGGTTTCACACAAAATCTATTGTTGTGAATTAATTGATATTTTGTTGATTTCAGGGGCAAATTTTGGATTAATAGATTGTAGAATCACAAATAATGAGGTATTAAGGTTTTCCTCTCTTCTCTTATGATGTCATTTATTTAGTTTAGTAATTTTTGCACATGTATGTATCGAACCCAAACGTTCTATTTTTTTGAATATGTACAAACTAGGTAAGAAAAGAACGTTGCAAATCGAGCTAAGTTGAAAGTTAATCATTGTGGAGGTTCAAAAAGTCCTTTGTGCGTCACATGAGTTATGAAACTGTAAGTATTTAACTTTTTATTATTCAATACTTGATAAATTATATATAATTTTTAATTGCATAGTCTTTGAGTAACTTGTTATCTCTTTTTATAGGTTGTTGATATATCGATTACGAGCGTTCCTATGATGACCACAAGATTCTTAGATTTGTAGACTTTTTTACCATAGATTGTTAGATTAAATTGTAAATACTTGATCTTGTAAATTTCAGATTTATATTGATTGCAATATTGTTCAATTTATACTTTAATGTATTTTGTGGTTAAGAAGTTGAAACTTATCCTTACTTACAAATTGTCTGCAACTAGTTCAGGTAGAATTTTTTTAAAAAAAATTAATAATAAATTATGGTGAAATTAAAAAATTCGTAGTTGATATTTATGATTTCATACAATATTTTGTTGCTATCGATGCTAATTTTGCAATGAAATGTACAATTATATTGTGAATATATGGTTTGTGATGAATTATGGCATGTGGTCGCTAATATTTGCAATGAAATAAAAACTTTGCAACAAAATTTAGCAATGAAACCCATATTTTTATCGCTAAGATTTGCGACGAAAACCAATATTTCATCGCTAACATTTGTGACAATTCATATTTTCATCGCTAACATTTGCAATGAAACTCATATTTTTCATTGCTAACAATTTGCAACGAATCCCATATTTTCGTCACTAGCATTTTGCGATGAAACCTAAATTTTCATCGCTAACAATTTGCGACGAAACCCATATTTTCATCGCTAACAATTTGCGACGAAACCCATATTTTCATCGCTAACATTTGCGATGAAAAGAAAATATTCGTCGCAAACAGGTTAGCCACGGGTGCATTGCGACAAAGCTGGCGACAAAATAATTTCATCGCTAATTCATGTTAGCGACGAAAATAATAGATTTAGCGACGAATTTTTTCGCAGCTAATTTCCTGTTTTCTTGTAGTGTCATAACTAAGTCCAGAAGAACTGCGATGAAGGGTGAGAAGTCAAATGGCGTGTATGTGTTGACAGGAGAAACTGTC
The DNA here is from genome assembly GCA_037126765.1 of Stenogyne calaminthoides. Taxonomy (NCBI): domain Eukaryota; kingdom Viridiplantae; phylum Streptophyta; class Magnoliopsida; order Lamiales; family Lamiaceae; genus Stenogyne; species Stenogyne calaminthoides. The sequence continues at coordinate 2,913,402 of JBBCBC010000020.1, read as the reverse complement.
ACTGCAACTGCAGATGCTACTGTTGTGTTCGATATAATTATTCAGCATTAATCGAACACGTAAGAGAGACACGTGTAATATTCTACTATTAAAATAATCATGCTCGATGGACAAGTGTGCTCGCCGCTCGCCGACCAAACAAGTTTGATCGCCAGATCGCCACTTGTCAACCAAGCGAACATACTCGCCTATGAAGTAAGTTTTGTTCGCCAGCCTGCTATTTACCAACCAAAGTTGTTAAAACCACCTACCGAGCAAACAGGCATGTTCGCCACTCAGATCAGGAAAGGAAGAATCAGATAAGTTGAGTCAAATGAATCTGAGGACTCAGACAAACCTGAGGGCTCAGACAAGTCTGAGGACTCAGACAACCTGAACACTCAGACATCCTGAAGGGTCAGTATGCTCGATACTCAGATATCCTAAGGGCTCAGACATCCTGAAGGGTCAGTATGCTCGATGCTCAGACAACCTGAGGGGTCAGTATGCTCGATGCCCAGATATCTTGAAGGCTCAGACATCCTGAGGGCTCAGACATCCTGAGGAGTCAGTATGCTAGATGAGGACAGTATTCCGGTATAAAATTGATATGGTTTAATGGGGCGAACAAAGCATTCAGTCGAGCAAAAGATTGATTTGGACGACCAAAAGAGTGCCTTATAGACAAGCAAGCGCAAAGACCAATCTAGAAGACGGAGTTGGAAACGTGGCAGCATTACATGAGTTCTTGCATGGCCCGAAGTCTCCAGCTCATGCTTGCCAAACCAGCTCATGCTTGTCAAAGTGCTATAAATAGAAGGAAAAACAACAAGATAAAGGTTCAGAAATTTCCCAGAGGGGTAAGGGTTACAAGAAATTTCCCAGAGAGGTGAGGTATACAAAAATTCGAGAGTTCATCCATACACATAAGAAACCCTAGCACTCATATACCAATTCTTCAAATCATCTTCATCCATAGCGATTCATCTTCATGAGATGTATCACATATTGTACGTGTAAAACTCGCAATACTACATCCCTGGCTTGGTATGCCCCCAGAGTAGTCATTTCTTGACGAACTGGGTCAACAAATTCCTCTTATTTACAGTTTATTTTACACGTACATGTTTTGTTTGTGAGTTGTCACCGAATTAGCCACATAATATTCTCCATATAAAACGACTGGCAAACAAATTGGCGCTAGAAGGAGGGTACCAAAAAACTAACCCATACACAAACCCTTAGTTAGCCGAGGCAGAAAAAAGAAATATAATGCATCAATCTAGGAACACACAGACAGAGAGGTCGGGGCAAAGCCGACCTCACGACCGGAAAGAGGCTCAGCGCCAACCTCACAAAGATCAGATAGTGGAGACCATCAATCTTGAGGATATTGCCAATGATCCGGCGGCCACAACAAAGGCCATCGCTTTCTTGCTGCGAGCACAGAAAGAGAGGGCCGAAAAAGAGTTGGCCAAGTTAAAAACTCAAGAGGATGAAGATCGACGCCGATACACACGATGGCGAGCAAGTTAAAAAGAAGTCGAAGCGGGCCAACAAAAAGAGCCGATGATATCGCTCGATGACGCAACGACCTCAAGGGTCCGCACCATCATGGACGTTTGAGCGTTTGAGGCCTCCGCCAAAGACCGAATCGGCAATAATAGGCGGGATCCGTATGACCCGCACACGCCGCGACAAAAGGACACCCCAAGAAGCACAATACCGCCGCCACTATCACCGACGATATCACGGCGATAAATCTGAAGAGAAAGTTACGAAGACCCGACCACCAATCCCGTGTTCGATCTTTGTCCGACCCACATGTCCATCTCGGCAAATACTCGAGACTTTATGATCGCCATGGGTACCACAGACGCGGCACGAAGGCCGATCATTCCCCATGACTTTGGGTGATCGGGCACATAGATGGTTCTCTACTTTTCCCGCCTCGTCCATCACATCTTTTTTTCAATTGGGACAATAATTCTTGTCCCATTTCTCATCCATGTGTAAAAGGCCTCAAATACAAAAAACAAAGGTTGGCGCATTTTCCCAATTAAGAGGTGAGTCCGACCGAGCATACATCGAAAAGATTTGATAAATGTTTGTATGATGGGGCCCCGGTTGAAGAGGATGCCAAGATCCTCGCGGTGGTCGGAGGCCTCAACCACGAATCTTGACATGTGGAAAGCCATGCACCAAGACCGGCGAACACATATTCGGGGGACCCGAGAGCGACGCGACCAAGATCATAGCTATGCAAGATCTACTCGCCCGATCCAATGATTGGGTCGAGAAACAACAACTAAGAAAGTTTTTGGGAAGAAAGTGATGAATGAAGGGGTAAAACCCCTGTGCTCTTTCAAACCATTCAAGAAAGGGCCGGAGAAAAACGCCTCTACTGAAGTCTTCGGGCATTTCAAAGAAAACAATTTTAACCAAATCAAAGATCGGACATGTTAGATAGGCCTCAAGAATCATAATGGATAAGATCGGCTTAATGCTTCCAAATATTGTAATTATCACGAAAGTACATCGGGCACAATACGTAAGATTGTCGCGATCTACTTGGCTGTTAACTTTGAAGCTATAACAAGATAATCATCTTACCCAGTTCCTAAAAAAGCCTGCCATGCAAAGCATCCATCAGGTGAAGGTGGCGAGCACATCAGCTAGCACGCCACCCTCTCACCAAATTATTTTTTCAGAAGACGATCTCGACGGTATAATAACTCCCCACAATGACTCCTTAACCATCAGTGCTCGTCTCCTCGGGTTGAAGGTGCACCTCCTCCTGGTTGATACCGGAGCGTATGCGAACATTTTGTTCGTCAACACTCTGCGCCAAATGAAAAAGCAAGTTGGGGACTTGAGCAGTTATATTGAACCATGTGATCATACCATTATGGGTTTTGGGGAATCTGTAACCCGACCCTATGGTATGATTAGGTTAGGAGTCGAGTTAGAATCAACTCTAAATCCGGAGATCCGACGAACTAGAATGTTAGATTTTGTAATCGTTGATGCTCCGTCTACTTATAACGGGTTTCTAGGTCGCCCGTTTATTCAGGAATTTAAAGCGGCATGTTCTACGTATTATTACTGTGTTAAATTTCCAACACAAGATGGAACGGGTAGCGTAAAAGGAGATCAGAAGAAAGCTCGAGATTGTTTGCTATCATGTACACCAGAAAAGCAAAATATCGTTAACATGATGGAGCAAACATGGGAGATCGGAAAGTCAAGCCAACAGGCAAATATGTTGTCAAAATATCCTTTGACGACCACAAATTTAACGAGCACAGCTCCCCACGCAAACACAGAACGCGCGAACACAGTATCCGGGATGGCAACTCATGTCCCAGATCTCCCATATCTAATGAGTATTGATCCGCCAAACGAGCAACCAACCTAGAACCTCGCATAGGTTTCGAACCTATGGAGGTTGATGATGAACACCGGGGGTCGATCGAGGATCCTCGGTGGAAACAAAAAAGAAAGCGAGCAACACCGCCGAACACCGAGTCTATCAATATCGACCAATTCAATGCATTCGAAGTTAGAAGTGTTCATTGGTTCGGAATTACTTGAACCAATTCGAACAGAAATGATTGCTTATCTTCAAGCAAACTTGGATGTGTTCGCCTGGTCGCACGAGGACATGGTTGGAATTGATCCAAAACATGCATGCCACTCCCTCAACCTTGATCCAACACAAACTCCAGTTATCCAGAAGCGCATAAAGTTCAGTCCGGAGAAATATGCGGCCATGAATAGTGAAATCAAAAAGTTGCTCGTTAATAAACTGATTCGAGAAGTAAAATGCCCAAGATGTCTTGTGAACCATGTGCTCGTCCGCAAGTCTAATGGATCTTGGAGGCTATGTATTGATTTCATTGATTTAAACAAGGCATGCCCGAAAGATAACTTCCTGATGCCGCATATCGATTATTTGGTCGATTATACAGCAGGCCATGAGCTCATGACCTTCATGGATGCTTTTGCTGGTTATCACCAAATACCCATGCATCCGGACGATCAAAAGAATACGGCGTTCGCGCAGAAAAAGAATATGTACTGTTGGCAACGCATGCCATTCGGATTAAAGAATGTCGGGGCAACATATCAACGTTTGGTGAACAAAATGTTCGACGAACACATCGGCCGAACAATTGAGGTATATATTGATGATATTGTGGTAAAGAGCGAACACAAGGAAGACCACATCACCCACCTCGCACAAACGTTTGATATACTCAGGGAGTACAACATGAAGCTAAATCCGAAAAATGCGACTTTGGGTTCACTCAAGAAAATTCCTCGGACATATGGTCAGTCAACGGGGGATTGAAGCGAACCCGTCAAAGATTCAAGCCATACTTGACATGCAGGCCCCCAGGAGTGTGAAAGAGGTCCAAAAGTTAACCGGACGTTTAGCTTCCGTAAGCGGTTTATATCACGAAACTGGGGACAAATGCAAACCTTTCTTTGATGCATTAAAGAAAGGGAAATTCGATGATGTGAGCACCGCCAAAATGCATTCAATCATTGAAGCGAAGATTTTGCGTCTACTCGCACAATCGCCTAAGCCTATCCTGCATTTAACAACTCTATTTGTATCTTGCTGCATCCGAACATGCAATTAGTGTTGTGCTCGTACGAGCAGAAGGGATGACACACTTGCCCATTTACTATGTAAGCCAAGTGCTCAAAGAAGCCGAGCTCCGGTACCCTCCAATCGAAAAAAAAAAAGCATATGCTCTCCGTTATGAGTGTTCAAAATTGCGACCATACTTTTTCGATCACTCACGAGGTAATCTTGACCACATTCCATTGCGCCAAGTCCTCCAATCGACCGAATCTTCGCGAATGATTACTCAAGTGGGTGGTGGAGTTAAACAATTGGCATTACGTTTGCCCATAAACAAGAATAAAGGGCCAAGCTATGGCGATTTTATGGTCGAGTTGACATATCCACAAATGCCCTAAAAAGTCATCGACCAACCATGGCATATATGCGTTGATGGCTCATCAACAAGTTCAAGAGCCGGAGCGCGCAGACGTAGTTCTCATCAAAATTTCAACTAGACAAACATTCACAATGACCCATCCGTTTTGATTTCCCGCTACAAATAATGAAGCCGAGTACAAAGCTTTGATCATTTGGACTACGATGGCTATGACAATGGGAATTCAAAGGTCGATGATTTACAAATGATTCTCGATAATCGTTTATCAAGTAACCGGCGAGTACGAGGCCCGAGGCGAATGATGACACAATATCGAGAATTAGCAAAGCGAGTTGCTTGAGCAATTCGAACAAGTTTTCATAGAACAATTACCACGATTGGGTAATTAGCTTCACGATGCCTTGCACGCCTCGATAGCGGAAGGAGTGATTTAACACAACGGACATTGTGGTCGTCTACAACTTGTTCGCCATCGATTCCTAGAGTTTTGGTCGCCCATGTAATGGTGAACACGAAAACCCGGATGACTCAATCTTGAAGTTACTTACAAAGGGACTTCTCCCCGAGAATAAAGCGCAGTTACTTCGTCCAGACATAATTTGCTCGTTATACTATCTTAGACAAGCATTTGTACAAAAGAAGTTTCTCACTTCCACTATTGAAGTGTATTACTCCCCAAGAGGGTCATGTGATTCTCGAGCAAATCCATGATGGAGTATCGCGAAAACCATACAGTGGGCCTCGCCCCGCACATAAAATTATCAGACAAGGTTATTATTAGCCAACCCTCAAAAAAGATTCGCTCGCGTATGCTCGCGCGTGCCACAAGTGCCAGGTACATGCCCCACTTATTCATAGCCCACCAAGAACTAGTGTCGGTTCTGACCCCTGCGGCCATTTGCTAAATGGGGACTCGATTTGATCGCCCATTTCCTCTTCGCACATCGAGAGTAAAATATGCCGGTGGTTGCCGCTTGATTACTATACTAAATGGGCGGAAGCCGCCATTGTCAAAATCACCCGAACAAAGAATGTGGAACTTTGTTTGGAAAAATATCATTTGTCGTTTTGGGCTTCCCAGTCATTAGTAACCGATAATGGCAAACAATTTGATGGAAGTGAATTCGGCGAAATTGTGCTCATTTGGGCATAAAAAACATTACTCAACTCAGATTATCCCCAAATCAAATGGACAAGTTGAAGTTGTTAATAAAATTATCAAGCATACCCTCAAGGCCGGACTTGATAATTCGAGATGGGGATTTGAAAGAGTTCATACGAAATATTATGGGCCTATCGAACAACTTTCGAACATCAATCTGCGGAGACCCCGCTTGCCACGGCATTTGGTGCGAAGTTTGTTATACCAAGAAAATCAAGATTCCAAGTCATCGAACAATGACTTTTGGAGAGCACAACAATGACCAAAGCCGCCACGAAAAGTGCACTGTTAGAAGAAAGAAGGACGGAAACTGATTTCAAGAATGCTATGTACAAAAAGAGATCAGAAAAGTTCTATAACTCCAAAGTCCGAACACGCAGGTTCAATGTGGGCGAGCTGGTCTTAAGACGAGCAACGGGGGTATCAGGTGGTATGTTTGGCCGAGCATGGGAAGGCTCATTCAGAGTTACAGAACGTTTGTTAAATGGGGCGTATGATTTGGAAGACCTGAATGGAGTCCCAACTTCCTACCAAATGGAATCGTCAAATTTGAAAAAATATTATCGGTAATGACGAGCATAATCGGCGAACATAATCACCACACAATGGTGAAGCACAGTTAGCGAACATAATCGGCCACGTAGCTGAAACGAACACAAATGGCCGAACATATTCAACCATTCAGCTAAGACGAGCAGGACAATCCTGAAGGAAGAACACATTGTGTTAGACACAAATCTTCTAGAAAAGATCTTTGGCCCGACTAGATATAAGATACGCGGTCAAAACAAGTCGAGAAGTGGTGGCAACCAAAAAAGGAACGTGTCAATCCTTGAATAAGAGCTGGCAAAAAACCGAAAAGATGTCAAACCAAGGATTCAAAGCGGACAGCTGTCAAAAGGAGGAGTAAAAGCAAGAAGGCCAGCACCAACTAGCTATGCCAGTACCAGCTTGGGATAGTTCTATAAATATAGGCGTATTGATAGCTGAAGAAAGCAGAGAAAAAATAGATGAAAAAGAAAAAAATACTACAGTTATCGGAAGGAAGTTGGTTCAAGATGCCTACGATTTAAGAAGAATCCAAAGACTTTCGATTGACTATTATTCTGCTGAATCGAGCATTTGTCCTAGTACGAGCTTTATACCCCATATGATACTCCGAGCACAGGTTGAAGCTCGTTGCGGACTCAAGATGCTCGACAGAGTCATGGTTGCCACTCCACATTACTCACTGCTTATGTAGTAGTAAATCACTAGTCCCCTATGCATCACCAAAATCTCCTCCGAAGGGGAGGGATGTCGTGGTGTCCGCCAAGCAACATGCGGATCTTGATGCTCGAGGCATACCGAAGGGACGGAAATGATCTTGGTGAGGATTTTGCTTTCATACCGCTATAGGCTGAAAGGTAAGTGCTATTATGCTATGTCCGCAATTGCCCAAGATAATCACAACTTGTCCAGGGAGGGAAAAAGCTTATCTTCGCCGCCGCTTGAGCATGTTACTAAAGAAGGGTAGACAGGGATGATGTGCCACATGCTTTGTCAACATCAATTCCTCATGACAAGGTGAGGCGTTAGGTGTCTACTCAAGACAAGGTTTAAATTTAAAACCCTAGTCTGATGTCTATAGTTGTGTAGTAGATAGTCTTCTTCAAATGTAAAGGTTGTAATATAATACAATGTGTTGCAAAAATATTTTTTGTTCGCTAAGATTTTCTAGTTCAAGCCTATTTGAGGTCGTGACTTGTAAGCGGACGTCCCTAACAAAGACGAACGAGCCCAAGTCTATGTTCACCGACGAACGAGTTTCAGATTCGATTCCCCGCAAAAAAAGTGAGTAATGGGTACGCAAATGCAAAAAGAAGACGACTCAGACTTTCACAGATACCAGAGCAAAAAGCGGGTGATGAGTGCGGGGTCGCAGCTAAATAAGACGGCCCTAGTACGAAGTGATCGCACCTAAATAAGATGATCGCGAACCAAGAAATTGGGGGTTCATAAAGTTAACCCATCTGGTCGCACCTAAATAAGACGATCAACCGATTGCAACGTCAATAAGACAATAAAAAAAAGAAAGAAGTCGAGGAAATGGGCATAGGCAAACACAATGTTCGAATTCATTCAGAAGAAAAGAGGCATAAACTAGAAAGCAACAAAGCAAACATCAAGCAACACAAGTATCAATCATTCATCAGCAACAACATTCATCCTCAACAATCAGGTTAGAGGAAATAGTTCAATATGCAATTCAACCATTCAGTTTCAAAGTTGTTCGAACAAGATTGAAGAAAGCAAAAATTACACAAGTATAGAAGAAAATGTTCGAGCAAAAAATGAAGAAGACAAAAAATTACACAACATCTGTTCGGCAAAGCAAGAATTATACTAAGGGAAAAATTCATTGTTGGGGGTGGCCGGAAGTGAAATATCGAACAAATCATGCTCTGCCTCGAGAACAAGATGGTTCCTCCAACATGGTCGACCCATCCACTTTGATCAAACCCGCACTGCGGCTCGGAGATTTTGATCAGCAATATTCACATCCGAGCCATCTTCCTCATCCAAGATAGGATCATCAATCTCGATCCCTTCAGGAAGATTGGAGAAATCACACAGATCGTTCAAGTCAGACATTGGAAGGTTGCGATCTGGGGGGTTGTCGATCAAGTACTGCTGAAAACTGGATATGAGTGGGGCAATTTGTTCGCCAGTAAGCGTGTGGCGAGCATATCGGATGGCATCAGCAAAGGCACATATGTAGGAGAAGTTTGACATGGAATCAACATACTCTTCATTGTGCAACCTTGAATTTTCGAGACCCAAACGAGTGTTGGTTTCTTCAGCAATGATGAGTTGTTGGCCAAGCGAATTATTCTCACATTCCATGACCTCAACATCGGTTGAGTCTCACGTTAGCCATTCATCTCATTCTCAAACTCCCGTTATCTTTGACCACCTCCTCCCCGAGCAAGGTTTAACTCCTCCTCCGCTCGGGCGAAAGCAACTTCCCCGAGCCTGACGAGCATTCTCTTGAGCCTGGCGAGCATCCTCCTAAGCCTTATGAGCATCTGCTTGAGCCGAGGATATCTGACCTTGAGCCAACCTCAGATCATCCTGAGTTTTGCTCAGCTCGTTCACCTTCTCTTCAAAACTTCTGATCAGAGCCAAGTAGTTGGCGTGAAGGTTGGCGCACTCAGCATACACTTTCTCAAGGATGACCAAAGATTGGCCCTGATATACCAGGCCGAGTCGCATATTTTCCAAGGGTGTTGGACCCGTGGTGGTCTCTTCCAGCTCGGTAGTCCATGCTCTAATAGGGGTCTCGCAAGCCTTCTGAACATGCTCGGGAAGTCCAGGGACATTGCGAACACTTGGCGAGCAATAGTAATTTTTCAAATTGGGCATCAAGGGCGCCAACCTACTCAACCTACATATACACCCTAGCGAACAAACATGACAAGGCGAACAAAATTAATGAAAAAGGAAATAAAGCGAACAAAATGTACATATTCGCCCGAGCCGGATCCCATCCCAAAAATGATTTATGCTCAGGGGACCGGAGCTCAGGGTTCAAGGGGGTCCAAGTTCGGGGCCCAACAGGAGGTGGAGAAGATGTGCCAACCTCCATTTCAACAATCTGCGCGACCGGACCAACCACGGAGGCGGCCATTCTGATCGCTTCGGCAGAGAGGGTCCAGGTTACCCTAATAAGACGGCTCGTCGCTGAGCTGTTTCACGCTGGCGTGCTCGTCGAAGCTTGTTAAGCAGCCCCCCGCCGGGTTCCGCCCTTGGTCTTTTGGCGACGGAGCACTCGGCTGCCCCTTCCGCTGGACGAACGAGTAGTCATTTTCGGTCGGCTCGATTCCGCAGGGCCAGACGCAGATGCTCGGCTCGCCCTGCTCACCCTGCTCGCTTCTCCTCGACTTGCTCGCTGAGCCTCCCGCTCGACTTGAATTCGAGCAAGCTCCCGAGGTCTTTTTTCTTGAGCCATCTCGGATGCTTTGATGTACTCACCAAGAACAAAGAATAGCGGGAAAACTATAAACAAAACAATTCATTATGCAAGAAAGGGAAACAACGAGCAAAAAGGTACAAAGCTTATGCAATGTAAAGAGCGATCCTTACCAACAGGATTAATAGCAACAAGATGGTGAGGGGGCACGTACAAGCCTCATTTCTTCCTCTGTTCGGCGGAATTCAGAGTCTTCATAGATCGTTCTGAGCGAGACTCGAGATCAATTTGCCAGACGCTGCTAAAATAGCCGTCGTTGGTCTCTTTGTCCGACGCACTGAATTCTGAAATGAAGAGTAAGTTAAAATTCAAAATGTCAAGAACAAAAGACACAAAAATACTTCATCGCGATAAACCCCGGTCGGTGAGGGATGTCTAAAAGAGCATTTGGTTCGCTTCGGAAGTTCTGCTCTTCCAATCGCCCCAACGAACCAAAATTTCTCCTTCCAATCAATCGATTTTGTTCGCACATCCTCAATGATTTTGCACTTGGCATTTACTTGCATGAACAAATTACCCATGTTCGCCTCTTCGACGGGTCAAATGCACTAGTCGAGCAAGTTCAGCTGCTTTGTGGGATAATATATGGGCTTCATTTTGCCGAACAAAGTCAGAAAGCTCATAATCATGTGCCACCCATTCGGCTTCAGCTGCGTGATGGTGATGTTCCATTCCACGAGCAAACGAAAGATAGCCTGGATGGAGTGGGAATCGGTCGTCTTCCATTGTGTCCAAATTCAAATGACACAAACCCTCGGGGGTTGGTCTGCTTTCGCTCATCGTGACCCGTGCCCGAAAAAAAAAGACATCTTTGGGGGTTTCGTAATTTCTATACAGCAGAGCGAGCATATCTACATCAATTATGCTCGCAATCTTGCTCGCTGGGTACTCATTCTCAACCCTAATTCTATGAGGCTGTTCGGGCCAATCAAAATCATAACGAGCATTATACTCGTTATATGTTGGGCTATGAGGGACCAATTGGGATATCAAGATCAGTATTCTGCTCGCCGCCTATCCCTCTGTTCGACTCAATCACATTCTCAACTACCAAAATTTCCTCCCTCACATTATCATCAAGACCCAGACCTAATTTGGGGTTGGGGCAAAGAATCCTCATCCGAATCATCCGAAAAATTACTACGGGCTAAGTCCCTATCCAATTCATTTAGGGCATCATCGGAATCGGAGGAAAGAATGGCAAACGGCTGCCGAATTTGCCAACGAGACCCTGATCCCGAAACATTCATCTCCGACGTGTTAGAGTCGCTACGGGGGATTGTACCGAAAGAGGGGGAGGAAAAACTATGGTGGTCCGATTATAGTGAAACAGAAGAGTTTGAGCGAGAAGCCATAATCGCAATGAGAGAAAGTATGCAATGGTTACCTGAGTAAGATCCTTCGCCGGAATGATGAAGCCCTCACCGGAAGTTTTCAGACGCAAAAAAAATTGAAAACAAAGGCAAAGAGAAGGAGAAAAAAAAGAAAAGGGATTGAGGCGGCGAAATGAGGTATTTATAGATACCGGGTTCAATTTTGAAAATCGGGCACTGAATACGAAATGACATCTACTATGGCCCAATCAGATTATAACAGCCGGGCCCCATGATGAATACAAAACACCCTACTTAGGTATTGTTGTGTTCGATATAATTATTCAAGATTAATCGAACACGTAAGAGAGACACGCGTAATATTCTACTATTAAAATAATCATGCTCGATGGACAAGTGTAGCCGCCGTTCACGACCAAACAAATTTGATCGCCAGATCGCCACCTTGTCAACCAAGCCCGAACATACTCGCTTTATGAAGTAAGTTTTGTTCGCCACCGCTATTTACCAACCAAAGTTGTTAAAACCACCCCCGAGCAAACAGCATGTTCGCCACTCGGATCGTGAAAGAAAAGAATCGGATAAAAATTTGAGTCAAATGAATCGGAGGACTCGGGACAAACTGAGGGGCTCGATACAAGTCCGGAGGACTTAGACAACCCGAACACTCGCACATCCCGGCGGTCAAGATGCTCGATGCTCAGACAACCTGAGGGGTCAGTATGCTCGATGCCCAGATATCCTGAAGGCTCAGACATCCTGAGGAGTAAGTATGCTCGATGAGGACAGTATTCCGGTATAAAATTGATATGGTTTAATGGGGCGAACAAAGCATTCAGTCGAGCAAAAGATTGATTTGGACGACCAAAAGAGTGCCTTATAGACAAGCAAGCGCAAAGACCAATCTAGAAGACGAAGTTGGAAACGCATTAAGATTACATGAGTTCTTGCATGGCCCAAGTCTCCTCATTTCATGCTTGCCAAACCAGCTCATGCTTGTCAAAGTGCTATAAATAGAAGGAAAAACAACAAGATAAAGGTTCAGAAATTTCCCAGAGGGGTAAGGGTTACAAGAAATTTCCCAGAGAGGTGAGGTATAGAAAAATTCGAGAGTTCATCCATACACATAAGAAACCCTAGCACTCATATACCAATTCTCCAAATCATCTTCATCCATAGCGATTCATCTTCATGAGATGTATCACATATTTTACGTGTAAAACTCGCAATACTACATCCCTGGCTTGGTATGCTCCCAGAGTAGTCATTTCTTGACGAAGTGGGTCAACAAATTCCTCTTATTTACAGTTTATTTTACACGTACATATTTTGTTTGTGAGTTGTCACCGAATTAGCCACATAATATTCTCCATATAAAACGACTCGCAAACAATTACAATTAATGCAATTGACACTACACTGTGGCATAAAAGGTTAGCCCACATTGGTGAAAAATGGATGGTGGTTCTGACAAAGAAAGGGGTGTTCTCTGGGAAAGAGATATCAAAGCTACAGTTATGTGAGCAATGCATACTTGGAAAATCTAAGAAGCAGTCATTCACAAGAGGTACACACTCAACTAATGAGAAATTTAATTATGTTCATTCAGTTATTTGGGGACCCTCTAGAGTAGAATCTCATGGTGGGGGTAGATATTTCATGACCATTATTGATGACTTCTCTAGAAAGGTTTGGGTGTTTATCTTGAAATAAAAGAGTGATGTCTTTGATAGATTCAAAGATTGGGTCACAGAACATGAAAACAAGATAGGAAGAAAGCTGAAGCATCTTAGAACTAATAATGGTCTAGAATATTTATCAGAAGAATTTCAGGTTTTCTGTAGACATAGGGGCATCACCAGACATATGACAGTACCAGCTAACCCTCAGCAAAATGGACTTGCTGAGAGATGAACAGAACAATCCTAGAAAGGGTCAGATGTATGTTATATGATACTAAACTTCCAAAATCTTTCTAGGTGAAGCTGTTAACACAACTAGCTACTTAATCAATAAATATCCATCTACTGCTATTGGAATGAAGACACCAGATGAAGTCTGGTATGGGAAACTATCTGACTACTCTAAGCTCAAGGTTTTTGGATGTTTTGCTTATGTGCATATCAGGCAAGATAAGCTTGAGCCAAGGGCTTTGAAGTGTATTTTTGTGGGTTATCCAAAGGGAGTGAAAGGGTATAGACTCTGGTGCTTGGAACCTGGAAACCAAAAATGCATTATTAGTAGGGATGTGACCTTTAATGAGCAACAAATGTGTTACAGATGCCATGTTAGCCCTCAAGAAATGGATGGGAACATCACTGATGACACTACACCAGTTGTGGTGGAGCTGCTTGAGTCAAGTGAAACTGAAAGAGATGAAGATAATCTGGGCATTGATGGTGAAAATGAAAATGCTGAACCAGAGGGAGATGAAAATTTGAGAGATTACAACTTGACTAGAGAAAGAGTGAGAAGAAATATTTAATTGGTCATGCAGATCTTGTCTCATATGCTCTAATTACAACAGAAGAATTGGAGCATCAAGAGCCAAGAGATTATAGTGAATCTATATCTAGCACTGAAAGTGAGAAATGGATAATAGCTATGGAAGAAGAACTTCAATCTCTAGAGAAGAATGGTACCTGGAAACTAGTTGAGAAGCCAAAAAATTAGAAACTTGTAAGCTGCAAATGGATTTTCAAAAGAAAATTGGAAGTTGGAGCCACTGAACAAGTGAGATTCAAAGCTAGATTGGTAGCTAGAGGGTTCACACAAAGAGAGGGAATATACTTTAATGAAGTATTTTCTCCAGTTATAAAACACTGTTCAATCAGATTGCTATTAGCTCTGGTAGTTCAAGAAGATCTGGAACTTCAGCAAATGGATGTCATGGGGAGTTGGTAGAGACCATCTACATGCAACAACCAGAGGGATTTGCTGAGAGAGGAAGTGAGAACAAAGTCTGTTTACTCAAGAAGTCACTATATGGACTTAAACAAAGTCCCAGACAGTGGTATATGAAATTTGATAACTTCATGACATCTATTGGTTTTGTTAGATGTGATTACGATAGTTGTGTCTACTTAGAAAGACAATGACATAATGTCATCACTTGTTTGCTTCTGTATGCTGATGACATGCTTATTGCTAGCAGAAGTTCAGTCAAAATTCAGACACTCAAGAAGAAACTAAGTTCAGCTTTTGAGATGAAGGATTTAGGAGATGCTAAGAGAATCTTAGGAATGGATATTGTCAGATGGAGAACTGCAGGAAGATTGTTCTTATCTCAGACTGGATATCTTCAAAAGGTACTTAAGAAGTTCTTTATGCATCAGGCTAGGTCTGTGAATACTCCACTTGGACAGCAGTTCAAGTTATCTAAGGATCAATCTCCCAAGAACAATGCTGACAGAAGGTTGATGAGTGGTGTCCCATATGCAAATGGAGTGGGTAGTTTGATGTATGCCATGGTTTGTAGCAGACCAGATCTTGCTTATACTATGAGTGTAGTGAGTAGGTTCATGGCAGATCCTGGAAGCACACATTGGGAAGCTTTGAAGTGGGTTTTCAGATATGTAAATGGCACTGCAAACTCAGGTCTATTGTTTGAAAAATCAGATAAGCATTCAGAACCAATTCTTGGCTATGTTGATGCTGATTTTGCTAGAAACATTGATACCAAAAAGAATTTAACTGGTTATGTTTTCACACTCTATGGGACAACCGTTAGTTGGAGATCATTTGGTGGTTCATTAGCTTTAGTTTTCATCTTTACACTTCTTCGTTTTCTTAGAGATTCCAAGATACACGCTGTGAGTTAGGGGTTCCTTAGTGAATTCTTGAATCTGATTTGATTCATGAGTGTTATTGGTTGTAATCTGTAGTTGATTACTCGTTTGATAGTGGAAGAGTGCCCCGATCCCGTGGATGTAGATCTTTCTTGGATCGAACCACGTAAAATCTCTTGTGTGTTGTGTTTTGGTTTCTGATTTCGTTCTTAGCTTAACTAATACTGTATAGTTCTGCAAGTAATACTTTTGCTAGCACGAACTGATACTTGGACATTAGTTTTAACACCCATAAAAGGACATTGACGCGACTTTAAAATGCACTTTAAAAAATATAAAGGCTAACACGTACCCTAAATTTTTGAAGTACTATCCCAATATTCAGAATACTTAATTCGTACAAAGAACAAAAAATCCAAAGTGTAACAAAGATGGGACAATCATCATATAATAATATTAGAGACGAAACATGGTCCTGGCTTTACCATAATTTGTACTTGTCTCTAATGTGTGTACTTTTATCACATAATAATAGGATTTAAATCAAAGGTCCCGTAGTTTTGCACATTTATTGAAAAAATTCCCGTATATATTACTTGTTTCAATTTAGCCTCGTATGTATTTAATTTGTGTCGATTTAGTCCCAAATCGCTGGAGACCAGTCAAATCAGTAAAAAATGACATTGTTTTTGGGGCGTGTGATCGGAAAACGTTGTATCACACACCGATTTAGTCTCAAATTAGGGGCGTGTATCACAATTCACAAGCCAAAAAAACGACGTCGTTTTTTGCTGGTTTGACTGGTCTCCGACGATTGAGACTAAATCGGCACAAATTGAATACATACAAGACTAAATTAAAATAAGTGATATTTACATTACATTTTCAATAATTGTTCAAAATTATGAGACCTTTTTAATTTAAATCCCCGTAATAATCAATCACAAAGATGTGTCACCATCTCCGGTGGTTGCAATTGCTTTGTTCATTAGCCTACCCATAATTAAAATATAATTTATAAAGGTGTATTTTCCTTGTTAGAGAAAAGTAAGATGGATTGATAGATCATATACTGGACACAGAAATTAAAAAAAAAGTATGTAATGAATCTAATGAAGCGAGTATTGAGGAAATCGTATGGACTAAAAAAATAATGACATTTTATATAAATATATGAATATAGTTAGAATGAACATTAATTAAGGACAAAGTCTCATGTACAACTGGTGCACGGATCTAAAATATGTGTACTCGCTCCAACTCTATTCATGTATCTACATAATATGTCTAATATATTTAATGGGTCAAATATTTTTTTAATGGGTCAAATATTTTTTTTAATGAAACATTCGGTTATATGAGTGCACGATGCATGCACTCTTAATTAAGAGCTTCTCATTTTTAGGTATGCAAATTTTCGTGGTACCAATGAAAAAAATAGTGTGTAAATTTTCTTAAAATGGAGTGAGTATAATTTTTTTTGGGGTATATTTTGATCTACCAATTGAGGGACCACTTCAGGTAATGCTAAAGTTGAGGAGTGTATATAAATGAATAATAAAAATTAATATGAGACGATCTAATATATGAGATAAAATATAATTTGACAAACTTAACACTCATCCCTTTCAAAGTGTTAAATAGTCATGTTCTACATTATACTCCATTTTATTATGAGACCGTCTCATGTAAGTATGTTTCAAAATGAATAGGTAAAGTACTCGAAAGAAGGCCAGCCACTCTCTCTCAAAAAGTAAAACCGAGTTTAGTAAATTGCAATCTGCAAAATTCTGGAAATGTCCTCCTTTAAAAAAAAAAGTGTTGCAATGTCAAGTCGCAATGCAACTTATAGTCATCTGATATAGTGAGGGAAATTAAATAAATGAATTAATTACACATCTCTCTATAAATTTAGACTTTTAAATGAGACATATTTTTTTTCATGGTATCAGAACAAAGACGACCAAATGATACCAAATTATTTATTTAATTTCTCTAACAGATATGATAAAGAAGGGGTGAAAGTGAAAAAAAAAAATTACTTAGAAAAGGAAAAAAGAATTTAAAGATGCACTTGACTAGTTTTATAAAACCAACATGAATATAAGATATTCTATATTAAACTCAAACATTATACAATTAATTTGGCTGGAACGGATCCAGAATCTCATACCAAGAGGGGTGAAATTTTTCATTAAGTGAGGGCGGTAAAATTTTAATATCCCAAAGAGAGCGAGGTGACAATATTTTACGATTTTAAATATATAAATATAAAAATCTTGTTCAAAAAAAAATATATAAATATAAAAATTTATAATATATAGTATAATTTTTAAATCCCCACCCACAAATCCATCCCCTACAATCCGGATTGATTTTTTACAAGGGGCCTATGTGTGTAGCGTATAGAGTAAGGGATAATTAGTTTTCATTAATTTAATGGTCTGGCAGCCACTCTAAAGTCTAGCCAAACTGTACCATGCATTTCCTGTTAATGTAATTAATTAATTACCATCCGTACATCATAGTAATGGCCATGCATTTACAACGTTGTTCACCGTTAATCCAACACCTACTTTTCATACAAATTAAATAAAATTGCCTTAAAACTTTGATGATTAAAAGTATTAATTGGAATGGACTATTCTCGTATAAAACGGTCTCATACGTCAGTATATTTGAATCATGCTTCTCTTTAAGATATAATTAGGTTAGAACTCTATTTGTCCGCAACAATGTGTTGAAAGTCAAACTATAGAATGAACAAGTTTCATGTTATGAAATTGATTTTTAATTCATGGACATGCGAACTTATTCAAAATATGATACAAATCAAGTTTAATGGGTTAAAAAGTGTGTTGGAACGAGTGAAATTGGTCAAACAATTCAATTTCAAACTATGAAGCTTGTTCATGGGAGACCAACTCATGTTTAAAAAGTAGAACACATGCATGATGAAATACAAAAAGTGGCATAAAGGAATTAATATTCGAACTAGCATGAACTTAGCTTGGAAGTATGGTCTATGGATTAGACGAAGAATATCTTTATATATATAGTGTATAATTACATGAGATACATCGCAGGTTGCAGCTGCAGTTAATTGATGCAAGTGGCTTCTGGTGTTTCCCTAAAATAAGCTATTGAGTCAACTTTAATTTAACAGAAACATCGATCCCACGTAAGTAATTAGGACCACTGACGCCATTCTCATGATCTATACATGCAAAGCTTCATATATATATATATATATATACACACACCTCAATAGGGACGGATTCAAGATTTCGTCCCAAGGAGGACAAAATTTTCCATTAGGCAAGGGTGGCGAAATTTTAAAATTTTAACGGGGCTAAATGACAAAATATATTTAACAATTTTAAAATATAAATATAAAATTTTCGATATATATAGTACAAAAACATTTAATCCCAGATGGGTGACCGCCGTCCGGCGCCAACCCCTAGATCCATCATGCATCTCAATATATGGACCTTTGATTGGGAATATATATATAGCTATTACTAAAGAAGTGACCAATATTTAGCTAGTCTAATGCAGGAGATGATCTACCACTGATTAATCGATCATCAATAGAGCAATGGAGGAGTTAATTAAAACAATCTGCACATTATGTAAATTGTCAAATTACTAAAGTGAGCAGTAGACATAAAAGTCATTAATTTCGGGATTTTTTTTTTTTAAAGTTCAATAACTTTGCACCTCGTTTTGAAATTGGTCCAAATTGTTTATCCTTTTGATTTTGATCATGTAAATTTTTAAATTTTTTTAAATTGATCATTTAACCTGCTGTAGCAGGTAACCGTCAAATGTGCAATTATTTTATTTTTCCTTTAAATTTCGAAGCGCAGCTTGAATTTTTTTAATCCCAATAAGTTTTGATCTGGGTTTAAGTCGGGTCTAAAAATAATTTTTATATTAAAAGGCAAAGCAAATCGGGTCAGTTTACTGTATCTAAACTGATCGAAAAATCCAAAAAATAAACCAAAATATGCAGAAAACCATCCATTCTCCCCTAAAAAATACATAGAAAAACCCCGACCCAAAATTATTAGTATTAAAAAAGTTTAGGTGGCATTTCAAAGTTAAAAAAATAATAAAATAATTAAATAAGTGACGATTACCTGTTTGGTGACATACCATTCTACTACAGTATGTTAAAGGATCAATTTCAATTTTTTAATAACTTATAAGACCCAAAAAAAATATCAAAACAATCGGGACAAATTTCAAAATGAAACAAAGTTACAGAACTAAAAAAAAAACTTAATCACTTAATTTCGGGACAAAATTACACTATATATATATATGTGTGCAGGTTCTCTCATAAAAACACGCACCAAATCACGTGCATCAAAATTTGGTACGTTAGATATTTATCTCTCTCTCCACATTTATCATAAGAATTTAGGGTTTAGCCGTAACAACACATGTTTCCCATTGATATCTGACCACTCCATTTTAATTAATGTAGGTCCTACGTTCCAATCCCTCCTCATATATGATATACAACACAAAATCTCATTCTCAATCTTCAAAATTTCCTTGTCCCCTTTTTCTTGTTTGATCTTATAAACATTAAATTAAAAAGGGATCAATTATGGAGTCTGAGAGAGAGACTCGAGATTTCATGATTAACATCGAGTCTTTCTCTTAGCTTCCTCCGTTTACACGTCCACGTCCACGTCCTAGCAAAGAAAACTGTGGGGGCCCTATTAGGCTTTTCGGGAAATTATGTGGAGGCACGACGACGACGACCAGGTAGATATTCTCGTTGAGGAGGAAATTTGAATGCCATTACTGCTACAAAAAGTTCCCTAGTTCGCAAGCTCTAGGAGGCCATCAAAATGGTCATAAGAGGGAACGCCAACATGCTAAACAAGCTCATCATCGTCACCATTATGCCCTCATCAATTATCAATATTATTCTTGGAATAGTAGACCTAGCAGCTTGGAATTGCCATTGCCATTGCCATTGTGGAGATCAATCTCAACGCCTCCTAATGCATCCACCTCCTTCACCCCTCCACGTGGCGGCTTCAGGTATGAATCAACGCCTACCATGCAAGATCCAGCTGCTGCACCTGCACTCAGTTTGGATTTACATTTTTAACTAATTTCATCAATCCCGCCCTCTCTCCCTAGCTTTACCTATTAATTAATCCTTTTTTTCTGGGACAAACACACACATATACTATGTATTTGTGATTTGCCCAAGCATTAATAAGAGAATGACTTCAAATTAATATCCCACTATCTATATAAATATACTCTTCAGTTCAATTTGTTTATGTTTGGGTGTAAACATGTTATATATCCATATGGACCTACATTCACCACAAAATGCATGTAATTTAAAGAGGGTGTTAATTAAGAGGGATATCTGTTTTGTGAGGATTTTAAAGAGGAATATCCCTCTTTAATATGGGCGTCGCCAATCGCGTAACGAGGATAAAACAAAACCCTCGTTTAATTAAAGAGGACTTTGACGACGTACTGACATGTGTCAGGTTCCCGAGGGTTTTTTCCCTCGTCCC
This sequence comes from Stenogyne calaminthoides, assembly GCA_037126765.1. Taxonomy (NCBI): domain Eukaryota; kingdom Viridiplantae; phylum Streptophyta; class Magnoliopsida; order Lamiales; family Lamiaceae; genus Stenogyne; species Stenogyne calaminthoides. The sequence goes on along the minus strand of JBBCBC010000020.1, from coordinate 2,892,596 downwards.
GTTTCCCGAGCAAATTAAAGAGGATTTTAAATTACTTGGCTCGAAATTTATAAACTATATATAATACTAGTATCAAAGCTCAAGTTTTAGGTTGAATCACAATACAAATACTCATTTCATCAGTGTCTCAATTTGAAGTTCAATTTTTTATTTAAAATTTAATTTAAATTCTCTTGTCTCAATTCAAGGCTCAACATAAATTAAATTTCAAAATTAAAATCATACAAAATTATAAATATGAAAACAGATACGTACATCATAAATAAGTATATTAATTTGTAAGTAATGAATTATACTGACGCGCACACACATATCCAAAGGTTGTTCCTCGAAAAAATTCATACTTTCATTTCCTCATTCCCATGTATAGTTTTAAAACTATCTTTATCAACAAACACCCACAACTCAATCTTCTAATAAATAATTTATTTATCTCTCCTCCATATATACAACCTACAATTCAATCAATCTTCATCTTTCATATTTTATCAACAAACGCACACAACCCAATCTCTTAATAAAATAATATTTTTTTTACTATTTAATAATTATATTTATCTATAATCAATTTTTATTATATTAATAAGATGATATATTAAATTATTTGATATTCAAAATGAGTAACTATAATAAAAAAAATTACCATACACCTAAAATAAAATTACAACCTCAATAACAAAATTTAAATTACAGAAATTTAAATACAACAATGCAGAAGATAAAATTACATATTTAATTATCAATTCCAAATTTTTGTCATATATGCTCAATCAAATCGTTTTTAAGAGCAATATGAGCTTCTCTATTGCGAAGTTGTTCCCTATTAATTATATAAGTGGATAGACTTGCAATGCGTTCTCTATAGTATTCAAAACCTTCACCACCAGTAGGATCATCCATAAAAAATTCTGTGGGATCATGATAAGTTTGGTACGTGTCTCGTTCATCCTCTACTATCATATTGTGCATGATGATACAAGCCATCATAATTCTTCCCATCAAAAGCTTATCACATACAAGACATGGACGTCGAAGAAATGCGAAACGAGCTTGTAGAACTCCAAATGCTCGTTCGACATCTTTTCGCACAGCCTCTTGGTGTTGAGCGAACAACTTGTGCTTTCTAGTTTGTGGAGAAATAATTGACTTAACAAATGCAGCCCATGAAGGATATATGCCATCAGTTAGATAATATGCTCTATCATTTTTCCGACCATTCACGACAACACTAACCTTTGGTGCTCGACCTTCCAAGACATCACTAAAAACTGGATATCAATGGAGTACGTTAATATCATTGCACGTACCTGGTGTTCCAAAGAAAGCATGTCATATCCATAAGTCATATGATGCAACAACTTCCAAAATGATTGTTGGTTTTCCACTCCTCCTGCATATTGCCTAGCCAATGCAGTAGGACAATTTTTCCACTCCCAATGCATGCAGTCAATATTACCTATCATGCCCAGGAATCCACATTGTTCCCCGACATAAAGCAGTCTTGCCAAATCTTGTTCGTTGGGTTTTCTGAGGTACTCGTCACCAAAGCAGGAAATGACGCCTTCTACAAAATTCATGAGAGCTTGCCTTGTTATAGTTGCACTCATTCGCAAGTATTCATCAACAACATCAGTTGATGTACCATACGCCAAAACCCTCATAACTCCAGTACATTTCTGTAATGGTGAAAGACCTTGTCTACCTGTGGCATCAAGTCTTTGTTGAAAATATTTATCTTTGGTTGTAATTTCACCCACTATACGAAGGAGTACAGATTTTTGCATACGAAATCTATGTCGAAAGATTTCAGGAGTATACGTCAGATTGCCAACAAAGTAGTCGTTCATCAAACGTTCCTCACCCAACTCGCGTTCCCTTTCACAATGCCTTCTTCTAGCTCTAGGAGTGAGATCTCCTTGGTTCAGATTAAGATTGTTTAAGAGCATATCCTCGATAATGCGATCGATTTGACGATTTTTGTGAGTAATTCGTTCTTCCCATTCATCAAATTTGACGAAATTGAAAGAATCAGAACTTGAATCGTTATCTACTGATTGATTTTCATTGAGAGACATTTGAGAAGTTGAATGGGTAAAACTATTTGATAAAAATTATACTTGAGAGGATTTAGTGTGAGTTTGATGTGGTTTCAAAGAGAATATATAGATACAACTTCAATAATGGAGTGAGTGGTAGAAACAAGTCCTCGTGAGTGGGTGGTGGCAACAAGTTTCTAAGCATGTCTCGTGGGTGTGTCATAATATTTTTCAATAAAGAGCATGCTCCTTCCACCTTTCATGCATCAGACAAGTAAATAGATAATGAACTTGGTCAGGTGATATGACTCATCACTATATTACTTAATGGAGTACATTTTTTTTTTTTCAATAAAGAGGGGCATGAAAACAAATGTGATAGGACACAACTTTAATAAATAGGAGTAAATGAGTGAGTGGTAGAAACAAGTTCTCGTGAGTGGGTGGTGGCAACAAGTTTCTAGGCATGTCTCGTGGGTGTGTCATAACAATTTTCAGTACATTTTTCTTTTTCAGTAAAGACAAGTGCATGTGAACTTCAATAATGGAAAAATGGATAATGGACTTTGTCAGGTGATATGACACAACTTTAATAAAGAGGAGTAAATGAGAATGAAAATTACAAACACTCAGTTTCATAATTAAAATCACACAAATTAAAAACCTTACATGACAATAATTAAAATACATAAAGTAAATTACATGACAATAAATAACATTGACTAATAATTAAAAAATGCAATCAAACGGAGTTTCATTTCTTCTTCTTCTGGGGACAAGTGATCTTTCTCCAACAACGACTTCAAAAGAGAGTGCTTCATCCTCTCTCTCTCCAAATCCATTCTCTCTTTTCCAAGTTTGCTTATCACTTCAACTTCAGCAACTCTTGTGAGTCTCAATTGATGAATTTCTTCAGCAACTTCAGTATCAACAGAAGAATATTGTGATGCCTTCCCTTTTTCTTTTTTTTTTTGCCTTATCTCTACCTGAAGGACGTGAAATTGTTGAACCACCACTGCCTGGAGTTTCTGGATTAGTGGGGATCGAATACGCCCCATCCTCACTCGTCCTTGATCTCTTTGAGTTGCCACCACTTTATTCATTATCCTCGTTTTCTTCAGTACGAACACGTGTTGAATCGCGGTCTAGATTTAGTTCCCACTTGGGATGTTTACACATAACTTCATTAAAAACTTGCAAGTCCCCAAACTTTGGGCCCTTTGCGGAGTAAATTGATTGAGCTTCACTCTCAATATCTTGTTCGCTCATTCCGCTTCTTTTACGACCATATGCCTCTTTGTAAGCGGCAACCCACTTGCTAGCATTTATACTAAGTCGATTGTAACGACCTTTTAATGAATCATTTTTTGCACTTATCTCTCTTGGATTTTCTTTTCGAGCTTCGTCATACAAGCTTTGAATTTGTGCCCACAGTGAGTCAGCCTTTTGATTTTTGCCAACTATTTTATATTCACTGGCAAAAATCCAAGACGACATCAAGACTATATCTTCTTTCACAGAAAAAGTAGCTTTTCCCACATTTGAATTTGTATCTTTGAATAAATTGCGAGAAATATTTTCCGATGTTTGGACATTTCAGAGCTAGGAATTTGGTTCAAATTCGGAGAAAATTGAGAATATTTGGAGCTTTGATAATCTTCTGGATTAAAAAAAGATTGAAAATTTGGATAATTTTGGGAGTTTGGATAATTTGGGGAGTTAGAAAAATAATTTGGATGATTTGGATCAATGATAAAAATGATAGAAATTAGAAGAGAAAAGAAAGAATATGAGATTGTGATTCAAAATGTATCAATATTGATATCTATTTATAGAGAAAAAAAAATTACGAATTTTGATATAATTTTTTTTATAGATAATATGCTAAAATATTAAACTTAATAATTATTCAATAAATATTATAATAGCCAATAGTAACATGACACATGACAAATCTTATCAACTCAAAAAACTTGAGAAGCGTGCCGAACTCGTTCTCTGCAGAGAACGGTTCATGTGATATTCATCAATTTTCATTTTTTTAAATTATTTTTTTGTCTTCTTGTGCAAAGCAGGTCATATGAACTATCCGATAAAGATAGTCTAAAGGACCCAAATTGGTTTAATGATTTATATGTGTATGTATATACATATATGTCAAGAAAGTGGTCACATTTGCTTGTGTGTGGGTATGTGAGAGAACTACGAGGGAAAGATGGAATTAATTAAATGTTGGATGAAACAATTATATTTCATTTAAAAATTCGAACTTATGGAGAGATTTGAAATTAATTCGTTTATTTAATTTTCCTAATACTCTTCCTCACTCTTGGGCAAGTGAGCTAAATTCTTTTACACCATTATTGGGAGAAAGCTCCATAATTTGGGTGGAATTGCTTTCAACGAGAATCCAACCCAGAACGTGGACGTGAGCCCGAAGACTGTGATATCACGAAAGAATTTTATCTTATCTAAAAGTCCAAATTTATAAGTGGATAGACATCTCTTTGAATATTTCATGTACTCTTGCAAACACAGCAGTCAAATTAGGTATTAAGATGTGTCGACGCAACAACTACTACTACATTTATTTGGGTGTTGACACACATCCATATTTGCTCAAGACACTCACGTTATTGTTGTATGTAACACTACATTGTTCTAAAAGTATCATATGCGTGGGTAGATTGAGCAAAAGTTCGAATGTTAATGTCGATTAATCGTTTATTAAGGGACCAAAACAATCTGCACACTTTATTCTCATATATGGCTACGTGTGTTGAAAAACTTATATTATTAATTTTATATATATATTAAATATTATGGATTTTTCTATATATATTCTATTAATTCATATTCAATTACAGACGCATTTTTTTTTAATATATGCAACATGTTACCTTTCAAACTTATTTTTAATTATATTCGATTCAATTAACTAATATTTTCAATTCGATTATTTTTCTGTGCGAATTTGGGCACCAACAAGCTCGATGCATGAGCATGACATGACTGATAGCCCTCTAAATTTTTGGTATACCGAATATACACCACCAACAAATAACTCCTTACTTTTCATTTGGACATTTAATTTTAGCCCAATAATTAAAGGCCTATACTGAAAAGTGAAAACCTATCTATTTCGGCCCATTCAGAGTTTTAAACCCTCGGCCCATTCAGAAACCCTATGTTCCTTCATATATAATCCGTTCCTATTCTTCATTCCTCCTCTGTACCTCTTTCTCTCACACAGCACCAGACGCCGTCAGAAGCACTAGAAAGACATAATGCCGGCGGGTCACGGTTTAAGGTCGCGTACCAGAGATTCATTCTCTCGCGCATTCAGGAAGAAGGGTCCGACTCATCTTTCGACCTACCTTCGGATCTACAAAATCGGCGATTACGTCGATGTTAAGGTTAATGGCTCTATCCACAAAGGTATGCCCCACAAGTTCTACCATGGACGAACTGGTCGAGTCTGGAACGTTACTAAGCGAGCTGTCGGCGTTGAAGTCAACAAGCAGGTATAATTAATCTAAACTTTCTCGATCTGGAATTACATTTCTGTAATCGCTTGTTTCTTTTTCCTTTTTTGTTAGTTTTTATAACGAGCGGCTGTTGTTGGGATATTGTATGTATTTGATGAAATTACTTGCGTATGTTGATGTTTCTAATTGAAATGATTTGGATTAAATATTGATGAAATATTGTAGGGGTATGCTATTAGATTTATAGGTTAAATAACTTTTTCAAGTACTGAATGCTGGAGGAATGGATTGTTGAATAATATGTATGTGTTGTAGGTTAATTTGGCTTCCTGTGGATCGATTTTATTTTGCTGGCTGTCAGTCACTTTACTCATTCGTCACTTGGCGAATTTGAGCATGTTTTTCAAAATAAGAATATTATGTTGTCTGATTGCACTCTATTAAGAGCTTTCTAAGACTAAACTAATGAATTGGGATGTGCTCGACTGTTAAACACCAAAATACTTAACATGAGGCCAGCCCTGTTTTAGTTTTTTTTTTGGTTCTGGGATTTGTTCTACTGTTGTACACTTGCAAACTTAAATGGTGCTGAGATTTTTTTTTAAACTGTGGTATAGTTATAATCTTGAGCAGCACACTTGTTCATTGATAATACTGAATTGGGATTTACTCAATTGTGTTACACTTGTAATCCTAATTAGTGTCTTGTTCTTTATTTTCACTTAACTTGGATTTACTTGACCGCAATACAACTAACTACTGAATCTTTATGCATGCATCATCTCACAATTCTTCCCATTTTTTGGATTTGTTTTGCTTGTATCTAATTCTTGACCATACTTAAAATATAATGTGTTGCTTTTTGTGTATGAATTAAGGTTGGTAACAGGATCATAAGGAAGAGGATTCATGTTCGTGTGGAACACGTTCAGCCGTCGAGGTGCCACGAGGACTTCCTTAACAGGGTTAAGAAGAATGACCTGTTGAAGGCAGAGGCGAAGGCACAGGGCAAAATCATTAGCACCAAGAGGCAGCCTGAGGGACCCAAACCTGGTTTCATGGTGGAAGGTGCCACACTAGAAACGGTCACTCCCATTCCATATGACGTGGTCAATGATCTCAAGGGTGGGTATTAGGTGTTGTCGCTACAAGTTGGGCTCTCTTGAGTACTTTTGTTCCTTTCCTATGTTGTTTCTTAGACTTGTGCTTTGTCTTGGATCAGTTTTGGAAGAATGGTATATTGGACCTATATTATCTTTTGCTTTTAATATTAGGAGAACCTGTTTGAGTTGACGTTATGATAATCGTTTCTTAATATTGTGATTTACATTTCAAGTTTCATATTGAGTGTTATATGTTTTTGTTGTAGTATTAGTTACTTCGAAATTGTTGTTGCATTGCACTCTTGTGAAGAGAGTATTGTGTGGTAGTCTCTTGCATATGCAGATATCCACTTTAGTAATTGTTTTATGAGTGGGTATCCTATGAAATTTATTTTGAGTATGAAATATGTAACTTACACTTGCAAAATAATACTATTTTACTTGTTAATTGACACAGTTATTCTTGCAGAGTAATATTACAGCTTCAAATGCTTCATATTAGTTTGTAAGATTATCAGTTTGTAATATTAGTGACATCAATTTGTTAGTGTAATGATATTAATTTTTTACCATGAATAAGTTTTATCGGAGAATTTATGCTTTTTTATTAAAACATGATAGGGTTTGTGTTTTTTTATTTGGAAATTATTGCTATATACTATTGCGTCGTTTCATATAATTTTATTAATGGGTCATGTATAATTCTTATAACCTTTTACGGATGTTGCATTGCTGTACAAGCACGAGACCAATTAATAATTTTATATATATTAAAACAATAAATACCATAGTTTATTGTGAAGTTGGTCTTCAAGTGAATCCGGGCTATAAACAAATACTTTTTTAAGTTACTAAATTAACAAATAATAATATAATTAATTATCAGTATGAAGTTTCTTGTACGACAAATTCTCACGTGCATCATTTGCACCAAATTGATTTGATGCAATTTAATTTTAAAATTTATTTTTAATTTCAGTTTTCTTTTAACTTTAATTTTAGTTTTAGTTTTAGTTTTTTTTTTTCAACTCGGATCCAAACCCTCCCCGAGTGGTTCATGGTTCACTCGGCCCAAGTGATTCATGGTTCACCTGACCCGAATGATTTATATATGATTTATGGTTCATTATTTAGGGATTAGAGTTTAGAGTGCATACTTCATTCAAATTAAAATTGAATCAAATTGCACCTATTTGAATTGGTGCATATGATGCATATGAGAGTGACTCTTATTGAATTTTTATCAGGCAAACAAGCATATATATATATATACAAACAAGATTTGGTTTCTGACTGTTTTAAATTAAAGTGTAAAAAATAACTTGTTGAATATGAATATGTGAGTTGTTAACTCAGATTATTATAGGAAGAATAATTAGCTTATAAATTTAATGAGTCACTCTTATCAAAATTGATGTTGGGATGAAAGCTCACATAATTGAGTTGGTTTCCCTCACAAATGAGTATTTGTTCAACACAATTGATCCAATTCTAAAATCATAGGAGTAGTACTTTATATAATAATATACATAAACTAAATGCATTTAAGTTCAGAAATATTAATTTGAAATAAGTACATGTAAAGATAAAAAATTATACAAGTATATCTCATTTATTCCATTATATAACTAATCAAAATAATTATATTTTAAAGGAGCTATGCAATTTAAGTATATTTTAATAAAAAAAAAAAATTTATTTGATCTCAATTGAAAATAAATGTAAAAAAATAGTTAAGTTGCCTATCAGCCATGTGATATATTATTCACTGATAAATCGAGGGCTGATCGTTTTGAAATATTTATAACTCAATGAAACAATAACAAATAAATTTAAAACAACAAAAGCAAGTTTAAAATATATTTATTTTATTATTTATTTTCTTTTATTAAAGTCAAAATAGTTTATTGGATGTTGCTAACAAAATTAAGGGTAAATTGACTCTTTTCCCCTTTTCAATTTTTACAAATTACAGAGTTAATACTAGTAAAATGAAGTAGTAAAATTATCAAAGTTCGCAGACTCGGCCCGCTCCTATTAATATGTCTTTGGACGACGCTTTACTTTGTGTTCTTCTCTACATTTTCTCCTGTTTTTCTGTAAAACCCTAACTCTCTAATCAATCGATCCCCATCTCTACTTTCTCGCCCTAGAAATCCCACCATTCCATCGTTTCTCTCTCCGCATTCGCATGCAAAGTTGCGCTCTTATCCCCAAGCAATCAATTTTCTTTAATTCACTCGATTTTCATCGATTAAAAGTTGTCGCAAGATCTTCAAGAAATTTATTTTCCGTTGAATTTTGAACGAATTGATCTCCCGATTTTTATCATTAACTAGGGTTTTAAGAGAGCAAGGCTGGCGAGTGGCGCTGGGCACTGGTGATGGCGGATCCGCCACAAGTCCACCGACACTTGTTTCAAGAATCTTGGATTTCTGCAGATATAGTGTTAGAAACGCCGTTGGAAGAAGAGAGACTGAAGTTTAATTTTCGAGAGGTTACAAGAAAATGCTGAGCGTGGGGCGGGTGCACCTGCCATCTGATATACCGATTGTAGGGTGCGAGTTGACGCCCTATGTGCTTTTGAGGCGCCCTGATAAATCTATTATTACTGAGGATGTTACTGAGTTAAACCCTATTGATGGTTATTTCTTGAGATATAGATGGTGAGCTTTTCTCAGCATTAATTTATTGATATGATTTCTCTCTGTTTTGGTGATTGAAGTTATTTTTTTCTACTGTTAATTTGATTCCTTGCTGTGCTGTTAGTAATGTTGAATGTTTTGCTCTTGTCCTTGTGTTACTATGAAGTGAGGAGTTTGTAAACTGAGTTGTTGATAATAGTTCATATGTAGTACTATATGCTGTAATTCACTTTTGAAAATGGTGGCTAATGAATAGGATAGCTACTATTCATTTAGTCTTCTGAGTATGTGTCACGTGTTTCAATGCTAGCTTTGATGCATGCTGTTGAATCTTGTTACTAATTTCCAGTACATTATGTTTTCGTTTTCCCCATTCTTGTGTGAGTAGCTAGAAGCTAGTGTCTGCCTTCCGTTAATAACTGCTGCATAGTGGGCTTTCTCTGCTGTTAATATCTCTTGTATTTTGTCTTCAGTGTGCGACTTTGCCTCCTGTTAATATCTATTGCTTTGTTTCTAGATTGTTGATTTGCCTTGTGTAAATGCTTAGTTGTTGCTTTGTTTTCTCTACTGTTCATATCTCGTGTTTGGTAGCAAACTTTATGCATTGATTCCCGGTGATAAATATTAGTTACTGCAGCAAACCAACTGCAACTTGTTCCATGTTAGTTAACATCTGATTGCTGTACATTTGAGGGTTTTACTCTTCCCTTAATGAGTTAATTTCTTTTAGCTTTAGTTAGCTTTTAAATTTGTGGTAAGAGGCGTAGTTACTTTGACTACCACTATTCACTATTTATGGTTCTTCACTTAGACTTCATGTCATCATGTTCAATTATTTGGTATTCTATGCAGGTATCGCGTACAAAGTGACAAGAAAGTTGCAGTTTGTAGTGTTCACCCAACAGAGCAAGCTACATTACAGTGTCTTGGGTGTATTAAGGCCAAATTACCTGTTTCAAAGAGTTACCACTGTTCTCCCAAGTGTTTCTCTGATGCCTGGCAACATCACCGTGTTTTGCATGAGCGTGCTGCTAGTGTGGTGAATGAAAATGGAAACGAGGAGGAAGAAATTTTTGGGCGCTTCAACAATGCTGGTAATACAGCAACGAGTATCGCTACTATGAGCACGTCTCAGACAAATCCTGTCTTTCCAAATGGTGCCAGTACGCTTTATCCTGCTGCAATAAGTAAGAGTGGTGGTGAAACATGGTTCGAAGTGGGACGCTCTAAGACATACACGCCTACAGCAGATGATATTGGTCACGTCCTTAGATTTGAATGCGTTGTGGTAGATGCTGAAACAAAGTTAGCTGTCGGGGCTCCTGTTTCCTTATCAACTTCCCGTGTGATTCCAGCTCCATCACCCATTCCAAGACGCTTGATTTCTGTGAATGGAATGGATGTGTCCGGGCATCTAGATATGGATGGTCGCATGTCTTCTGGAAGGACATTTACTGTGCTTTCATACAACATCTTATCTGATGCATATGCTACAAATGAACTATATGGTTACTGCCCTACTTGGGCCCTTTCTTGGACCTACCGCAGACAGAACCTTTTACGAGAAATAGTTGGCTACCGTGCAGACATTGTTTGTCTTCAAGAGGTACACAACCTAATGGAAGATTGAATTATGCTTTATACAGCTTAGAATCTAATTTGGTTTACTGCTTTTTCTTAACATAGGAAAAGATTTAGATGGTAGTTGGTTTACTCTCTACTGATGTAGGTTAGCATGAACCAGTTCAGGTGATACTTAGCCTCTATGTGAAGCCTTCATAAAATCTGTTCTGCTTTGGTCAGTAGCATAATTTGTTCAAATGAGTTGAGATTGATGTATCAGGGGAATAACTTTGTTGTATCCCTTTGGTCAGCCACGGGAAACTTATATTTCAATTGAGAAAATATTATTCTTGGGCAGAACAAGTTGATATTTGCAGCTGTTTGTATCATTTGGCTGTGAATGCCTTTTCTTTCCTTCATCAAACTGTTTTACCAATTGTTAATAGTTGAAATTAGATAATTTTTTATTGGGCTGTTGGATTGGAACCATTATACAATTTTCCTGGATCATGAAATATGTTTGATGTTAGTCGTGTTGTTTATAGATGGGATGTTTGAAGATGACAATGACAATGTGAATTTAAGATGCAGCATTCATGTGAAACCTTCTTAAAACTTTTTCTTGTTTTCTTTTCTTATCTTTATTATTCCTGTCAGGTTCAAAGTGATCATTTCGAGGAATTCTTTGCACCCGAACTGGATAAACATGGCTATCAGGCTCTTTTCAAAAGGAAAGCGGCAGAGGTTGTTACAACATCTTTAGAATCTGATGAGAAACTAGTGCTGTTGTTCATGCATTCCCTGTTATTGTGCAGGTTTTTAGCGGGAACATTAATACACTTGACGGCTGCGCTACTTTTATCCGTCGTGATAGGTTTTCACATGTAAAAAAATATGAGGTGATTATAATGCATTAACTACACCTAACATGCTTGGAACTACTTTCTTATTGTTTTAATAATTGGTCTCTCTGAATGTAGGTTGAGTTTAATAAAGCCGCACAATCTTTGACTGATGCTTTGCTTCCCATTCCACAGAAGAAAAATGCCTTAAATCGATTGGTCCAGGTATTTACAAATACTTTAAGTTTATGTTGACTATGATTTGGTTTCTTATTTTCAGGCGATTTTTTTCTCGTCACAATCATTTGATATAATTTTCATGCATACAGGATAATGTTGCGCTGATATTAGTTCTTGAAGCCAAGTTCAGTAACCAAGGCATTGATACCCCTGGGAAACGACAGTTGGTTTGTGTGGTAAGATTTTTCATGACAGATGAGCAACTATGGCATTATGCTTCAAAATCATGTCATCCGATCCCTGACCTTTGCCATTAGCTTAAAATATTTGATTGTTTGATCAGTGCAATTGCATGTAGAACACATATTATTACATAATAGATTTACTTACTTGTCTCTTTGGGCCAGATGTTTTTCTTATTATGCCAAACACAATTGTCCCCAGGATCTTCAAACACAATTGTATTTCCTCCTTTCATGTGTTTTTTATGTGTAGCTTCTTCACTAGACCTATAATATGTGATGTCTACTTGATGGAATTTCTTGTAATAGACTCTTCTGTTTAATGTTTGAACACAGGCAAACACACATGTAAATATGCACCATGATTTGAAGGATGTTCGGCTTTGGCAGGTTTCTGCCTATGGCTATCTTCTCTATTGATTATTTGCTTTATTGGAGATCACTTGTTGAAACTGCTTTTGCTTTTGTTGATATCAGGTCCACACACTGTTGAAAGGCCTTGAAAAAATTGCTCAAAGTGCAGATATCCCAATGTTGGTGTGTGGGGATTTCAATTCAGTACCTGGAAGGTGCTGTAGTTTGTCTCTTTCAGTAATATGATCACGTGGTTTCAAAGTTTTCCAGTTTATGGTAGTTTATATCACCAGAAGGGTTAATTCTGTCTGTTTTAAAATACAGTGCTCCTCATGCCCTCCTTGCTATGGGGAAAGTTGATCAACTTCATCCTGATTTAGCTGTTGACCCACTCGGAGTTCTTCGCCCCACTTCGAAACTAACACATCATCTCCCATTGGTATAATCAGTAACTTCCTTCAAATATTCTGTCCATATATTGTACTGTATAAGCTATTTTTTTATCAGTTTTTTGGCATTTTATTCTTTAGGTTAGTGCTTACTCATCCTTTGCTAGAGCTGGGGTTGGTCTTGCTCTGGAGCAGAGAAGGAAAATGGATTCTACTACAAATGAACCCCTTTTTACCGACTGCACTAGGGACTTTATTGGTACTCATGATTATATATTTTATTCAGGTATACTCATTATATTTCTCATTGTGCTCCTTTAACTGTAGCTGCTATTTATTTCTCTCTCTCTCTCTCTCTCTCATTAAGAGCATTGTTTGCTTTCTCCTTCTAGCCGATTCCTTAACTGTGGAATCATTGTTGGAGCTTGTGGATGAGGATAGTTTGCGAAAAGATACTGCTCTTCCATCTCCGGAATGGTCATCGGATCACATAGCACTCTTAGCTGAATTCCGCTGCAAACCTAGGACTAGACGTTAACAAGGGGTACAGTGTTTCTTTGTCCTCTTTTGCATATCTCAGTACATCTTCTGTATAGTTTGTTGTTCACAAATACGATCATAAATAGATCTATAAACAACAATTCATTATGTTTGTAATGTGAAGAGAATTGTTAATCTTTATTATATTTGTTGAAGATGAAGATGAACAAGCCACAGTCTTGTATTTCTCAGCAGTTTTCCCCTATTAGTTCTTATTTGAATGCTAAAAGTATCTTCAGTCTTATGTCTCTGGTGTCTGATCAGTGGTCTTATTCGTGTGGCTTTTGTGCAGATTCCCCAATGAAGAATTTTAAAAGAGCACTTCCTGAGGGTGGATTTTACCATTGAAGAACAAAGAGAAGTGATTGTATTGATAAAATGTCATTCTGCATGCTTGATTTTCCAGCTTTACTCCTCCTCTTGTGGGATCCTCTGTATCATGCAACCTTTGTCTCATAGAAAGAAAAAATTATGATGTGATTTGGTGTTACTTTTCTCCTCTCTACTCGAAATACAAATATAGGCTGTGATCTTTGTTGTGCCCTTAATGCCGTCAAATCTGATTGTTGTTTTTCCTGAACAATAATCCTGTGCAGATCAAACTTGTGTCTTAGTTCACAAGCTACTAGAGTACTTTGTATTTTTGGTTAAAGCGGCAAGAAATTAGAATTTGCCATCTCTTGTATTAGTTATATGTTAATTCGAGTTATTTCAGTCGAACAAGATACCACTTCACTTCAATTACGGTGGATCACATATCAATATCACAAGATTTATATAATAATCATCTCTTTAACTTTACAATTCCCTTTTGGAAAAAAACTGAAAAAATAGCAATACCCCTCTACCACAAGAAAACGTAATCTAGAAACAACGCTGCATAAATACAGCTCTGCAAGCGTCAATTTAGAAGAAGTTTACATATCATGGAAAAGGAAAACAGAAGTTTAATCTCAAGTTTGATAATACTAGTGAAGTTTTGTGGTGTGAAATCGAATTTTGCTGAAGACCAAAAAGTATGCAAAGACGAGTTGATCAATCTCTCACCATGCATCACTTTGTGACTGGAGATGCTAAAGCTCCGACACCAACTTGTTGCACTGATCTAAGAAAAGCAGCAGAAAAATCCATCTACTGTCTCTGTGTACTTATTAAGAACCGTGACGAGCCTGACCTTGGCTTCAAACTCAACACCACTCTAGCTATGGCTCTCCTTCCCATTTGTCACGTTCACACGAATGCTACCGCCTGTCCTGGTATGCCTTCTGAGATTGTTTGTGTATTCTGGTTTTGCATTTAGTACTGCATTACTATTTTACACATTTCACTTCGGACAATGTGATTAATTTGGTGGTGGTTGTTTATTTCATACCGTGGGTAGAACTTCTACACCTATCTCCAAACTCATCCGAGGCTCGGGTTTTTGAGCAGTTTGGTAACATATCAGGAGTTAGCTATGGTACTACTGCTGGAGGTAGCATTTTTCTCCGACCCCCTCAATTTCTCTTGAATATTAGTCTCCGTTTCTTTCTCATATTAACTAGTTTTAGTGTTGATTATTGCAGCGAGAGTACCAAGCTCAAGCACCAAGCTGTGTGTGGAAGGACTTAGACAAGCAGACATTATTGGACTCTTGACTTTGGTTTCTCTCATCAGCCTCTAGGGAAAAATTACTGAAAGCTACTATGTTACAATGTCATATCCTTGATTTTAATTCAGAAATCATTTGATGTTCCAACCAAAATTAAATACACCAGTGATGTATGTTAGGAATAATAATGTGTTAAGACACACCATCTGTTGTTTCAAGTTACAATCTTTGTCAGTTAAACAGTCTGTGTGAAGAAAAAGATTCAAAATGATGGCTCTAACTTTGGCCAACTCACGTTAAATGGCAAAAATAATACGAGATTACATAGTGAATCCACTATCATAGATAAAACTCTATGCTTCTAAAAATTTGGTTGCAGATCTTTGTTACAGACAAGGAATAACATGCTGAAAGAACAAGTGCAGAAAGCCCGCCTATGTTAAGTAGGATTCTTTAAAAATATGCCTTAATATTACATACAAGGGCTTCTGCTGTTGCGTTAGTACAGATTACGCATGAGACTCAGGTCCAGCTGGTTTAGAGTTAAGAAGCGGCTGCAAAGCCTTCACCACAATAGTCATGTTTGGCCTAAAATCTGCTTCGTATTGAACACAAAGTGCTGCCACTGCAGCCATCTGATATACACAAAACAACATAGTCAAAATGTGGTACTAGAAACTAATTTCATAAGCTAGAAATTATGTTTTTTGTTAAAGGGACAACTTTTGCAATAGCCTTTGGTGGATAATCTTCATTTAGCTTAGGATCCACACATTGCTTCACTTTATCTTCACTCAATCTTGGAGTTGCCTGGTGAAAAATCGCGATTTTTTAGTACCGAATACTCACAATTTAATTACCAAAAGACAAAAGTCTTACCCAAGTAACAAGACTTTGCTGTCCTTTGGGCATAGTGTGGTCTACTGGCTTCCTTCCTGTGAGAAGTTCTAAAAGAACAACCCCAAAACTGTAAACGTCGCTCTTCTGAGTTATCTGTCCTGTCATCGCGTACCTAAATCACACCCCAAATGTTAAACCATGTTTTTTCTATTACAAACTTTGCGTGTAATTGAAGGGGGGGACATGAGCTTACTCTGGAGCATGATAGCCGAATGTTCCAAGCACTCTTGTTGAATGCAACCGAGCTGCTGTGTCTGAAGACTGGTTTGTCAAGCTGAAATCAGCAATTTTTGCAACAAAATCATCGAACAGAAGGACGTTGCTTGATCTAATATCGCGATGGACTATGGACGGCTGACATTTTTCGTGCAGAAATTCGAGACCTTTAGCAGCACCATAAGCAACCTTTACTCTTTGACTCCATGTAAGAACTGGACCAGGTTCTGCCCCTTGCACCCCTTTCCTTCCTTTAAAATATACATACACAATCAGAATTCAGAAATCTAAAAGCAAGGATTTCATTACATTTACAGCTACTTTGATTGATTACACATACATACCATGCAAGACATCATGCAAAGAACCCATTGTAGCATACTCAAAGGCCAAAATTCGATTGTTTGATTCAAGGCAATATCCAAGCAACCCCACGAAATACTCGTTCTTTAGCCTCGAAACCATAGATAACTGTAACACGACATCATTTAGACGAAAAATCCAATCGTATCACCACAAATTGTCGTGATAAAAAAAGATGTTTCGAATTACCTGTGCTGCAAAATCAGAATCTGGTTCAGGTGATGAACTGGTGTCTAGCCTCTTGATTGCTGCTTCTTGACCATCTTTGAGCTTGGCGTAAAAAACACGACCGTAAGATCCCTCTCCGATCAAAGCCTTAGTCCCAAAATCGCCCGTGAGACCATTGAGCTCATCCAATGACAAGGCTGGTAGCTCAATAGGCAAAACTTTCTGAGGTGGTCCATTTCTTGCACCGGATCTTGGTTCTCCTCTTTCGTTGCCTGGAATCATGAAATGAGTTTATATGAATGTAGAAATATATAATGAGATGAGATGAGATTGGTGGTACCTCCGGTGGCGCCAGAATAAGGATTGCCGGCCTTAGGAGGAGCAGCATATTGGTTTGGCGGAGGAGCGCCGTAAGGTTCCTCTTCAGCACCTCCGCAACACAACATTGTTGTTCAAATCTCTTAAGGGTACAGCCAGCAATCACACCAATGAAATTAGCAGCAGGATCGACACTCACATTTGCAATTGCTTGAGAGCCAAATCCTACATTCAAACAATATATATTACTATTACTATCAATCGCAAATTAACATATTAAACATGAGACAGAAATCAAATGGAACCTGTAAAGAGAGAGAGAGAAAGAAGAGGAGCAGAAAATGGAGGAATGAAGACTTGTTCTGTTTACGAGAAAGGCGCATGCAGCCTCTTTTTAACCCACACAAACACAAACCAACCAACCAACCAACCTACGTGCTACCCTCTTTTTCCATGGGTGGGCCTCCATAATTCACTGCACCACCAACATTTCTCCCAATTTTATATCCCTAATTCCATTTCACCATTTAATACACCTTTCGTCTAAATAATTGTATTACGCTACAGATTAATTCATAACTCATTACTCATATTATATCATCTCAAATCTGAACCTTTCATACTTGTCATTTCTTATCTCTATATACATCACAAAGGATTTCTTTTCTATCTTCTTTTTCGGATTTACGCAATAAAATAATTCTTGGTTCATCACTTTCTTCTCTACTTATTATTATTTTTATAATATTCTTTGACAATCAAATGAGATATATATATAAGACTAAGCTTCAAAAATAATGTTATTTCACTAATATTTGGATCAAGAGATTTGAAATATAAGAATGTTGAGGAGGTAGACTAAGCTCCAAATAGTATTTTATATCAATTTTCACTTCAATAAACATTGATTCATTTAATTTAAGCTTTAAAAATAAGATCCCTATTACGGAATGAATTTCACACAAGTTATGGTGAAGAATGTTACATCTGATATCTAATACATGTAATGCCCATAACATCTCTGCATTTCAACAACATCCATCATGTTTGCCATTCATAAGGAAATATGCATTTCGTACATGAAACCTTCCCCATGATTCTCCAGGCCAACAAAAAAAGCATAAACTAGGTAAATACCATAAATATTAAGCATCCTCAAGCCTATAACTCTATGGGCATGTGAGATCCAAAAGGCGGGCGCAGACTTCACCCGAGCTGTACAACCGTTGTAACAAAACGTACAATCGACGGACTTACACTTTCCATATCCGGCCCGTAACCCTAAGTTTGAGTTCTTGACCATTCCCAGAAGAGAAGAAGAGTGCCAAGCTCCTTGGAATGATAAGTCCATCTTGGCTGTCGCGAACTTTCCTGTGACTATCACGGATGCTCCTTGGAATGCCTTGCCATACTAATTTACGCCCATTTGCACCAACTTCCAAAGTGTAGCTGAACTTTCTGGCCTCATTGTCTTCACCCATGAAACGAAGGAAAGCCATATAGACGGGCGATGTTCCTAATAAGAAAGCCTCAAAGTGCAAACAGAATTGTCGTCCAAAGCAATTGAATACCTGCAAGGAAATGCGAGGTCAAGGTTTGACTTGTAAGTTTGCAAGAGTGTAAACCATAAGCATTGGTTGTTTCACTAAAATGTATTAGTTGTATTTCTAAAAAGTATTAGTTGCTTTACTAAAAAGTGATAGTTATGCACCAATGGCATCAAGCGCAGGAGACTCACTCATATGTATCAGTTCAAGAAATACAGAAATGTACACGAGTACTCTCAAAACAGAAGCATAAAAAACTTACAGTTAGCATCCATGTTGCATTTTCTACTTCATCGGGATTTGATTTGACATATCTATGGTTGAAAGTACAACCATCATGCATATCGACCGAATGATCCTCCTTTAGGTGAGCCATGAGGAACGGAATGTCACCAACTACACAGCACTCAGAACTAGCATAAGGACAGGTGTAGGGTCGAAACGGGCAATGTTTTTCATGCTTAACCTTGCTGTAATACGGAAATAAATCATGACAGCCAAGACTTTGATATCTGCAGTGAAGTTCCAAAGATTCAGCCACTTTCTCCAAAGCCAAACACCTTATGTTCCCAAGCTCAAACCGACAAGTCGGGCAGCATTTATTAACTCGTTTGCAGTTTGCGCACAAAGTGTGGCCATTTGGACACTGAAAAAACATGTTTTAAGGCAAAAGGTACTAAAAAGAATAGTACATATTGTGATATTGACAAGCTAAAGAAACAAATTCAGAAATGGTATGATCAAGTGTCTTTAAAATGAAGAAGTTTCATGTTACAAATGTTCAAAATCGATCAATTTAAGCAGAAGATTTGGAGCATAAACCTGATGAATGGGAGGATACATCGAATCTTCACAAGTAGGGCACTGAAGAAGCTCATGTATGCCATGCTTTTCTGTCTGCGAAACATTACTTTTTACAGGAATACCACCACCCTCTGCCTTCATTATCGATATATCATAATTCGTGTGCTTTGAACGCGATTCAATCGCCTCTTTGCAAGCACTGCTCCCAGGAGCCATTAGTCCAAAAGTATTCTACTCGAGACGAATAAATTCGACTCTGAACTAAGTAAATTAGTTATCTATAGTCTGCAATAGAAAATGGATATCGAACCGAACATCAAGATTGGAGAATACTACATATTAAATAACTAGGTAGATTGTCAATTATGAATAATGTGAACAGACAGAAATGACCAACACTAAAGTCAGTATTTAATACAGTTGGTACCCTATGTTGTTAATTTATCGTATAGGACCATTTTACACAAATCAATCGGTGGGGCTTGGTATATTATAAAACTAACATATATCAGAATAGATCCCACCACCAAACTCAATACAAAATCAGAAACATATAGAGCTTTCCTTTTCAAGAATACATATATGTTGCTTCCATGATATGTAATAAAAAAGACTCTATCATAACTTGCATATGTAAATATTATCATACGGAACAACTCTTTTCTATTGCCATGTTTAAATCTATGACATTATAATTCGACAGATAAAATAGACAAATTGTTACACTTATGAAGATGCAAATATTAACGACACAAGGAATCATACTCAAGCTACTACATTTGAACTGATAGCTGAACTACCATTTTCAGAAATTTTCTTCACCATCCACAACTAATATTCTGTACCCTGTTAATTTTAAAAATTAGATGAATTAAAATTTCAAATTGATATGATTAGTTGTTGACTACCACCAATTAGCATAGCAACAAAACGATCTTAATCACCAAAATGATGAAATCCATCCACCTTTAAAAAGAGATGAAAAACGATTTAACGAAATGAGAATTGAAAGAAAGGTACTTCGTTCGAGCAACTAAACATCAATCATTACAGTAACCTTTAAGCATTCTGTATACCCCACAGTATATGTATGTAGAAATGTCACACAGAAGTCATAGTTTAAAAAAAATACATGATCAAATTTGAATCCCCAATTGCCTCACTCTAAATTCCCATAAACAATCATTTCCCATGTGCAGCAATAGTTAAGCCAATGAAATCCATATAGGAGAAAAGAACAACAATAAAAACAAGCCTATCTCGCATTCCCAGACATTTTAAAATGCCAATAATGGAAAAATTATTCAACCAGAAAAAATGGGAAGATATCAAGAAAAGATAGAAACCCATTACAGATTTTATCCAAACACGTCGTTTCCAGTTTCCAGTCAAAAATAGAAACAAAAAAGACCCGATCTTTATTTCTCTATCAAGAATAAAACATACCTTGAGCAGTACAAAACAACTCGAGATCTTCAAGAGATTGACACCTTTTTGCTCAAAATCAAGCAACCACCAATACAATTTGAGTTCTACAAAACGACAGAAAAGCCTAAAAAACAAAAACAAGACAAATATTTGCAAGAATCAACGCCCAATACATGGGTTAGATGATTTAAATTACTTGTTTTTCGTTTTGTCATCTCTGTGGCGACTAAAAGGAGAAAAGTTTTAATTTGGTTATGGGGTTGTGAACAGAAGAGAAGGAATTGCAGTTTTAATTGTTGGTGGAATTTGGCACCCACTCAAATCTTTGAAAGTTTGAAGTTTAAACTCAAATAAGTTTTGTCAGTTTTGAAGCCTAGCCCACTCATCTCTGTTTTGTGCTTTTTTTGTTCCCAATGAGGAAAATACTATTCTAAATTTAAAATAATACTCGTATTCATTTTTTGTTCAAATAAGTGAACACAACCATTAAAATTCATGAATATAAATGGCCAACATTTACATTTATAAGTTACACTTTGCAACTTAATTGTGTTCTTTAAACGATGTTAACTAAAATATATCAATTCATCAATATTAGTGATTAAGACTCATACACATTAATTAATAAATACTCAATCCAACTCGAACACAACTAGAAACAAACGGTCCCGCTTATTTTTTACTCACTCATTTTTAATTTACATGTCGTTTTAGTCTTTTGAATTATTTTTAAAATAGATGTCATTTTGGTATTTTATCCCTCTTTATCTCATATTTACCTTTAATATTAATTGTAATTTCAAATTTCAAATTTTCTATAAATGTATTGTGTGTTTAAATTTTCAACCAATAATATTTATTGTTAAGAATAGTTAAATAATATTAATTAAGGTTAATTTTAAAAAAAAGAAAAAGAAAAAAGAGAGAGTATTTGTCTACTGCAATATTATTTGCACGGTGCAATTTTGCTCTATACACAGTTTCAGGTGCAACATTTTTTACATGACAAACTCTAGGGTAATTAAGTTTCATAGTATATTTTTAATTCATATACATTTGAATCTATCAAAGTGAGTCAAGTTTAATGATTTAGAAAAATATGTTTAAATAGATTAAATGTATCAAATAATTCAAGTCTATAGTATGATTTTTATTCACGGGAGATCAACTCGATTTACATTGTTGTTTTTAATAAATTCCATCTTAATTGCATGTAAATTTAATTAGAACTCCAAAAAAATCGATTTAATAGGGTGACTCTTGAATCGGCCTTAAAATTGTCACATTAATCTATAATCATTAAATATGACACTGGATTAGAGTTTCGCCAAATTCAGAAGTCACGATTAGTCCATTCCAATTTAAAATCATAATTTAGGATAGACTGCTTCATTTTTTGCCAAATCGAATTATTAATAGTATAACGAATCAAATAATTATATATAAATCAACATTAATTTTCAATAGCATAAATCAGTAAAGCATACATATTACTAAAATTGAAACAAAATTTTTAATTTCATTGTTAATGGTAGTTTGATCAATTTTGAATTTTTTTATTTTTTTTTTTTTATCATGAGAAGTAACGACAGATTATATATATGCAATAATTTGGAAGAATGATCGAGTTAGATCTTAGATGACCTGGCAGATGAGGTGGAGCAATTATAAGGTGTAGATAGGGCAACTGAAAGTTGTAATTGGGCTAAACTATTGGGCTTTACAGAAAGGATGAGCCCACACAACAGCCTGTGTGACATTATTCATTACTTGTAGGCTTTATTTCCTTTTCCTTTCAGTGACAAGATTTTATATTTATAAGATTGATTGCATGTGGAAGAGTCTCTTGTTCATATATTATGTATTTGAAATTTTAAATTGTTTATTTAATTATTTCCATTTTTTGTTGATGGATTGGTTAGAATACATTTTAAAAACAGAATATAAATTTCATTAGCAATGAGCATAACATCCACAAAAAATTCAATTCAGCTATCATAAAAACAAGTTACCCTAGTCAAATTGTGTCCCACAATATTAGCATTATCCTTTTTTTTGGACACTTTTTCTAATGAGTGTAATGACACAAAACTCAAAATAATGATGAAACATTACTAAACAATTGATTGTGGATCTTTTAGTTTTAGGCTCTCTATATAGAATTTTACAATTTTGACATATTTCCATTTCGGGTTCCCCGCTTTTTTTGATGAAACATTACTAAACAATTGATTTGTTTTTATTTTCATCTCTATATAGAATCAATCTTTTCCCTTCATTTTTTTTCCCAGTTCAATTATAGTAGTTTTGACCATTTAATTAATAACATTAATTGCTATTTATTGATCTTTATTGTCTGGTTATTATTGAAGCTCTGATTATGCTTGAAACAATCTTCACTTATATATTGTCTTCAAAATCAACGCACAAAAATCAACTCACCAGAATCGAATTCCTCATTCAACTTTTGATTCCATAATTATTCTAATTCCACTAATTAATAGTCAAAATTCATAATTTGTGCCAGATTGAGATAATTATTCTTCAAAACTTGCGGATTCATTTAATGTGTTCCTGATCAATTCCTAAATAAATACCACAATCTGTGAATTTTTTTATTTATTATTTGGCTCTTTCACAATCTCTTCTTCTTTCATATTATGTACATCCATTAATGTCTATTTCAAAAGAAATTATTTCAATACCATCGGATTCTGAATTCGATGTGCCCAAACGGAGAGGGGTTAGTTTTTAATTTTTATTAAATGTTTATTTGTTTAATAATTATTTTTAATTTTTTTTCTTTAGATTCCTAATATTCAAGAGGTGATTCAAATTGCTTCACGGCCGCTTTCCTCTATGTACAAATGCTATCTGGTAAAAAATTTCTTATGTTATTTTTTTCCCATTTTTATTATTTGAATTCTAAATTGATTTAGATGTCTGGATTGTAAACTTTTTATACTAATCTAACAGGTTGAATTCATAAATCGAGTGGTAAACATACAATCTTATTTTTTGTACATGATTCTTTTTTTTTAACCCTCTTATACACATTTTAACTAATCTAATTTTATATTTATATTTTGTAGTATTTAGATTGGGATGTTAACATTTTTGGTTTTAAATCAAGAATTATAGAATTGCTATACCCTCCAACTCAAGAAGTTTTTGAGGTGATGTACGAGTACAGGGTCATTGGGGATAACAAAGAACTATTTATTCGAATAGGAAAATGATGAAAGTTGTTTGTCCAAAGTGCGAGAATTCGAAAAAGTGTTAAAATATTTTTTTGGATAAACAGATCTGTCAACGCTAAGCTTGGGACTTGGGACTTCTTATATTGTTGGTGTTCCCAGCCCCCCGGCTTGCTCCGAGGCTGATGTTTCGCTATTTAGGATGATATAATTTAAGTTGGATTAAAGGACTTTAATTTTGTTTTATTCAGACAATTGTTTTAATTGTTTTTAATTTGGAATTACCTTCACTTATTATAAAATTACTTCCTTTTTATTTATGATTTAATATAGAAATATTAAGTCACGTTTATAATTGTTTCCGAATTTGTCCACTTAATTGACGTTTCCAGTGGAGCACTAATTTGATCATTTTTTTTTTAAAGTTTGGGATTACTTTATTTATTGTAAATTTACTTATTTAAATGGATGCAATAAGAATAACCATAATTAAAGTATTGATTAATTAATTAATCATATGTTTATGAGATGATGGTATTAGTGTTTCTTCGCATAAGTATAAACGAAGTTTGTATGTTTTTCACTATGTTCAGTATGTAGTTTTATTGAAAATGACCTACAAAGAGTAGAGACGCATTATAGATTTATGTATTTTAAAAAATATCCCAGATGAGTTGCAGACAAAAATAACATAGTTTTTGGATTGAGCATAACAGAGGCAAACAAGGGGTGCATAAAAACAAAACAAAGTGGTTACACAGAAGATCCAAATTGAAATGAAAGCATGCTCTTGTTTGAGTAAACTTTAGCAGGAGGAGAGCCCAATATGAGACAGTGCCTGGCCATCTTAATTAAATGTGAATCTTGGTGTCTGTCCATGGTATTATCAATGGCAGACTTGGTTCTTCCAGAGAGCCTGCCTATGGCACGGACCGTCTTCAAAGGAGTCGACATATATTTCATCGTATCGCACCAGAGCCTGGGCGTCCAGATATGAGATGCAAGTGTTAAAGCGTCATTGAAAACATACGGGACTAATTTGAAACATGTGATATATACTCGACCTTTTTCAATAAGAGTAGGTCTAGTGTGCAAATTTGTATAGATGAAAATCTATAAAATTGTTCTAAATCAACCAATTACACCCTAAACACTAAATAATTAACCCTAAATTATGACATATTTGAGCTGGGTGAACCATTAAACTAGTCGGGCCGAGTGAACCATGAACCACTCAAATTTGTATTACATTCATCAATTATAGAATTTGGTTGAAAATTAAAGTTTTTGTATCTATACAAATTTGCATACTAGACTTTGTCTTTCAATAAAGGTACAGAATTACGGGATCATTTTAATTTAAATCCCTGCAAGTGTGTCTCAAATTTCAAATAACAAACTTAAGCCATCACTAATACACATTTGAACATATATATAAAACAATTCAATAATATGGTATGCCACATTCGAAAAATGACCTTGGAGAGCGGTATAACCGCTAATTTTCCAAATAACAATCTTATCCCAAACTTGGATTTTTATTATCAAATGATAAAAAACCGTTGTTCAAGAAATCAAGATTTGGAAACTTATACAACATATTCAACCGCATTGCAGTAAAGTCTTGGACAAATTTAATAACCGCTGTCTAGCGATTAATAACCGCTGTCTAACATAAATTTTTTTTTTATAATTTCGTTTATTATGTTAGATAAACAACGATTATTAACCGTTGTCCAATATCTTTTTTTTTTAATTATTAATTTATATTTTAAAAATCCTATCATAAAACTATAAACCAAAACTTATATATACGTCCAATACCATAAACCATAAAAACCAAAAAATCCTATAATAAAACCATAAATCAAAACTTATACAACATATATATATACCAAAACATCAAATAAATAAACATACACATCATGAAATAAATAAACATACAATCATAAACATACGTCCAATACACCAAAAACATGAAATATATATCATCACAAATATATAATTTAATTACATGCTACCAAAATTTTAAACAACGATCACTCAATATCGTATGAATATAAAAATCGATTATAAAAAGGTACCCACAACCCAGTCTCAATCGTTTTTTCCATTTCTCCATCTTTTCTTAGAGTAAGACTTGAGCTCACGCTCATAGACAAACAGCAGCAAAACAACGAATCAATCAATATAGTATGAATTTTTATTCAATCAATAATAATTTAAATAAATCGATAAATTTACTTACATTGAGAGGAATGTTCGTTAGAGAAGTCGCGGATTATATCTTCAATAAAACAACACACAAAATGTCCAATGGTCATTATCTCTAGGCCTGTTGCCTCGGAGCTTTTAGTTGATTAACAATTATAATCACGACATTACAATTATGATTTCTTTCTATTAGTTTGATAATTTACTAAATTAAATTTACCTTAATGTTAATCCAGTTCACTTTATTTAACTTAAATCTTGAACCTTGACTCTGAAGGCGACTCAAATACATCGTCATCACACTATTATTATTATAATTAAAAAATAAAAATAGATTAAATATGCATAATTTTAAAAGTAAAACAAATCATTGTATAGAATATTAAAAATGAACTTACGCTTCCATATATGAAACAAGATCAGGGCGATTTGAATAAACTCCATCCCGAAAATTGGTACATAAAATACACACTTAATGTATTCATGTGTATGACTCCTGTGGGTAACCAAAGACCCAATGGTTCCTATATTATATTGAGAATATTAAAATTAACTTGGCAAATTTAGCATATATATGTGCAAATATTATAAACATGAATACAAATTTTAACGAATGTTTTATCACTCACCCCACATTTGTTGGCCAAAAATGAGATGATCGCTTCCCAGCTTTGATTCAAAGATATGATTAACTAACTCATCCATGGTCTGTACCCTATCACCCAATATGCAAGACACCTGGGGGGAGACGAAGGAATATAATCCACTTGCTCGGACATCTCTGGAGAGATACACATCACCCAAATATCTTTAACTAACATATATACGCTAATTAATATTTAAAAAAAAAAAAAAAAAAAAAAAAAAAAAAAATTAAACTATACGAAAAGTGAATATTGAGAATTAGTAAACACATACCGAGGTAAAGGGCTATGGTGGTTGCACTCAACCACTCGTCATTCAAGACTTCACAAGACATGTTCATCATCATCGAATTCTTGGAAAGTATTCTGATGAAAGTGAGCAAGCATGAGAACTGTGACGATCTCGAAAGCATTAGACGATCTCGAAAGCATTAGACGATACCATCCGGCGCACATGTTCAAACACCTTGAGTGCATCAAACACCAATATATATACAACAATATACATACACCAATACATACAACATAATATATATACACCAATATACATGATATACATATATACACCAATATACATACACCATACATACAATTAAACAAAGCCACTAAAAACAATTAAACAAAGCCACACAATATATATATATATAAACAATTAACAATATATAAACCAAGCATCAATTGTTCATCTAACAACAATTAATCCTAACAAATTAGCTAAAATGAGATTCCTGTCCACAAGATCCTTTAAATACCCCTCACCAACCACTTCCAAGCTTTGACCGTCATTCGGTCTTAGAAATCCCTCGCCCACCCAAAGTTTAATGAGTTTAGAAACAAGAATCGATTCATCTTCCGAAAAAATACCTATATAGAGAAAACATGGTTTAAGATGGGCCGGCAAGTGGGTATAACTCAATGATAATATACTCATGATGCATTCGTTGTCTTCTTCTGAATTCAAAATTGAGTACGTATCCCTTGCAACACCCTCCCAATATTCTCGTGACTTACTGGACTTTCGAAGAAACCCCCCAATTACAACAATGGACAACGGAAGTCCTTTGCAATTTTTACAGATCTTCTTACTAGTTTCCTCTAATTCAGAAGGGCAACCTTCTTCCCCAAACGACTCTTGACAAAATAGACTCCAACTTTTATCCTCATCTAGTAAGTTAACCGGGTGGTAAGATGAGTCGAAAAGAAGAGCAATATTGACTAACCTAGTGGTAACAACAACACGACTACCATTATCATTATTTGGAAAGAAAAACTTAATGTCGTCCCAAAGTTCAATACTCCACATGTCATCCAGTATGATTAAATACCTTCTACTGAATAAAAATTACCTATGGAAGGAGAAAATTAGGCGGGCGTCGGGCCGGTAGATTGGGAGCTTGGCAACAAAAAAAAAATATAATTAGATATTACTTGGCGGTTTGCAAATGAATTAGGCACGGTGGTAGGTTCAATATAGAGGACGCCGCGAAAATGATGATTCGATTTGGGGAGAGGAGGAGGAGGCTAGGGCTTCGATATCACCGGTTTTAATTCACGATTTGGGGAAAAAATTTCATTTGGTTCATATGCAGATTTGAGTGTATATATATTAATTATCCGACCTCTTGGACAGCGGTTCCGAACCGGCATAAAAAATAATGAACGCCACAAGAATAATTGGGTCTTAAAATCCGCTAGAAAACAGAAATTATCATTTTCTTTGAAAAAATGGTTTAAGATGGACAAGTTCAAAACCGCTGTCTAAAACGATTGCACAAATTTTTTTTTATCTTCTAAACCGCTTTCTAAGTGTTGTATCTTGAACAACGGTTTTTGAACCATTGTCTAATTTTTTTTAATTAAAACCATTAATGGAAGGAGAAATTAGGCGATGCATTATGGGTTCATGTATAACATTAACATATATCGTGTATAGTATTTTAGTAGAAAATAATTAGTTGTTATTATATAAATATACATAAATATAAGACTTATATTATAATTTTACTAAAAAAAATTAATTATTTTAATTAATAATATGTTTTGCAGCTATAGATAGTATAGTATTTAATAATATTAAAGGTTATTTATTAAGAAAAGCTTATACTATAGCTAAACAATATTATATATATATAATTTTAAACTTGATTATGCATAGCTAAGATATAAAAAATTAAGATCAAATAATATCTAAACAAATTAGCACATTATGTGGTAACAAAACATGTATTATATTAAAAAGATAAAAATTAGTATGAGACGTCTCATACATTATTGCTAAAAAAAATTATACTTCTACTATAGTTTTAAAAAATTAAAATATATATCCGTCAAAAATATATATATATATATATATATAATATTCAAAATTAATAATATTATATTAAAATATTATTCAAATCAAATTTTGTATTGAGTATATAAATATTTTACTTAAATTAATAGATAAAATATTCATGAATGTAGTGACGTTCAAATCGTGAATTCGTCAAGAAATGTGCAGTGACATTCATAAAATGATTAAATGATGAATTACTAATTAAAACTTTGAAAAAACTTGAAATAAATCAGTAGCATAAATTTAAATAAAAAAAAAGAAATATTAGAAAAAACAAAAAGCATGACCTGACCATTCTCAATATTATTGGAACAATAAAGGGGAAGTAAACACAAGCATTACACTACCCAGCCACAAACCGTGACACGTTTACACAGCGCACACGCTATCGCCATTAACAACATTGTATTTGTCATTTCCTTTAAAGTAACTTATCTTTTAAAACATTTATGTCGATTCCTTGCCCGAATTAATTTAATATTTTAAAACATTTGTGAGGTTATAACTTATATGATATGACAGTCCTATTGTCTGCCAAGCAAGTATGCAATGAAACTAATGAACTAATTAATTTAATATTTAAAGGAACAATAAATAGCTACAGTCTGTCGCTAGCCTATTAAGAAGAATGCATTGAAACTAATGAACAATTAATAAAATAGCTGCACTCGCAATCT
The DNA here is from genome assembly GCA_037126765.1 of Stenogyne calaminthoides. Lineage (NCBI taxonomy): Eukaryota > Viridiplantae > Streptophyta > Magnoliopsida > Lamiales > Lamiaceae > Stenogyne > Stenogyne calaminthoides. Next base: position 2,862,812 of record JBBCBC010000020.1, on the reverse strand, counting down.
TTTCGGCTGAAATATAAGCGCATGAGACTTACGATTTTCCCAGAGAGCGAATACAGGTCACGCATACATATTAATTTGCTTTCAATTGGACAGCTACTGCTACTTTTATATATTTATAGATAAGTCTTGTGTGAGCTTAGTGAATATCACTTCTCTATTCTCTTCCATGGTATTTGGATCCAAGAACTAAATACATTAATTATACACCATTCAAAGTTATGAATTTGAGAATTTAATAATAAAATCAAAGCATCCGCATAATATGATAGATACTCCTCACAAAACCCAAAATAATGATGAAACATTACTAGACAATTGATTGTGGATCTTCCAACATCAACTTAAGGCAAAGTGGATATATAAAAATTTTGAAATATGAAAAAAATGAAATTGGAATTTGGAATTAGAAAAAGAAATGAAGGAGATAGGAAGTGGACCTAGTTGTATGTATCAGTATTTTCATCAAAAACATTTTCATTTACCCGCCCAATATTAAAACTCAAAAAAAAAAACCACCCCAAAATACACTCCCACGTGCACCGTCGCCTCCGCAGCTCCGCCACAACATCACCACCGCCGCCGCCTCCGGCACCTCCATGGAAGACGATGACCAGAGAGTCGTAGATCTAGTCAAGGAACTAGTGCAGCGCTTGCTGTACACCTCCCCTCACTCCAACATTCAAAACCCTAACGCCTCCGCCCCTACTCAGCAAGAGTACAATCAAGCCGTAAAATACTCAATTCGGATACTCTCCAGCCGCATGACGCCCTCAATTGCGGCTGACGACTCCGCCATGGCGGAATCTATCAAGCGACGTCTTGCTACTGCGGGTAAGTCCTCCGATGCCCTAACCTTTGCCGATCTTTACTCAAAGTTTTCGCTAAAAAATGGGCCTGGAAGCATAAAGAATAAGTGGGCTGTGCTCTACTTGCTTAAGACTATATCTGACGATCGGAAAATAAGGAAAAATCAGTTTCCGAGGACAATTTCTAATGGGTTCTTGGATTCTGCGGTGTCTGGGGGGTTACCCACATTATTTGAGAGTGATGAGCGGAGTGGTAGTTCTGGGGCATTTGGGAAATTGAGCAAGAATTCGAGTGCTGAAGGGTTTAATAGTGGGTTTGATGATGTTAGGGTTTTGCCTGACAATGTTAGGAATTTGAGGGGTTTGAGTAACTTGGAGAACACTAGAGGGGACTGGAATTTAGGTGCTAATACGGATAATATAAGTGGTTTAAGTGATACAATGAAGAAATTGAAGGGTTTAGGGGACAATTCCAGGGGTCTGAGGACAAGGGAACATTTGGGGAAACAATACAGTGGAGGCATATTGATGGTGTCAAAGGACCCTGAAAATATTCGTGATATGGCCTATAAGGAATTTGCGGACTTGATAAAGGAGGAAAATGAGGTTTCAGAAGTGATTTTGGTAAGAGATGTGCTGTATGCGTGTCAAGGGATCGATGGAAAATACGTGAAATTTGATGAAAAGGCAGATGCATATGTTCTGCCAGACATAGTTAAGGTACCAAGGGCTACTAGGATTATGGTCCGGAAGCTCTGTGAACTTGGCTGGCTGTTTAGGAAAGTGAAGGGGTATATAATGGAAAGTATGGACCGGTTTCCAGCTGAAGATGTTGGGACTGTTGGACAGGCATTTTGTGCTTCATTACAAGATGAATTATCTGAGTACTATAAGTTACTAGCTGTGCTTGAAGCACAGACAATGAATCCAATTCCATTGGTTTCAGAAACTGCAAGCTCTGGTAACTATCTTTCATTGAGGAGGCTATCAGTTTGGTTTACCGAGCCCACGGTGAAGATGAGGCTTATGGCTGTTTTAGTTGACAGTTGTAAGGTCTTAAAAGGTGGGGCCATGGCTGGGGCTATTCATATGCATGCTCAACATGGTGATCCTCTTGTCAATGATTTTATGAAGAGGCTACTTCGTCGTGTGTGTTCCCCACTCTTTGAAATGGTGAGGAGTTGGGTTTTGGAGGGGGAGCTTGAGGATATTTTTGCAGAGTTTTTCGTCTTGGGTCAACCGGTGAAAGCAGAGTCTCTTTGGAGGGAAGGTTATCGTCTCCACGCAGCAATGCTTCCTACCTTCATCTCTCAGTCTCTTGCTCAGCGAATCTTGAGGACAGGAAAGTCAATTAACTTCCTTCGAGTTTGTTGTGAAGATCAGGGTTGGGCTGATGCTGCAACAGAAGCAGCAGCTGCAGCTGGGACCAGTACCAGAAGAGGCGGTCTTGGATATGGTGAAACTGATGCACTTGAATCTTTTGTTACGGAAGCTGCCAAAAGGATAGATAGGCATTTGTTGGATGTCATGTATAAACAGTATAAGTTCAAGGAACATTGCCTTGCTATCAAGAGATACTTACTTCTTGGGCAAGGTGATTTTGTTCAGTACCTAATGGATATTGTTGGTCCAGAGCTGAATGAGGCTGCCAATACGATAAGCTCATTCAAGCTAGCTGGGTTGTTGGAGAGTGCAATTAGATCATCGAATGCCCAATATGATGATCCAGATATACTCGATAGGTTAAGGGTGAAAATGATGCCACATAACACGGGGGATAAAGGCTGGGATGTATTTTCTTTGGAATATGATGCTGGAGTTCCACTGAATACTGTTTTTACAGAATCTGTTATGTCTAGTTATCTGAGAATCTTTAACTTCTTGTGGAAGCTTAGAAGGATAGAGCATGCACTCATAGGTGTTTGGAAAATGATGAAACCGAATTGTGTCACTTCTCGGTTCTTTTCTAAGTTGCCACATGCTGTTAAACTGCAGCTGATATTGACATCAAGGAAGTGCCAAGTCCTCTGGGATGAGTTGAATCATTTTGTTTCGAATCTGCAGTACTACATCATGTTTGAAGTCTTGGAGGAGTCATGGTCTGAATTCTCTAAGGAATTGGAAGCAGCTAAAGATCTTGATGACTTACTTGGAGCTCATGAGAAATATCTATATTCAATCGTTGAAAAGTCTCTCCTTGGGCAACGGTCACAAAATCTTAACATGGCTCTCTTTACTTTATTTGATCTCATAATGCGCTTCCGAAGTCATGCAGATCGACTGTATGAAGGCATATACGAGTTGCAGTCAAGGTATTAAATTATTCCTGTACCTTTATTTCTCCAATGAAAATAAGAAAAATAATCCTTTTGATTGATATGTGATATTTGTAAAACATTGTAGAACGACGGACTCTTCTAGGGATAAGGCCAGAGTTGTGAGACCATCAAGTAACAGATCTTCAGACTCTGGGTCATGGCTTGGTGAAGGCAGGAAAGACATAACAAGGCGTGCTGGGGAGTTTCTTCGAAATATGGGGCACGATATAGATGCAATTGCAAAGGAATATTCATCTGTTTTCGAGGGTTTTATTTCTCAATTACCCAGGCAACAACATGTTGACTTGAAGTTCCTAATGTTTCGACTGGACTTCACTGAATTTTACAGCCAGAGCCAGTTAACACCCAGCACGAGCGGGAAGCTTTTGTTGAGTAACAAATGTTAAAACACATTTCATAACCTGTAGCATGTTTCAACCTATCTCTCCCGCACACTTGTGAACAAATACAGTGTCTTGTGCTAGCTTGCATTGGCCCTGCTTGTATAGTGCTGCCTTTAGGTGTGAACTGTGTATCTTTACATTTGCTTCTCATAGGCTTTTTCTGCGTTTATGCTTATAATAATTGTTGACATGTATCATTCTTTCTTAATCAGGAATGCTTTTGCAATTTTGAAAATGCACTCAGCTTGGTTAAAAAGACGGAGCTGAAGGTATGACCTTGTTGCTGAGTTTGGGTTTTCTTGGTGTGTTGGTTTTCCTTGTGGTTCTGCAAGCTGCCTACCACAGTTTTTTCTCTTTTATTTTGCTTATGATTTTTCTAGTGGTAGAAGAAAAGCAGTAATTTTGTGATTGCTTTGATGGTTTCTCATTCCCATTATATTTTTGCTGCATGCAATGTTTCACTGTGTTCTTGATTGGCTTTTAATGATAAAAGGTAAATGATTTGTTTCATATGTTTCTATCATAAACCCCTCTTGCATTGGTTTAATAATTTGAATGCTGATCCCCACCCCCTATGCCCCAGTAGACAACTTGAAAAGAAAATGAGCTACAATGCACTAAATCTGAAAAAATATGTTCATATACGTGCCTTCTGGGGACTTCTATTCACACTGTTGTTTATGTAAATAGCTCTGTACCTCAGTCACTCTCCCTTTCGATGTGGAGATTAGTTTTAGGACCCACTTAGTTGGGGGTAATGAGAGTGGGTAATAAGAATCATTCCCATTAATATTGCTTGCTAATTTTAGAGGTTCTCTAACTATGCAACCCATTACCGTTTGCATTTATATTCCCAACTCATACCAAGCGTGCCCTAACCCTTACCACTTACTCTTTTGCATACTCTATATACTTATAGAGAGTTTAATATGCTTACATGTTGTCTTCAAATTCAATCTTGCCATGTATCGTACTTTCATGAAATTTGAGTTATGGTAATGTGCTGCTATTATACAGAAATTTGAGAAGGTAAAAAACGCCGACACGAGCAATTGTAATCAGGTTTGGGCAAAAATATTTAAGTGTTTATTTGAAAAATATCTAGAGGCACGAGCAATTGTAATCAGATTTATTTTTCAGCATAAATTTTTGACTTCCATCAACCTTATGTTTTGGTTGTAATCAAGATTTTATGCAATTGGGGTGGGCATGGATGTGGGCTTATAGGCGAGCAAAATTGTGTTCAACTCAATAGAATGGATTTCGGATTGGCATGGATGCGGGACTATTGATTTTTCATATTTTGTTCAATGTACTGTGGAAATGATGATTGTTGCCATTTGATTATGTTTAATTTTCATGAATTGTGTAATTTCAATTGTCCTTTTTTTTTTTATTTGGTGTTCTATCGGATTTCAATTGTTCAGTTTTTTTTTTTGGCCGTGAAAAATGAAAAAAAACATATTCAGTTCTTTGGGTTGTTCTCCAATTCAATGCTGGTCTGTGCTCTGTTCCATTAGTTCTACGACTTTTTTCGTATAGGAGTTGTTGGCGTGATATCTAGTTTTCATTATATCTAATTTATGGGTGACAAATCAAGTTTCTAAAATTTCATTCTGTTGTTGTTTGGCACTGAAGTTGCAGCAGTTAAAATCATGTGTTGGCAAATGCAGTGGAATAAATGGTGTTGGTATTAGGTATATATAATTGCATTTTGAATCCATCTTGTACAAAAAGAAATGCATCAGCCTTCTTTATCAATTGTTTTGCTTACATCATTAAGAGAATGCTATGGTTTCATGCTTTACATAATTGAAAATAATCTTCTTTATATTTGTACTCTGCGACTCCGTGTGTATATAAAGTCGCACACACATATTCTGATGTTTCAATCGATAAAATTAGAGTAGCCCAAATAGAAGATTAAAAGATATTAAAAAGTATGCATTTTCCCAAGGAGAAGTTTGCACCAAAGAAACAGTTAAAATGACGGAGTGTAAGTGTGGGAGGGAATTACAAAAAATAACACCACCGATATTCAAACAGCAAATGCAGTAATCCTCAAACTTGGGGAGGTGCAAGAGTGTTTTTAGGCGCACTAATCCAAGGAGATCCAGCAATTGCAAATCTCCACAACGCCTTAACGTCTTCCTCTGAAGCATACGCAATCCCAACTCTCGGACCAACCACTATCTTTTCCGGCTCTGGTCCCTCCAATACTTCCAAACCACCTACTTACATATCATACTTCAGTTCCCTGCCTTATTTACACAAGAGGGTCAAGAGCATACCAGGAGTGTAAAGAGGATGACCGGACCACTCTGTTGATAGCCCCAATGCTTGCCCAACCTAGGACAATAATAAATGACAGGTTCAAATATTGACATCAAATGTATCTAGACTAGATAAGATGATACTTCAACCTTTCCTGGTCCAGCAAGAAGAACAGGCTTCTCTGATTTTATACCACGGCGCTGCTGAATGGTTTCCAGTCCTTGAAATAGTATCACATAGAAGATGATAAAACCCAAAATGAGTACTTACAATGTTTGAAACTAATTCTAGTCTACCTACAACGGAAAATATTAATAATACATAACAAATTGTCATGCCATAAATCTGATTGTAAACTATATAAGATCTCATCTTTCAGTTTAATACTAGGAAAAGCAAGATTGTTTCTCTTACAACACTTCAAATGATTCACTTGTTTCTCCACTTATATAGCAAAGAATCAGTGGTGCTCTAACTTACCGCTGACTGGAGCACAAGCACGAATGAGGACAGCTGCACCAAATCCTTCCTTGTCTGCTACCACATTCAGCATCATATGAAGACCATAACAAAGGTACACATAAGCATGGCCCCCTGCTCCAAACTGTCATTAACAAAGTACTCAGATTTTTGGCCTAATCATATCACGCATTAAACATTCCTTTTTCATGTTCAACAAAGACCATTGTAAACTTGAACTCAAACTTTATCTGCAAAACATTTTGCAATCGGTAATACGAAAAGGCACAGCATTGCATTAAGATATTTCCTTGCTGTAAAAACACACCCCATCAAGTTTTGTTATAACATGGAATGATCAATAATAGCTACTTTTCCTGTTTTAATTTGGTAAAAAGTTGTTCCATTTCATAAATATAAAACAGAAGACATAATATGGGAAGTCAAAGACTCACAACAGGGGCTGTCCTTGCAGTAATCCCAAATCGACCGTGGCAAGCCGAGTCATTTGGCCTGTAAGCTTCAACCTTTTATCAAACACATTCAGTGCACACAGATTTATCAATCCCAAGTCTTTTTAAACTACTATAATAGATAAAGCAAGTGTAGTATCGACACAATAACACATAATACCTCAGTGATTTGAAGAATGACATCATCTTTCTTGAGATATTTTCCCAGCAAGCGCGGGGCAAGATCAAGGGCATCAATTTGGTAGAAATCAGCACTCAAGATCGAAATCCTTTCCAAAGGAATCGAAGAAATGGATGGTGTCACGGGCTCTATCTCGGAGCTAGGTTTTGGGTCGACTTTAATCGACTTTTTAGGTTTCTTGCTGTGTTGGTGATTCTGATTGCTTTATTAGGGCTTTGAATTCTCTTTTTCTTGTTCATTTTTACGAGCGAGATTGGATTTAGGTGAGTTTTGATCTGAATGTGAAGCATATACAAGGGTATTGTTGTTAACTGTTGGAGGATTTTGCCTCTATGGATTAGTTTGAGTAGGGATATTCTTGTAATCTTATAATTAGTTTGAAAGATGATGTAGGAGCTTTTGCAATTATATCATGTTAAGGTTTTGAGTTTGTCAACCCTACCTTGGTAATGGGAATGGGATGATCAAGGTGCTACACCATTACATCTAAACTCTTTATACGTTGTTAATAAATTGAAAAGAAATAATATATATAAAAAACATTTATAAAACTTTTTTTATAATATTGCAAGATAATTGTGATTTATTGTTATATGTTACGATACATTACAATATATCGTGATATTTTCATAATTTTCGAAAAAAATATTTTACACCTCAATATCGTATTGCATATCCATATCGCACTCACAAAATATATAATATATCGCGTATATATCGTATATTCATATCGCATTTACTAAATATGTGATATATTGTAAATATATTGCGGATTTGATCATGAATATATTGCAAATATGTCGCGAATATTACATCCTTAACACATAACTTTATGTCTTTTATCCATCCTTTACCGACAGGTAATTGGGCCGAGCCAACTCCCTCTTCTAGACCTTTTCAATAGCCTCCGCACACTCCCACCCAGAAAACACATACACTCACACATTCAACAATCACCAAAAAATTCACTTCAATCATGGCGAGAATGAGCGATCATAGATTTGGTGGACAAATAAATAAAAAAAATGAGAATAAATTTGATGAATGGAATGAATATTATTTTTTTATAATATTACGAGATTACAATATATTGCAATATATCGTTATATTTTTATAATTTTTGAAAAATACTATATTTTTACATCTAAAATCTAAATATCGAATCGCATACGGCATATTCATAACCACTAACAAAAGACAAATTCTTCTGTGCACCACATTCACCAATAAAATTGGTGCAATTTAATTTTAAAAGCTCTATTTCTAAATTTTTTTAGTTTTAAGTTTTTTTTCTTTTTTTAATTTCGGTTTTCTTTTAACTTTAATTTTAGTTTTAGATGTTTTTTTAATACCCGACCCGACTCCAAACCCAGCCCGAACGGTTCATGGTTCACTTTCCCCCAAGTCGTAGTTGCTCAATCCTACCAATGATTCATATATGATTTAGGGTTCAATTTTTAGGGGTTAAGGATTAGAGTACACCAATTTGGATTGATGCATAGAGTGCATATGAGAGTAACTCCTAACAAAATATATATTGCATATCCATATCGCACATAAAAAAAAAAAAAAGGTGATATATTGCGGATATGTCGCGAATATTACGTCCTTCCAAATAATTTTAATTTTATGTATGTTATCAGTCCTTTACCGCCAAATATAACTCAGCAATGACTTAATACTACTCCAACAGGTAATTGGGCCGGGCCAACTCCCTCTTCTAGACCTTTTCAATAAAAGTGGTCTCTAGACCCTTCTATTTACAAAATAGTCCCATACCTACCATTATATTCGCATACAATTCAACAGCGTCCCCACACCCCACCCAGAAAACACACGCACATTCAACAATAACTAAAAACTCACTTCAACCATGGCGAAAATGGGCGAGGGCGACAAGCGCTGGATCGTTGAAGATCGCCCCGACGGCACCAACGTCCACAATTGGCACTGGGCCGAGACTAATTGCCTCGAGTGGTCTAGAAAATTCCTCGAAAACCTTCTCTGCAACAAGCCCCTTCTCTCCGGCGAAGGAAATCTCAACATCAAAATTGGGAAAATCGACAAACTCGAGGGCGAGGCATATGTTAACATTCGCAAGGGGAAGATTATACCTGGGTACGAGTTGAATTTGGTAATTTCGTACGAGGCTGAAGCCAGAGATTCCGATGGCAATTTGGTGATTTTGAAAACTGAGGGTTCTGTTGAAGTGCCCTATATCTCCGATGAGAACGCGGGCGAGGATCCGGATATTAGAATTACGATTAAAGACGAGGGCCCTATTGGGAAAACCTTGAAGGAAGCCTTCATTGCAAAAGGGAAACCCTTTGTGTTTGAGAAAATTAGGGAGTATGTTGATGCAATGGCGAGAGGTGGGCCCGCAAGGGAAGATTTGGAAGTCAAGAAAGTTGCTGTGAATAAACCAGCTTCTGCTGCTGTGAGTAAAACTGCAGCTGCTGCAACAACTGTGAAGGAGGTGAAGAAGAAAGAGAAGAGAAAGGAAGGGTTTAAGACGATTACAATGACGGAGAAGTTTAGCTGCAGAGCTAAGGATTTGTTTGAGATTTTGATGGATGAGAATAGGTGGAGGGGGTTTACACAGAGTAATGCCAGAATTAATAAGGAGGTGGGCGGAGAGTTCAATATTTTCGATGGATCTGTTTCCGGGAAGAACCTGGAATTGCAGGAGGGGAAGTTGATTGTCCAGCAATGGAGATTTGGAAGCTGGCCTGATGGCATTGTGTCCACGGTATGGTACCTAACAACTCTTTTAAGTTTTGAAATGATTGAATATTCTTAAATTAAAATCTTGAATGATGGATGTCCTTTTCTAGTACAATGTGAATTATGTTTGTATGTTTTCGTTGTTTAAAATGCTAGTGTACCTGTGTAGTTCAGCTGAATGTATACCTGGTGCATTAGGCATGTTATATGGAAATTGTCTTCTTTTATTTAGTTGATATGCTTTTGATATGTTATGGCTTAGGGCAATATATCCTTGTGTTTTTGAGAAGCAAATGTGTTGCTATAGTGATTCCTTGTGTTTATGAGAAGCAAGTGTGCTTCTATAATGATTCTCAGATTATTGTGGGAGATTAGAAACGAATTGAGGCACTAATTGTGTGATTCCAGTCCGACTATGATATGTATGCAACAGACTTCAGTTTTGATTGATTTTAATGTGATAGGCCAGTATTTCCGTGTTTTTGAGAAGTAAGTGTGATGGTATGATGCTTTTCAGATAATTGTGGAACATTGAAACGAATCGTGACACTGACAATTTGATTTCTATCTGGCCATTTGTTATATGTATGCAACAAAGACTTCTATTTTGATATATTCTGTAGATCTTGGTTCTTGGGACATTTTCGATTTTGCATCAGCAAGTGTGACGATATACAGGTGGAGAATAATAGTAGCATTTTCAGTTCTTTGCATTTGTGAATCAGTTGGGTTGCTTTTGGATGAGAATATTGAAAATGCATAAATAGTAAATTCAGTGGTAGTTCTTCGTTTGTTTGGATTGATTAGTTCTCTAATGGATCTCAAGATTCATCACTCTCAAAGTTTTGTTTTTCAAAAAAAATAAACAAGATTGTCAATGTTCATCTTTCCCTATAATGTGATACTAAATTTAGAACTACAAAAGTAGTTTGCTAATGCTGATATAATTTTAACAATCTAGGTGCGCCTTACTTTTGAGGAGCCCGAGTCTGGAGTGACAGTTGTGAAGCTCACACATACTGATGTACCAGAGGAAGACAGGTTAGTTGCTCTAGCCACACCTCATATTCTTGTAGATAGCAAGATTTGTGATTCATAATCTTTTTTGTTACGATGCAGGTATGGCAATGCAACTGTGGTCGAAAATACGGAGAGGGGATGGAGAGATCTTATCTTCCACAAAATACGGGCAGTTTTTGGTTTCGGAATATGATTTTTTGCCTCTGCTCTCACTTATTAGTACAACTTTCTTGGTTTTCATTGACCATACGTATGTTGGATATTAATTAAGAATTTTGGTGGCCAGACCCCGCGTTTATTGGTGCCATTGAAGCAATGGCTGATTGATGAAAACTTCAACTAGACTAATGTTTGAATTTAATATTTGATTTGAACTTGTTTAATTTTCTTTGTTTGGCGGATTTAAGGTTTTCCATTGTTCTCTACAAGTTAAATAGTTGTATGCTTTGTTTCACATAGTCATACTTGCTGTTGATTAATACACCTGTTTATTCTTGAGCCTTGAAACCGAGTTGATTAGATCACATGTTAAGGCGAGCGAATGGTGCTGCTTGGTTATTTTGAAATATAGGTGTTACACCCAGTGTGTTGACATCTGACGACCATAAAGTTAAATGGTGAGGGGTAATTAAGTCGGGTTTGGTAACATGATTGTTTTGATAATCGACAGGCCAGTCGGATGCCTATTACGTCCAAGAATGTTATTGACTTGTTGTTAGATTTTTCGTGTTAGGGTAGATTTCTTTGAACTTGTGCATCTTAGTAAGAGTCGAAGACTCAGTTGTTAAGCTGATGATATATGTTAGTATACATGGGGTTTTGAATGAGAGAAAGAAGCGAGGAATCCTCTTTTCGACTCTGACTCTTCCACCCCAGTTGTTGCTTTTTTTTTTGTTACTTCGAAAGTAGCTGCTTCAACTCCAGCCACTCGAATTTTTTATATTCCTTTTTATTTCTCATCAAACGAATGGCAGGAGTATCCTTCAACAAACTAAATCTGTGGTTGCTGCTAACTCATTTTTGTTGCGATAATTACGTGGTTGTGTATATGGTATAATATCAATTCTAAATCTGGATTGTTTTTGCTGGCATAATTATTAAGTGCAGGATAGTTCTTGTCGACCTAGCTCCATTTTGAATTGTACTTCTTCACGCCTTGTGCCCTCCTACCACCTCTGCTTTCATTTCTCCATCTTTCCATATCTGCAATTCAACATTAACCACCACTTGTTAAAATGTTGTATTCCATAAATAGAAAACAAAATGTTGTATTCTCGTCGGCATTTTGTTCACAAGGCTCATAACAAAAAAGAATCAATAGTAATTGTTAGTTGATTAACTCATACAACAAACGACGAAAACACAATCAACTTACGGAGATGTTTCCGCGCTTTACAAGTGCTTGAGGTACATTGTTGACATCCACAAAGTAAAACTTTACCCTACAATCTCAAACATTAACTGCCATCCTATAAACCAACATAATCATATTACATTTATCATAACTATTGTAACTATAGCTGAAATCAAGAATCAAAATAGTAATTAAGCAGAAAATGAAATAAAGATTAACTAACCAATCAACAACAACGGGTTGTGAGAGCTCTTTAGCTTTCTCCAAAATCTGATCAAATTGTTCACAATCTTGAATGGCCTCCATATGAACATCCACACTTGATGGCTTGAATAATTCGGGCCACGAAGAAGATGCCCTTAAATCCCCTTTCGCTTTCTTTCTCAACTCACTTTTGCTCCGATCAAGCCCGAACCCGTTTGATTTGGGCAAAAATGAACCCGACCCGAAACTCCAGAATTGATTCCTCTGGTCCATGTGGTGAATCCCTCTGTACAGAATGTGTGAGTTTGGTGATAATATTGACATGTTTGTAATCACTTTTTGAGATTTTTCTTTCTTCTGAAGAAGGAAAAACTGGAGGACAAAATATAGATAAGATTTTTTAGCATGAATGAATATCTCTCAATCTATCTTCCTTCAGATATTATTGTTTTCATAGAGGAGTCACACTCGTATTTTTCTTTGCGCCAAAGATATTTTGAAAATATGATTAAAATATTTATTTTCATACATTGTTAAGTCATTGGTTCTTAATTGTATTTGATGTGAATCAAAATATAACTTATATTTTACTTTGAATAAATTCAAAATCCCATAATTTTGAAGATTATTATGTATGTTAAAATTGAAACCTTATCCTGAAAGTAATTAATCTTTGAAAATGTAAAAAGAAATTGTTATTTTTCAATTTTTGTTAAAATAGGTTTTGATCACATGACATTGTACTTTTTTTTGCTAAATCTTTATTTAGAAAAATTTAAAATGTTGGCCCGATTATATGGTTCCAATTGTCGCTGGGGTTTTAAAAGTTTTATTTTTTGCTGAATTTTTCAGTTTTTGCAGGCATTGTATTTTTCTTCAGAAAACCAGACCATGTAGAAAATTGGGACCTTTTTCTTCAGACCAGACCATTATGGGACCTTTCTTTATGTGTCTTTATCCATCCATGATTTCCTAATTTGAGAATTTTATTGTATAATAATTGTTAAAGTCAGTATTCAAAGTCTTGTTCCATGAATCCTTGTACTAAATATCTACTCCCTCAATCCCGATATAAATTTTTTATTTCTCTTTATTGTTTTATTTTAAAAAAAATAATAAAATAATAAAAATGTAGTTTTGGGTATTGGGACTTGGGAGAAAGAAAAAAGACATATAGAGTAATGATTGAAATATTGAGTGATATTTTTGTAATATTGTGTGAAAATGAGGATAAAAATTATGGATAGTAAAATTACTTTTCACATTTATAGAAACAGAAAACTTATCGTGGGACAGATAAAAAAAAAAAAAATTACAGTAGGACGGGGTATTTTATAATAAGGTATAAAAATGTCGGATCAGGATCCTACTGGGCATGAAACCCAATACTGCTTGCTGGGCTTTAAAACGTTGCCGTTTCTTTTGCTTGTTAATTTTATATATCTTCTTTAATATTTTTTGTTAATATGCCCCATATTTCCACTTATTAAACAATTCGTTTATTCTCACATTGTTTTTTTTGAAAGCTTAAACGAGAGCTTTTATTCATGAGAAAATACACAAGAGAAAATAACTCTCGAAACAAGCCGAAAGTCTCAAATTCACCCAAACAAACGGGTGCAACGAGACAAAAGAAAACACGGACTACCTACTCGGATCTGGCCTTCAGAGAAAGCGCCGAGACAAAAAACATGCCACCCCATGACTGCTTGCACAGGTCACCATGAAAATTGGACTCCAATAACTACCAGATCAAGCACCGCCGGCGACAATCAACGCGTTCCCGACCAAGGCGGTACCGGTGGAAATACAGACAGACAATCCACAGAATCCCGACACATATATTACAAGCAAAAGAAAAAGAAAACCAGAAAGTGCAACCAAACAAACAATATAAACAGACTAATTTAAGACGCCTCTAAGCCCTAAATACAAACAAAATTCACCCACCGAAGCAGTGGAATCTGAGCAGCAAAATTAGGGGGGAGAAAGTTAGAGATAATTTGTTGTTGTTTCTCTTTTCTGTTTCAGTGAAGATTTTCTTTTTCTTTAATTTTTTGTTTTCCTTTTTTTTAGATAAATTTTCACATAAACATACTAACAAAACAAAGAATAGGATGTACAAGTTTCACACAAGAATCTGTAAAATTGATTAAGAAGTGTGACCTATATTACTAAATAGTATTAATTATAATAATTGAAGAGTGTGATTTTTTTACAATAAAAGATATTACTTATAACACTGAAGAAGGGTGTGACTTATATTATATCTGGGGTATTAGTAGTGATAACTGAAGAGTGTTACTTATATTATAAAATTATATTTATCATGGTAACTGAAGGGTCATGCATGTAAAAAATGAATCAATTTCATGATGAACAAGTTTCACAACATACCAACTCAAAATATAAATATAAAAATTGTATGAAATTTAAAGGAACCAATTAGGGGATATTTAGACGGATAGAATTTCAATCTCAACTAAAAGTCCGAACTTATATAGTGAGTGTGAAATTAATTCATTTATATAGTTGTTAATAAAGCCAAATTCTATTTTTTATACTTTGTATCTTAAAATATGAATATTTTAATTGTAAAGCGTTTTTGTCATCAATGTTGGAGACTAGCAGTTTCAATGTATTTGGATATTGAATTTATAGTACTACTATCTTTTATAAAAGAATTCTTATGTTAGTAGAATTGATTATATTAATTAGGAATAAATGTTTTGTATCAATTTGTTTGAAATCTCATACTATATATATATATTTTTTATTTTTTTTGACTTTTTAATAAATTTCATAAGAGAGTGCCGTATATAAAAGGAAAAAAGGGTCTTCAGTTTAATATTAACTTCAAGTTGTTATCCGTATCCAAATTTACCAAGTTGCATATGTATTCATTAATGGATTGAACAATTAATACTCCTATGTTTGGTTGCAACTTTTTAAGGACTTTATTGTGGCAGAATTCTGAGTTATTAATACTAATACTATGTACAGCACTACTAAGAGACTTATGTTTGTTGTAGATGTTAAATTATGCCTAAAAAGTTGGTGATGTTTATTATATTAAAAGGCTTGGTTTTTTTGTCTTATTATATTTATAAAATTATGTGTGTTATATTGTTATATTTAAAAATTTCAACGAGTTTTAGATTGGATGAAATTATATATCTCTTCAAAGATAAATTTAATAAGGGATTTAAACCAAAATCGTCTCATAATTTTGCACTTTTATTGAAATGGTTTCACAATTATCAATTTTTTCAATTTAGTTTCATATGTATTTAATTTGATCCAATTTAGTCTCAAACCGCCGGAGGTTGCTCAAAATTGCCCAAAATAACGTCGTTTTGGGCGCGTGTCTTACATATTCCGGTCAAAATTGGGGGCGCATGTAGGACACGCGCAGAAAACAACACCGTTTGGGCAATTTTGAGCGACCTCTGACGGTTTGAGACTAAATTTGATCAAATTAAATACATGTGGGACTAAATTGAAAAAGTTGATAATTATGAGACCATTTCAATAAATGTGCAAAGTTATGAGACTATTTTGGTTTAATTCTCATCTAACAATCTTCGTCAATGCTCTTTTTAATTTGAGGGAATGTGTTTGGGAAATTAAATAAATGAGTTAATTCCACGCCCCTTTATAAGTTTGAATTTTTAGATAAACGAAATTCTTTCATGGTATCAGAATCTTCAGGCTCATACCGGCGTTCTGGGTTCAATTCCCGTTGAAATCAACTTCATTCATATTAAATTATTCACTCGAAGGCCTCCTCCCAATGAAGGAGTAATAAAATTCAGCCCACGAGTAAGGGGGAGTGTTAAGGAAATTAAATAAATGAATAAATTTGGACTTTAAGATAAGACATAATTATTTTATAATGAAGTTTATTATGGTGCATGCATGGGAACGAATTAGAGTTATGGGAGTTATAAGGTAGATTGACGATTTCGTGGAGTATTTGGGTGCTTGGTATACTAACTACTAACAACTAACATCTAACTTTGTCCGATAAAAAAAAGGTAAAGAAAATGGTCCAAATATGATATTTGGTCTACTTGCTATTAAATAAATGAATAAGTTTGAATTTTAAATGAGACGAAATGATCCAAATATTATATTTGGTCAACTTGCTATTAAATAAACAAATAAATTTAGACTTTTAATTAGATGCTACGTAATTATTTTGAAGTTTATTGTCTAGTGCATGCATGGAAGGCGGTAAGTAAAGAAAATGGTTCAAATATGATATTTGGTCTACTTGCTAAAACAGCGAAGCATGCCAGGGTCTGCATTGGATTTTTCCTAAGTTTTCAAGTTCTTCATAAATAAAATTTGAATTCTGCACCAATATATTTGAAAAATCATTTGAAAGATTGTTTTCCTAAAATATTAGTATCAGGTTTTGGCATGGGCCCATCAATTTAATGTAACCAGTGTGGCATAAACGGCTGATGAAGAAAGGTACTTGACACCAACGTTTTAAATTCAATTAAGGACATTTTTTTATAAGAGATATCCCCAAGGCTTACAAAAAACCAAGTTTAAAAAAAAAATGGATATGCTATAATTATGCTACATTGTTAGTTTCGTTTCCAATACTAAAATAAATAAATGTCGTAGAGAAAAAATGTACATATTTTATGAACATGGAGGGATTAATGGCGATTGGCAAATCCTTACTTACAACCTATATAAAAATTAATTTTCTAAGAATTAATGTAAGACGAGGTCCACGTCCCGTGACACTGAGGTTTGTCGAATTTTTCATGTACAAATTTACGTACGGATAAGAATTAGAATTTTGTTACAGTCAATTGTAAGGTCCACACGCAAACTACTTTAAAATTCATTATTATATTACACCATTTTTTTCATTTAATTATTCGTCAACGAAGCTATATGAATTAAGTCGCAATACATGCCACCAACCACAAAAGAGAGAGAGAGAGAGAGAGAGAGTGACACCCATAAAAGATTTAAGCACATGAAACATCCCACGTACTTCACTCTAAAAACAATAATTATTTCAATATGATTAGTATCTTTATATATGTGATATGCAATTATTATATAGAGACCAAATCATCTAATGATAATATGTTCGATTTTCTTGAATTACGGTTTAACAAGGAGATAGATAGGTTTGACATGTCATCAAGGACGGGGCAAAAACTTATATCTAATATCGCATCTGAGTGATATGCTTGAATTATAGAAAGAATTTGAGTTTTTTTCTTATTTATTTGTCGGTCGTCGCTTTGTCGGGTTAAGAAGCAGATTGATGGACTTTCTTCTTTCAAGGTTCTTGCGGATTAACTTATTTTATATTTCTTCTTCTTCTTCTTCCTCCTCCTCTTTTCTTCAGATTGCTGGCGGATCTTATGGATTTTCTTCTTTCTCGTTCGTGCCCTAATTTCTTAGCCAATTTAATTTTCTTTGATTCGCTCTGATCATTGGATGAAATCAGGTTTGTTCAATTGGAATTTTGATGTGGATTATGCGAGAAGAAGAAAAAATATGTGTGGTGTTAGATTACCCCTCCACACAAAATATGTGCTGAAATTCAGATCCTTCTGTACTCTCACTATGCCATTTTCGTTGATACATAGCGATTAAAAACCGCCATAAAGGGTAAAACGCCCGCTATAAAACATGGTGATATAGTAGATATGCTCTGATAGATAGCGGTTTTTACCCGCTATCATACATGGATTTTATAGCGGTTTTTAACCGCTATCGTAGATCAAAATTCCGCTATTGTAAGTTCGTGAAAAATAAACCAGTAATTCCTACGACAGCGGTTTTGACAGACCTATTAGAGCGGTGAATAACCGCTATAGTTGATACTTATTATAGCGTGTATTAACCGCTATCATAAATAAAAGTATCCGCCCTGTTTAAATTTATATTTAACGACGTTTTCAGGAATAATTAGAGTGGTTTTAAACCGCTGTAGTAGGTTTTTTTTTTTTTTTTTTTATATTCTGTAGCAATAATTTTAAATTAAATTTTAAATTAAAATTTTTATAAAATATCAATAAAATTGAAATTTAACATCAATTGTTGTCTAAAATGCATTCAAAAATTACATTTAATTCCAAAATGCATTACATTCATATAAATTCAACTAATTAATACATGTCCAAAATACAATAAACAAGATAAGACATCAATAATTGTCTTTAATTGAGCCTTTCTCAACAAAATTCTCCTCCATTCTTTGATTCACAACTGAAAGACAGGCTCGCAGTCAAGGCCAAGCTTCACATCCAAAGAGGTTTAAATATCTGTAAACAATTAATAAACACTTAAAAAAAGCATGAACAATTTCAAAGACTTACAAACATCTAAAAGTAGCAAGGAAATCACAATATTTCACAAAGTTTTTCATCTAGTAAGACGACGCTAAAGAAAAATATATAGCAAGCATGATTATAACTCTCTAATACTCATTCCAAAAATCATATTATCTCGAAAGACTAAATAGAGAGAGTTGTCAAACCTGGACAATTGTAACGAAAACCCCAAACATCCCTTCTCTACTCAAGTATGTACGTCTGTAAGCATGAAGCCCACTCTTCCCGCACTTCATCAATTTCAGCTTTTGAGCAACTCTTTTGCTTGAACTATGAAGTACAAGCATCCATTATTGAGGCTCAAATAAATCTAATTAATAAATAATGAATTGCATACAATTATTACCATTGATTGCACTTGAGTTGCACATTGCACTTGGTGTACAAGAGGAGTACTCTTAATTTATTCACCTCATAATGGAGCAAATAAAATGCACGAGGTAAACCAAGCGCCCCCTTTTTCCATCAGCCACTCACAAACTAATAGCTTCATTTTATGATAGAGCAATGCATAGGAAATTAGAACTCTACGGAAGTCTGTAAATCAAGACCTACACAAACATTGGACTAAGAGGAAAAGCAGATTGAATCATCTGTTCTACAATGCATTCCTCTATCTAGATTTTTAACAGTGTACGTGTATTAAATACAAACCGTCGACACTTGTCATGCATCTAAATAATAAAACATGAAGAATGAAACACATGATTCCATCTGTACTAAAAGGGGGTCAAACCAAGTTAGAGCATAACCACATTTTTGAAGTTAAAAAAGGCCATAACAACCTAACAATAACCAAAAACCAAACATCATTATGTCATCTACCACTTGAAACCAATATCTATCTAGCTACATCCCAAATATCAGATTGCATATTTCTGCCAAAGCTCATCCAGAACAAGAAATTGAAAGCACCCAACACCAGATCACAAATAAACCAAGAAATGTTGATTATGATGGGCAGATTTTACTGAAAACAGATGCAACAAATTTATGGCTACTCTCGCATCTTGACTAAATTTCAGATAATTAAGCTTTAAATTTTGGGTTCCAAAAAAATGCTTTAAAGTTTAAGCTACTCGTCATTTAATTTCTCCTTATATATTACACTAGTACTAGTAATAGTATACTTGATAATGAGCAGAACAAACGTGGAAAGCAATCACAGGCTCTAAAGAATGAAATTACTAAAGAATTCAAAGATAAACATCAATATATAAGCATTAAATAGCTCTTAAGAAGCAGAACTTACAGAACAACCAACTCCCTAGCTGGTGTAAGAATTAGTATCCTAATAGCTGGCCTATTCTTTGGCCGGTACAAAACAAAAGCCTCTCAATGTGGGCAAAAAGCAAAAGCAGCAGTATGTACATTAGCCTCAAAAATCAGCCTCA
Organism: Stenogyne calaminthoides; assembly: GCA_037126765.1. Taxonomy (NCBI): domain Eukaryota; kingdom Viridiplantae; phylum Streptophyta; class Magnoliopsida; order Lamiales; family Lamiaceae; genus Stenogyne; species Stenogyne calaminthoides. The sequence goes on along the minus strand of JBBCBC010000020.1, from coordinate 2,842,827 downwards.
AAACTTGACAAAAGTTTATAAAAATATGCCCCAAGCCAGTCCTGTAAATGATTGCACTGCATCTCACACTCATCGAACAAATGTTATCAAGACATGCACCCTTTTTTTAGTATTACTATTTATTTTGTGGTGTGTTCAAATACTTCTAAATTATTCAAGCTGGCAGCAGGTAAGGTTGTGTTTGGTTTCTCTTTGGGTGAATTTTTAATTTTTTTTTCCAAAGTCTCATAACAGGTTGAATTAATGTAATACACACCTTTGTTTATCTTATTTTTTATTCATAAAGCAACTAACTATTCATGGTCATGGCTGTTGGAGCTCTGTTCCTAAGCTTGCAAGTAATTTATTAACACTAGCTACAACACTCTAGAAGAGGTCTAGAAGGCACTTGTTGTAAAAATATGAATTTGATTCCAACAATGTTGAGAAAATATTGATGGATCCAGTAGCATTATCTACTGCTTACAAGAAAACAACTCCATCAATGAGCTATAAGAATTATCTACTACTTACAAGAAAATATTGATGGAGCATTGTCTACTACTTACAAGAAAATATTGATGGATCCTTTATGAATATAAGAACATAGATTTTGAGTGATATAAGAATTCATGAGCAGGATAGACATTTATGTTTCTCAAAAGCTTTGGAAATCGAATAAAACCACTGCATAGGAGAACAGTTATCACATAATAACAGACTGCAGGAATCAGCCACAAATTTTTAGCAGGATTTAGGAAAAAATCAGCATGGTAAATTATTGCACTCAAAACCCTCGAAAATTTTAATATTATCATGGTTTCTGACAAGGAATTCATAAAAGTAGCACACAGATCACTCAAGTGGTTGAACAGACCAAAAAGGGCTGTCTGAAAACAAGATTTACAGAAGAAGCAGCAAGCTACAAACAGATTATTCAAATTTGGAAGAATAACTTCCTCAAGGAAAAATGCAGAGATAATGTGATCTTACACTCTTTTTCCTATATTTCATTTTGACTAAACTTAAACAACTCCTCAGCACACATAAGCATCACCCTTAGTTCATACACAATCCTACAACTTCTGTGAACTGAAAAACATAACAAAATTCACACAACACATAAAAGAAAAAAACTCATAACAACTTTGCAAAAAATCAACCCACACAAAGAAAAACATATTATAATCACATTCAAAATATGGATTATTTCCAGATTTCATTCTCTGTTTATTTTTCACTGTCAAAGAAGCCCTAACATAATCACATTCAAAATATTGTTTCCAGATTCCATTCTCAGTTTATTTTTCAATGTCAAAGAAGCCCTAACATAATCACATTCAAAATATGGATTCTTATAGAACTAATACCTCATTTGCTTCCTAATCTCATTAATCCCACTACACATTGCGCTCTGCACAATAAATATAACAACCTAACTATTTCTCTTTCTCTCACGCTCTCTCTATCAGCTTCAACTCACAAAAATGGCGGATCCTAGCACATACAATTTCGTCAAGCTAAACGCACAACCACAGAACAAAAACTTACCAGTTTATATGAGGAACGCTGGCGTATTTAGGGGACGGGTTGAGAAGAGCCGGCGTGTTGATTCATTGTCAGAAGCCGTCGGGGTCAGTTGCGGCTAAGGATTGAAGCTTTTGGGGGAAAGGGTTTTGGCGAGGAGGAGAACAGCGGCGTTTTTACACTTTGGGCGGGGAAGGGTTCTTTTTTTTTTTTTTTGAGCGCACGGGGGAGGGAAGGGTTCCAATTAACAAATTAATTAATATTTTTTTTAAATATAATACAACAGCGGGTTTTCTAGGTTTTAATAGCGGATAAAACCTGCTATCTATAAGCGATATTATTGCGTTGAAACAAGAGCGGTTTTTTAAAACCGACATCTTTCAGCGCCTCCAACATTCCTTTTTATAGCGGTTAGAGTTTTAATGTCGGTTTTTGAACTTTTAATTGCGGTTTTAAAAATACCCGCTATAGAAAATCCGAAATTAAAAGCCAAAATTGTCATAGTGTCTTCTCACGCTGGGGATTTTTTTTCGTCCTTGTACTGATTTTTGTTCATGTAGTAACACTCTTTTGCTCATAGGGTAACAATCTTTTGCTCATAGGGTAACACTCTTTTATTCATGTAGTAACACATCAAGTTGTTATTTAAATCTGCAATTTTGGACTGGAAATTTCTTTTCGCGCTTGTACTAATTTTGTTCACGTGGTAACACGTTTTTCTTAATAGAGTAACATTTTTTGTTCATATAGTAACACACAAAAACCACTTGAAAAAAAAAATTGGACTGAGGATTTTTTTTTCGTGCTTGTAGTTTTGTTCATGTAGTAACATTCTTTTGATCATAAGGTAACACTCATTTGTTCATGTAGTAACACATCAAGTTGTTTTTTAAATCTGCAATTTTGGACTGGGGATTTCTTTTCACGCTTGTACTGGTTTTGTTCATGTGGTAACACGTTTTTCTTCATAGCATAACATTTTTTGTTCATGTAGTAACATACAAAAATAACTTGAAAAAAAATTAAAAATTATCTGCTCAATAAGAATTGAACCTGCGGCCAAATACACTAAAAATAGACCAGAACCATCAGGCTACAACACAATTTGGTAAAAATATCATTGCATAAAATTTAATAGGTAAATAGCCAAGTGGCCTGCCCAATCCGTTCAACCCGCCCTGCCCGACCCGCCCGCCCGGCCCAACCGCCACATGACCCACGAATTTTAGCCTATTTTGTCTTAATTGTGATGTATTACACATAACACCAATGTACAACATTTCATACAAGACCTTCTCCAAGGACGGATATAGGGGGATGCGGTGGGAGTCGCCTCCATTGAAATTTGAATATTTTGTATTATATGTGTTAAAAAAAATATATTTAAACTTTAAAATTGTAATATTTTGTCATTTCGTTCCATTGGGATATTAAAATTTTGTTGTACTTACTAAATGGGGAATTTCGCCGTTCTTGAAATAAAATTCTGGATCCGTCCCTATATGTCACCATGATTTTTTCTATTCTGTTTATTTTATTTTCAGCTTAATAAATGTTACGCTTTCAACTTTAATTCTTTCACCTGATTGATATAACAAATTGACAAAGTCTACTATGAAAATTTTCATACATGAAAAAACTTTAATTTACAATCAAATTCTGTAATTGGTGAAGGTAAGACAAAATTGAGTGGTTCATGGTTCACCCGACCCGAATATGTTATAATTTAGGTTTCATTATTTAGTGTTTAGGGTGTAGATGATTGATTTAGAACAATTTTATAGTTTTCATCGTGAAAATTTTCACACTAGACCTAACTCTAACAAATTTATTTAAAAAGTTTTTCATATTGTTTGTTGACTCAGTATTAGATCCAAAAATAAAGGAGCAGGGATTAATATAAGAATCTTGATATTCATATAATACTATAAGTTAGTTTCTACTTGTGTTACTTTGTGATGAATGTTCAGGGAAATTAAATAAATAAATTGATTCTCACTCTTTTTATAAGTTCGTATTTTTAGATGAGATAATTTTTTTTTCATGGTATCAAAGTCTCTGGCTCAGTCCAAAACTTGGGTTCGATTCCCGTGGAAATCACTTCACCCATTTAAAATTATACACTCGTTGAGCCTCCTCTCCATACGACAGAGACAATGATTCGGCCCACGAGTGAGGGAGAGTATTGAGGGAAATTAAATAAACGAATTAATTCCGTATCTCTTTAAAAGTTTGAACTTTTAGATGAGATAATTTTTTCAATGAACCATTATTACTGATTTAGTTTGGGTTCTACAAATATTTGTGTTCTCATTGCAAGTTTATTTCCTGAACAAATACTGAGTTCTCTTACAGAGAATTGAAGGCATTTTATGGATCAATATTATATTTCAAACCTCACTTGTTCATGGGTTCAGCCACTTCAGTGTTAGTATTTACAAATCAAGTTTTTAGCATACATGAAGTTCAATTTTTTTTTTTTTTTATTTTGAAAGAATTTTCTTTTATTGTATATAAAAAAAGTTCAATGGATAAAACTAATCACTTGTATAATACTATAATACTACCTCCGTCCCAAACTCAATTCTTGGCATTATTTGTGTGATAACATTTTAAAAAAAAAAAGATAAATTGTTGGGGTAGAAAGAGTTGTTTATTAAGATTTTACGCGTAAAAATGATGGATAGTTGGGGTTAAAAAGAATTGTTTATTAGTATTTTATGTGATAAAGTGAATATTTCTATTTAAGAAAAGTGATAATCAAGTATGAGACGCCCGAAATGAAAATGTGACAATCAAATTTGAGACAAAGAGAGTATAATGGATCTGAAAAAATTCATTATCGCTTTCATACACAAAAAAGAAAAGAAAAAAGAAACATTACAAATTCATCAATCAGTTGCATGTCTTCATATAGAGTATAAATTGTTTATGAAAACCATTTAGTTCGAAATTAATTTCCTTGCAGTAACTTACGACAGAGGTGGTGGCAATTTTGATATTAACTCCAAATTAAGTCCCACTTTGTAAAAGCACCAGAGCATTAAATAAAACGGTGCCGCGTTAGACGCATGTTTCATCAACAAATCGGCAAATTCACCTTTTCTTTTTGTCTATTTTATTCCAGACTAAGACTAAAGTTGAAATTTATGATTGTTTTTGTCTTATAAATTTATAATTGATAAAAAATTCCATTTCAATTTATTAATATTCAGGAATATGACTGTAGATAACAATAAGTGACACACACAACACAAGCTAAAAAAGTGTTGTGCGTCTCTCTCTCCCCTTTTTCTCTCTGCAAAAGACTCCTCAAACTTGTTCCATTTTCTAAAGAAGCTCTGTATATATTTCTGGAAAATTGCTAAAAAACGGAGCATGGCAGATATAACAAAGTATGCACCCATTAATGGCGGAACGTTGATCTCACACTTCAAATCCTACTTCTCTCTCCTCAAAACTAGAAGAACTGTTTCTTTTGCATACGCCTTCATTTTTATCTTCATCGCCTTCACCATTTTTCTTGCCTTTAGTCCCTCTGCAAACTCTTCTTCCCCATGGTTCACTAATATTTTCACTAGCCCAACCACATCTTCTCACTCTTCATCTTCAGTTTTCCCAGATCAGTCTTACGGATCTCATTTTTCCTCAATTTACTATTATTTTTCCCCAATTCATCTTCTTTACCACAATCTCACAATTTTTCACCAACTACTAATGCTGGATCTATAAACACTTCCTTTTCGCCTCATAATTTCACTAAGCTAAATAGTTCCACGAATTTACCCCCCAAAACCCTCTGTAAATCAAACTGTAGATGCCAAAAGTGAAGAATTGAAACAAAATCAGAGCCCTGTTCATGACAAAAGTGAAGCACTGAAGCAAAATCAGAGCCGGGTTCATGACAAAAGTGAAGAATTGAAGCAAAAATCAGAGCCCTGTTCATGACAAAAGTGAAGAATTGAAGCAAAATCAGAGCTGGGTTCATGACAAAAGTGAAGAATTGAAGCAAAATCAGAGCCGGGTTCATGATAAAGTTGAAGTCTTGAAGCAAAATCAGAGCTCAATTGAGGTTGCAAAAGCTCCACCGACAGCAATTAGAACCGAGAATTCATCGTCAAAATCTGGGTCCCAAGGTAAAATTGTTGCTGGAAATGCAGAAAAGGGTGGGGTCAAGAATTTAACTTCATCTCTGGCGAAGCAACAGAACAACGCTACGGTGAAAAAAGAAAGTGATGATTTGATAAAATCTCTGATGAATTGTGATCTGTTTGATGGAAATTGGGTGAAGGATGAATCGTACCCACTCTACAAGCCCGGTTCTTGTTCTTTAATTGATGAGCAATTCAATTGTTTTCTAAATGGTAGGCCTGATAATGGCTACCACAAGCTAAAATGGAAGCCAAAAAGGTTGCACTATTCCAAGGTATGATTCTTAATTTTAGACTTTATATAAGTTGAATGTAGTTTGTTTTCTGATATTAATGAATTTCTCTGCTTTTGATTGAATTTGCAGTTCTTGAAATAGAAAGTGAACTGATCTGTAATTTTTTATATAATTATTCATTTATATATCAATATTTTAGACAAAAAAGGATTGATGGGGTTGATTGATCTTGGAAAATCAGGTTGGATGGAAGCCATATGTTGGAAATGTTGAGAGGAAAGAGATTAGTTTTTTGTGGGTGATTCTCTAAATAGGAACATGTGGAATCCCTTGTTTGCATCTTGAGAATTAGTTTTTGTGGGTGACTCTGTGAAGGATAAGGAGAAAGTGTATGAAGAAAATGGGAGGCATCATTTTCGAGCAGAAGCTTCATATTCCTTTGTCTTTGAAGTAAGTTTTAAGACAACAACAATCCTAGTTTTCAATCTTCAAGATAGTTTATTGATGATTAGTTTATATTCTAAATTTGTGTGATGTTAGTAGGACTATAAATTCACGGTGGAGTTCTTTGTAGCTCCCTTCATTGTTCAAGAATGGGAAGTGACTGGAAAAAATGGTACCAAGAAGGAAACACTTCGACTCGATTTGATGAGCAAGGCAGCCGAGAAATATAAGAATGCGGAGATCATCGTGTTTAATACCGGACATTGGTGGACTCATGAGAAGACTTCTACAGGGTAAAATTTGTTCCAATTTACATCATGAGCTAATTATTTTAATTGATATATACATGATAATTGATTGTTAAATAATGTAGGAAGGACTATTATCAAGAAGGCAGCCATGTGTATAGTGACTTGAATGTTCTTGAGGCTTTTCGCAAAGCTTTAACGACATGGGGAAGATGGGTCGACTCCAAAATCAATCCCAAAAAATCGCTCGTGTTTTTCAGAGGCTATTCAGCATCGCATTTCAGGTATGGTCTAGTTATTAGCTTAGAGTTGATCTTGTATAAAACAACTTGACTGTGTAATTCGCATGCAACTACCACTTTATAGTATGATAACTAATACTTTTGAACTTAAACAAATAATACTGTTTAAAAACACACAAAATGCAAACCAGTTGCATGGTGAAACTTGTTCACATAAAACTTGGCGATCAATATGTTTTTCTTGCATTTTGTTCATGAGATGAGTTCAAATCAAGTATTCCATTTGACAACTATTATATAATTCTTGGCACAGTGGTGGGCAGTGGAATTCCGGGGGGCAATGTGACCACGAAACGGAGCCAATAAAAAACGAGACATATCTCACGCCGTATCCAGCCAAGATGGCTGTTTTGGAGAAAGTGATGAAAGGAATGAAAACTCGTGCTACTTATCTCAACATCACGAGAATGACAGATTATCGTAATGGATTCCATCAATCTACCGTAAACTACATATGACCGAAGAAGAGAGGAAATCTCCTTTCGATATTCAAGATTGTAGTCACTGGTGCCTACCAGGAGTGCCTGATGCATGGAACGAGATTTTGTATGCACAACTCTTGGTAAAACTGCGAGCCTAGGGGAAAGTTCTTTGATGATCACGCGATCAGAGCCGTTCCATTCGTTGATCGGATCATCCAACGTGTGTCGACCGTGCAAGAAGCACTGGTAAATACTCGCACATGAAGAGGAGGCTGAGTTAATTGAACAGTAAGCTGAGCCTTCACTATACTTGTTCCACTTTACTTTAATGAGATTATAGTTATAGATACATTATACATACAACCAATCTGGACAAGATCCAAGAAATAGTGTTTCTATAAATAATACTACTATTTGTATTAGATGAGCAAGAGAGAGATTATTCTATTACTTGATACAGGAATTTAAGAAGCAAATTGTCTAGAAGAAAAAGAAATGATTAATCACATAGTATATTAATTTGTGGAGATTATAAATATTTACTGTATTAATTACATATCTGATGTCGGCACATCATTGAGACACGTTAATTTGGTTGGTAAAGTTCTTTCATGTATTATATTACATGCATGTGAAATCAATGGTGCAGATTTCATGAATTTTGAGTCCGATTCCCTTTATTTATTTTTCATTCTTTGTATTTCATTTAACGTACCAATACATGTCGCATCATATGTAAAATACGAAAGAAAATATCATTTTATTACACGTTAAGATTTGAAAGTGCTACATCTGATGATAGTTACAGGAGCTGTAGGCTGTAGCTTTACACAATGACATTACAAGGTCAAATTTAATCAACTCTGGATTTGATTTTGATACTTAACAGTAAGCTGCTGCTTTACTTGTGTTGAACTAAATAAATTAAATAATCCAAAAGTTTGACGCTTTTAGTTCAAATTTCAACAATCACATGGGAGATGCTTTGACAATTATGTATATATAGTGATGTGTAGTGTGTAGTAAGTGAACTGTCACTAGGCCATAATTGTCGGTTCTGGGCGTGGTTTTTATTCACAATGGCAATTAATTATTATCATAAGTTATGCTCTCTTAATTATTATCAGAGGGCTCAATTTAACTGATACTCGTAATACAAAATATAAAAAACTTGGAAGAATTACTAATTTGCATTGAAATATAAAAATAGCATTGTCTAATTTTTGTTACTCGTATGCATTTTCATCATATAAAAATTGTATAACTACTATATTTTAAATTAAAATTATACAAGGAGTGGAAACGACAACCAAAATCAGCACATGGCCTCACTTTCACTTGAAATTGGGCCTTTATTGGGTTTTCTCTTAAAAATGGAATACTTGATTTAATGAGCCCTTTGCTAAACAGGCCTCCATAATAGTGAAAAGATCACTTCACAATCGAGTCTAAACATGTGATTTTTGAAGGTCCAGAACGTAACATTTTTCATGGCATAAAAGCAAAAAAATTACTCCCTCCGACCCGCAGTTGTTTGTACATTTACTGTAATCGCGATATTTAATGTATGATTTGTATATTAGTATATGAGGTGATAAAGTGTTGATGGTATACATGACAATTCTACTTTATTAAAAAGTAGAATAATATTTATTAGAAGTGATAAAGTGATAAAGTGTTGAGGATATGTGTGAATGACATATGATAAATAAATTGTGTTTGAAGGGTTAAAGTTAAAATGAGTTTTTATCATTTAAGGAAATGACCAAACAAGTATGAAACGGATAAAAACGAAAAATATACAAATAAGAACGGACGGAGAGAGTATTAACTTAATAGTCAAATGGGGCGAACACATAAAACCATTTCAATCGGCAACGACACAACTTTAAGTTTGCTATAACTAATACTTAATATATTTTTTTCGAAAATGGAGAGGTGACCACGGGTTCATAACTGCATATATAAGAGTTAGAATAGAATCATAGATTATTCAATGTTGGTAAAAAATAATTAATTAAAATAACAATCAATCAATTATGTCTATTATGGGTTTAAAAAACGTCAATTATATTTAGGGTCCCGGTTATTAACACCCCATAATTGGGAGATACACCAACTTATATTTGATATTTTTTTTAAAGACAAAAGTATCCTTTACTTATAGTCGAGTTCTAATATCAATATTCAATCTGAATGATGGATCAAACTCTCTCAACCTAGTCGGTTAACGTTTAAAATGTTACCTATTTTGGGCTTTCATAAAATGAAATGACTTTAATTTATTGAGCCCTTTACAAACAGGTAGCCTTCATTAGTGAAAAGGTCACTTCACAATCGAGTTCAAATTCAAATGATTTGAAGGTCCAAACGTCATTTTCATGGCATAAAAAAAGGCAAAACATATTAATTAAGGTTTTAATGGGCCGAACACAAAAAAATCCATCAAATACCAGAATAAAATTAAATAAATCAAACCAGCGTTTGTAGTCTTGTTGTGAAATCTTGGCCTCGGAATAGTGACGAAGTTGTTTTTAGTTGAAATGGTAGACAACCCGTTTGATTTTAATGCCACAGTGAAAATATAATTGTGGAGCATATGCTTTTTTTAACTACTTGCTTCTAGATTTGGAACAAAACTGAAAAGGACAAAGAATAGCTTTGTGATCTTTAATCGATTGTGTGTGTAGTCTATATATACAATGTATATATGTAGTAAACTAGTAATAATAATGATATTATTTTGCAAAGCAATCTACGCCTGTTTAAATGCTCTAGATTTTTTTTTCCCATCATAATCCACAAGCAAATAAGCAATTGCCATAATTTTTTATGTTGTCTATGCTACTTTCTAAAAGCTACTATGTATTTTTGTCTTTGTCTAAAAGAAATAAATGTAATCTTTGTTCATATGCTCTGCAGATACAAGATTTTTGGCAAGCTCCTCAAGAATATTAAAATCTGATTCCTGCAAAGGAATCCAGACGTAAGACCAAGCCTTTGCAACCGAATCTCTTCACTTATTTTGCAGTATTTCTTCTTCCTTCACTTATACATATATGTTTGTCTCTTTCTTGGATACAAGTTTACGTCACGCAAATACAGTTGCCACCACTCTGTGCGTTATGGACTCACAACTTATAACAAATTCCCAAAAGGATTTGAGTGAAAGAATAAATTGATAATTGTAAATTTGTTAAGAGAATTAATTAATATAATAATAAATACAATAATACTATATAAGTATCGTTTATGCATTGTTTCAAAAGCTGTAAATGCCAGCAAACACTTCATATTTAATATTTCAGTCCAGAAGAAATGTTAATGCTGACCCTGACATCCTCCTGATTTGCCACTTTTCCGGTTCAGAAATGATGATTCAGATTTCATCAAGAATCAACAATTCCACAATCAGTGCCAACAACCACTTGTTGGTTTTGTTAGCCCTCATTCTTCAATCTCACCCTCAACTTTATCAGTGAATCAACACGATAACCCTTTATCAAACACTATCCACCCACGCCGGTATTTAAATCCCTCTTAACGCTTCGCCTCTTCCTTTAACTACCACTCAAACCCGGTAAAAAGTTTTGGGCAATATATAACCTATTAACAAGGAGTCCCTGTGAGTTGTCTTAACCAGGGAATCCTACTGTTTTATTAATTTTGCCGGGTTCATTAAAATGAAGTTGCTGACGACTACAGAGTTGTGAGAATTAATCAAGAGATATTCAGGGAAATATGTTCTAAACTTTACTACAGTTTGAACTTTGGACCATGGAGGAGGATTACGAGGATTGTCCTTGTGGATTACCATGACAATCTCGGCTACTTACATGATGCTTTATTGTATTGGTTAATGACTCTCATAATAGTTGCACCATCTTAGTACTGAAACTTTTTATTTTCCTGTCATTGCCCCAAAACCAGAGAAATACTGCATGTAGAATCGGTTAGTCAGGATAGGGGATGTTGATCACAAGCTCAACAATAAATCACTTTGATGTGTGGGAAGATGGCATTACACCTTTTAAACAAAGTTAAAATTCAATTGAAAACAATCATGAAATATGGGTTGTAGCTTATTTGAAGGAGCATGTTGTTCTATAGAGTAGTCTTCGGTGATATGTATCTTAAATAATTAGTAGTAATTAATATCAATAGCTACCAAAGAATTTCTTCATTACACAAATTTAGAAGTCTGACTAAATAATGAGAGCTTGATATAAGATAAAAATTGTTATTACGTAATTATACAACTTCTTTTGCGTATAGTTGGACCTCTGAAATGCAACAAAGGATTTAGCAAATGACTACGTTTTTTGCCATAATATAATGCATTATTACATAATGATTTCTAGATCATGTTATATTGTTCTTGAAATAAAAATTAATCAACCTTGATGCCATCGATGTCAAGAGGTTACATATTGATGCATTTAGGACTGTGAATATCTGACTAAATCATCATCATCATCAATAAGAATTGATGCACGGAATTGCCGAACACATAAAAACCAGACAAAATCATTTAATCGCCAATCATACGAATTGTGAGGACACAACTAACGCGTGATAATTACCGCCAATAATTAATACTTAAATATATGTTTTCTCGACGGAATCAATTCAGTAAGTTTTTAATACCGTGGCAAACCATTGAGCACACATTTGATTTAGTATTCGATAAGATTGTGAAATATTTCCAACTCATTCGAATTTATTACAAGCAAGTTTTTATTCATTTGAACCTTTCTAAGCTTTTGAGGAAACGCGTTTGCCAAAATACCATTTTTATTTACCTTTTTTTACTTGGCCTTGTGGAATTTTGGAGAGACAAAATTCCCATGACTAGTCCAGAACTATGATGGTGAATTCCTTTTTTTCTTTTTTTTCTTTTAAAACAGAAAACTCGTAAGTAAAAAAAAAACAAAAACAAATATAGTAAGTAAATTTGTTATCATGTCACAATTTAAAAGCTAATACTCAACAGCCATAAACTTAATTTTGGATTCCACAGAACCCATTAAGGCGCAATGATGGTTTCAGCTATTGTTGACACTAAATAATTTCAACCCTTTCTAATTTATGAATAATATTCAACTCCAATTTTTTTAAAGACAACGCCATAGTGAAATAAAAATAAGTGTCAATGGACATTTGACAATTACAGTCGTCCTTAAATAGTATTTGACATTCTAATTGGCGGATTAATGAATATATAAATATAAATCAACCAATATATGTTGATGTATTTAATTAAAATAATTTATAGTGTGATAGGTGTCAATGATAGTTTCTTCAATAAAACAAAGTCAATAAATAATGATGATTGGAATTAATCCAGTTTGAATATTTGAAGATTACATCATGTTTGAGTACGTTGATTTGCAATATAGTAAGTTCTATAAATATATGGGTTTATGATATACTATTAAATATATTCTAAATGTATCATATATATTTATTGTGTTTAGATACATTATATGTAAAAAGAATCTCATCAATTACAAGCAAGGTGCTACTGCTAAATAATACTTATATAGTTGGATGATAAATAAGTAATAACACTCACATAATATACTTTCTTTTTTTGAAATAATTTCATAGTATTATCTAGGGTCGAGGAAATCAAAATAATGGTAATACCGTATATCAAGATTTATCGCATCAAAAATACCGAATTTATCAAATTTTCTGACGGTAACGGTATATAAATAGAAATTTCGCATACAAATCTGATACCGAAATTTCTTTCAAATTTTTTAAATAAATAAGTTTATATTTCTTTTTTGTGCAATAAAGCCACAAACCCTAGAGATTCACAATCACATTCTCACACGATCTCTACCACACCTTTGTACTCAAACAACTTCCTTTCTTCTCTCATGGCTCGCTTCTCCCATTCACCGTCGCCTCTGGGCCTCCTCACCGGCCGGGCCGCCTCCTCATCATGCTTTTTGCCATTGGCCACCACGCCTCCCACACCGTGTTTCGCTGTCTTCCCTTCTTCATCAAGGCCAAGCCTCCTCAAGCCGGGCCACCACCTCCCTCCCCCGCTGCCTCCCACCACACTTCTCTCGTAACATATTATGTCTTTCTTCAAGTTAACAACTATTGAAATGGACCTAATCTCGACTTTTGCATTTTCAATTTTTGGGACTATATTGAGGCTTGTAGAAATATTACGATGTTTATCCCATATATTCTGCTAATTTTGACTTAATTATTGATGCATCATTTAAAAACTTCCAAGTGGTGATCGAGTGTATTGAGGCGCCTTTGATCTCTTCCTCTTACGAACTTTTTCATTGTCCCAAATTATTGGTCTATTTCTCGATTTGATAATGCCCTTCTCGATTCCGCAACAATTTTACTAAATTACAAATCTTTATTCCTCTTTACAGTCCAAAGTTGTTCATGACTTTTCTTGCATTTTCAATTTAATTCTCTTTTATTGTGTCCAAAAGTTGTTCATGATTGAGTGTATTGAGTGCGCCTTTTGATCTCTTCCTCTTATGAACTTCTTGCATTTTCAATTTTAATTCTCTTTACAAGTTAACCAAAAGTTGTTCATGACTTTTCTAGCTCACCTCGCCCACGAGAATCACATCCCTAACAAACTCAAAGTTTTGTAAGTGTTTATTACTTTCAATTTTTCAAGTGATCACAAAACGGGCTGCTCTTACGATGATTTAGGGTTTATAATGATAACTCCAAGAATGAATGTTCTTATGTATAATAATTTCTTATTGCGTTGATATATCCAAAAATGAAGTTTGTGGAATGCACTGCTTGATCCCACATTTCAATTGTCTCACACCGAAGGTATTCTAATAATTTGTCTCGTGGCCCCTAATTCTCATTTATTATTGATGACTTATTGATTCTCATTTAGTTGCTTAAATTCTTGTCTTTTGTAGGTTTCTTTGGAGATTTTGGACTTGAAAAGTGATGAGTATATTTATCTTCAATCATGATTTGTATTATTTGGGCATCAAAATGCATTGGGTTTCTTTTAACGTGGTGTTGTGTTGAATTGTTGAACTTATTTGTTGTGTTGGACTATTGAAACTTATGTTTTGTGTTGGATTGATACTTGAATCTATTATGTGGTCAAATATTTTTTTCATAAAAATACGTGTTATTTCAAAATACTTCATATGGTATGGTACGGTATGTCAAATATCGGCACGGTATCGATATCATTGATATCGAAATTTCAGATATCAAAATACCGAAATTTTCGTATACCAAAAGTATTGAATGCCGGTATACCGCTGTCATACCGAATTTCGCATACCGAAAAATTTTCGTATGACAACGTATGATCTTTTTTTCGGTATCGAATTTTGCATACTGCTCGGGTATGACAATTCGGTATGAATTTTCGTGATACCCTAAAATTTCGCAGACGACAACGTGTATTTACGTTAAAATTTTCTAGATGCCGTGACCGCCCACCCCTAAAAGATATTCCAAAGAATTGGAAACTTAATTATAGAGAAGTACTGTAGAATTAAACAATTTGTATATAATCAAAGATCATTTATGTTTGTATGTGAATATAATAATACCAGTATTTAATAGGTGTAGCACTTCATTTATTTCAAATTAATTCAACTTCAATATGTACACAATGATTGGAAGATATTGACCATTAAATAATTATTAATAATGCACTATATATTGCTTCAAATAAGATAATCTGTCGGTACGTGCTATGTTGTCATAAAAAATACCCAGTATATAGTATTAACTTATATCTAATAAATATTACGACTTGAACTCATGATATTCGAATATTCCTGTAATAGTACTCATTTCTGTCCATTCGAACAGCTCCATGGCTAGAAAAAACTTTATCATCATGTTGAAGAATTTTGAGTTCACTCTCTCAGCATGTCAAGTTTTACTGAAACCAGAAAATGCCATTTGTGGGACATATTCAAGTTTTAACCTACAACTGGAGCTGATTTCAAGTCAACAAAACAATTTTAATTTGTTTAATAATCATATAAATTCTTCATTCGGTCGTTATAAGTAACAACAATTTGTAGTTGAATAAAAACATCCTAAATTAATAAGAACCAGTTTTCAGCGAAATTTTATTGTGTGGCAAAATAGTAAGTTTGAACTGAGATTGGTCTAACTTGGCTAGCTACTTTTTTAAAATACAAATATTAATCTCTTGGTCAATATTTATATATTATAACACCATCATCATATTGTAATGACCTGTCACGATATAAATATATACCGAAATCATATAATCAATATTACGTTTAACCATCCACTTTTGATCATTACTTTTTCCTTGATTCATTAAAAGTTAAAACAGCTTTGAATGTTTTCTCTTTGAAATATTTTGTATCAATACTGAATTACTTTCTCATCTAATAGTATGTTTCAACATAAGAATGTCATATAATGAGAATGATCTAGAGAGAATCGACCAATTCAAAAACTTATATATACACATATCTAGAGCATTAATTAGAGAAAAGAAAAAGACACCTTTGTTCTAAATTGTATTAGTTTCACATTCATGCATAAATTATGAATGCTGCTCCAAACTATGTCCAACAAAAATTCATCAGACAGCAGCCCATTACAAATCAAAAAATCATTAGTGATAGCATATATTAAGGAATAGTCATTACTTGTACTATAAATTGCATACTAGTGGACCGGTTAATTGTATAGTTGATCGATTTACTACCTTCCTTGTATAGCTTGTACTTAACTCTTATTTATAGAGCTAATCCTTAATACCATCATCAAGAGTGATATTCTAAATATCTCTACATTAGATCACCATAACCATCCGTAAAACTCTACTCTAATTTCCACGTTGTCTTCCCCATTCTCTCCCTCATAGTGACCTCGTCCCCACACAGATGACATCTTCGCCTATCTCTCATCCGCGATTCATTTCGCTTTCACTTACCAAGCACGAACCCTAATGAGTCCAATCCCCATCGCCGCAATGAGTGCGACATGGTTGCTTTGCCGACATCGAGGCCTCCGCTGGTTGTCGCGTCTTCCATCATTTTCTAACCGGTATCTTGACAGGAGACCGTCACATGACTTCGTGTCCTTCATCTCTCATTTCGTTATTCCATATTCGCACCGATTACGATATTGTTGGCAATGGTGCTCGCTTAGATATTTCTACGCTATAATGCGGTATTCCGAATTTAATCAATTCATTTTGTATGATGTCTTGGTTGTCCCCTAATTACTAAAATCACATTCCGGTGAGCAAGCTTACTCAGTGGATTCTCGGCATTGATGTCCCATTTGGTATCGATTATTTTGCCATTCGTAGCTCAACAACTAGCGATATTTCAAGTTCGTATGTGACCAAAGATGGACTTTATGTATTTGAATGTTTTTCCCGCTTCCATGTTTTGTTTATCCTCGATTGACTCCGCTTCCTCTGTTGATACTATTTAATTGTCAATAAAATTGACAAGTTTTTCGCTACTTCTATTTTGCCAAAAACATCTATTTGTGCTTTCAAGGAACGCCAAGAAAGAAGTGTCATTTTGATCTAATCTTAAACGTTTTGATTTGGTACATTATGACGAGGTGGGGACCAAATTTCCGCTAATTCTGTCGGGTTTCTAGATACGTATTCTTTTATTGATGATTTCTCTCTCGCTTCACGTGGTTTTATCCATCAAAACGTAACTGATTTATGAAATTCGCCCGATTTCACGTTCGTTTCAATCAGCTTTAATTGCTCTATTAAGACATTTCAAAGTTGATGGTGGAACTGAAATTCACAAAACGTAAATGTGCGCACTTTCTTTCAAGATATTGGCATTAGGCAATAATTATTCGGCCCCTTACACCATCACAAAATGAAAAGAGTCAACGAAGCACGTACGCCATCGAAAACCGACTTGCTATGCTTTTTTCATGCAAACGCTCCATCTAAATTTTCGCTGAAGCATTCAAGAAGCGATAAATCGCCTTCCATCAAGCAGTTCTCGCATGGAAAATCTCCTTTTGAAATGTTATTCAACGCTTCCGACTATGGGTTTTTCATCCTTTGTCACGAAGCTTCCCTTTGTCTCGATTACGTGGCAACAAATTTTGAATCCTCACTACCTTGCATTTTACGATATGCTGCTCATAAAGGGTTTCGCGGTTCTCGATCCTCACTCTTCCGTATTTATATTACATTAGACACGCAGTTTGACGAGTTATGTTTTCCTTTTTTTTCACCGACTCTTGCGCACCTTCAAAATCGGCTCTCCTTCTTTATTTGAGAGCACCGAGTCTTTACCACTTACTCGCATGGGCCTTACTCAATTTCAAATGTCTCATTAATTTAAAGACAATTTCAACACCAGACTTCTTTACGCTGAAAGTGTCCGTGATCCAACTCCGTGTTGCAACCTACGACTCCGAATCCCCGCCCCGTCTTTGTTTGATCGTTGTCTTCGACCACTCCTCAACCTCCTAATGATGTCCAACATCCTGCTTCAAATATTCCACCACCAATCGCGCCTCATCCTAGCGGTCACTGAGCTCAAAAAACAAGATCAAACCCAAACATCTCACTTTATTATGTCAAACATTCTGCCTGATTCTTATTTCTACCTCGCGAGCCAAAGGGGGTTTAAATCACCGCAAAGCATCCTAATGGTCGATCGCTATGGATGAGGAGTCGCTTCTTTCATCAATAAGACCTCGATCTTTGCATCATTCACCCAATACCACTGTTATGGTTCTAAAATGGGTGTTTCAGACAAATATTCGGGTCGATGGCTCCATTGGATCTAATAAGGCTCGCCTCAGTGGTTTCACCTTCCGCTGTTCGTTTGATTATCTTCATTACCAACCGTTGTTCGGGCATCCATCAGCTTCGTGTTGTTCTCGCTTTTAACAAGAATGTACAATCGGGCCTCTCTCCATCACCGACAAGTTAAATGTTTTCTCGAATGTGAATTCTTCCTAAACCCCGTTTATACGAACAACCGCCTGGTATGCAAGATCCTAAGTTTCAAATCATGTCTGGCTGGAACGCAAGTTTATCGGATTCTTAAACAGCTCCCTCGCGTTCGGTTTCAACGATTGAATGATTTCATCGAAAGTATCGGGTTTCACTTGTGCCTACCGATTTCTTCCATGTTCATATATCACGGGTGTCATTCTTTATTTATCGTCTATGCGATGATTTTATTCTAACAAAGAATTCTTCAGAGCAGAATATCTTTTATTTCTCTCGCCTTCAATCATTCGCTTTATCCAGCACCGCAAACGGTTTATTTCCGAATCGTCATATGTCGAGATATTCTCAAACTGGCTAATCTTGAAGATGCGTTCTGCTTAATTCCATCGGGCGGATGGTTTTCAATTCGTCCTCGAGGTGCTCCTTTGAAGATCCAACTTCAGATCGTTTTGGTTGGAGCTCTTTCAAAGATTTGGAAACTATCACTCGTCAGATCTCTCTTTTGTTGTGAATATGGCGAGTCGTGGCCAAGAAATTTATTATTATTGATCAATTTTCAAGCAAAGGAAACGTATTCTTCGACATGTGAAAGCCACTCCTCCTTTGGTCTCTCTTTACACAAGGGTCATCTACTTTCTGGTGGCTTACTGGCGTCGATCGGCCTGGCTGGTTCTCTGAGACTCACGATCTACATATATTACTTCATTTTTCTTGGTGACAATTTGGTTTCTTGGAGTGCCAAGAAGCAACCCACCGTTTCACACTCTAGTTGTGGTGGTCGGAATATAGAGTCAAGTAAACACCGCCGTAGGTTGTCTCGCTACTAAACTTGCTCATGAACCGCGACATCACTCCATCGTACCAACTCATTTCTGGACAGACAATGCTGGCCGTGTTCTTAAGCCAAAATCATGTTGCTCTGGGCTGTTTGGTCAAAGCATATCGACATTGACTATCACTTTGTCTGGAGAGCTTGTATCCCTTCCGGTCGTGACTTTCCGATACCCATGTCTCAACCGGGATTTGCGCTGGCGACATTCACCAAAGGCCTACCTCGGCCCATCGCTTCGAAGTTCTTTCAGACCAAGCTACGAAGTCATTTCACCATCGCGCTCAGCTTGAGGGGGGGATGATGCATGTATTATGATTAGTCATTGTTTGTAATTATAAATTTAAAAGCAATTAATTTGACCGGTTAATTGTATAGTTGATCGATTTATCACCTTCCTTGTATAAATTTTGTAATTAACCTTATTTATAGAGCTAATCCTTAATCACCACTTCATCAAGAGTGATATTCTAAATATCCTTACAGTTAGAAAAAAAACAAAAAACCTTTGAAGACAAATTCTTATATATCTACAAAAAAAACCTTAAAGTTGTTTTTTGCCCTCAGCTGGGCTTTCAACCATAACTAACTATAAATAAAATAATAATAATAATCAAGAAGGGGTGGGCGGCGAGTGAAAAAATGTTTATTAGGGTACGTTAGCCTGGCGGCGGCGGTGGTGGTGACAACTTTTTTCACAAAGAAGGACATAGTGAGGGTTGTAGCAGGGCGCTGTACGGGAGAAAGGCCAGAGGCCTCATGAGCTCTAATTCTCGGAACTCCTTTTGCAACCTCCTATTCTCTTCTGTCATGTCTCACAACACTTTTTAAATACCACAATCTACCTCTGTCTGTTTTCCAATTTTGTCCTGACATCAAATCAGCAAATAATCATAAATAATCAAACCCCAACCCAACCCAAACTCAAATCAATATAGTTTTATTCTTTCATTCATCTGGTTAATTTCTCAATAAGTAATTAAATAATGTGGTACCTAGCTCTTCTGTTTTGAACCACACTCCATTTTGGCGAGGCTGGAGATTGCAACTGCTTTGCAAGTCCTAGTTTTTACTGCATACAAATTAAATACCCACTTATAATTATTATTTCTTATTTCAAATACTATATGCTTTTTATTACGATTCTTGAATTACATTTCATACATACATAATATATACACCATGTGTATAGGTGTAAATGAACGTCAGAACGTATGCCACCCTGAAGGTAGGGGCTTGTATTAATTTTCAAATGTGACGTTGTGTCACAATTAATGAAACACGCACACACAAATAAAATATATGTATACGCATCTTAAATTCTTCAAATCAAATGTGTCGCATTAATTAATGGAAACACAAATATGGATCGGAGTAAAATCGCCATTGTAAAACTAATATAAATTTATATGCTAGGGAACCTAATATAATGAAATACATCAAGTATTTGATTCGAATACGTATATTTACATGTATGTATACGCAGGATACCGCCACTCGCATATCTTTATTCACATGAAATATCGTATTTTTCAACATTACTAATTACAGTATAAATCAAAACATTAAAAAAATATAAATAAATAAATTAGAGTGGGGATGGATGAATTACAGGTTGAGAGTGTTGTGTTTCGGAAGTTTTCTTTCCAAAAAGCAGATTGTTCTTTTTGAGAGCCTTAGTTTTTTCCCATTTTCTTCACCATCGCCACCTCCAAATTGCTCATAAATCTCATCCCTCCTCCTCCTTCAACACACTGAAATCCATCTGAAATGACGAAACTGCCCTGCTGTTATTTGGCGACGCCCTTTCTTCATCTCCACCTCATCCCCCACTGTCCAAAAAAATTAAAACCGAACAAAATTAAATAGTTAAAAAACCGAACAAACAAACTTATATAGACATTTATTTACGTACGTTTGTGAGTGAGCCAGAAGGGGAACTTGTTAGAAGTTTTGTGAACCGAGAGAATGGGAGGAGTTCGAGCTGAAGCGGTGGATCCGAGAAGAGGCCTGGTTCAAATCAAATGGAGAGGCCGGTTCGTTTAGTTGGGGCGTCGCCCATGCAGAAGCCCAATTCTTTAAGCCGAAAATCTTGTGATTTTTTTTCAACATAGGAAAAAAGGTTTTGCGGTATCACCCAGCTCAAAGCTAACTCCATCCGGAAATAGAGAGAAAAAATTATAATAGAAATTGAGGAAAACAAAGAATAGGGGGTGAAATTGAAAAGAGACCCAAGGGATTTAAAAAGGAATGAAATTCTCTAGGATCAGAGGTGGTGCAGGAGTAAATTCTATCAATTTGGCTTTTATTATGCAATCCTCCAAAATAAAAAAATAAAAAATGGGGTGGGGTGGTGTTGAGGGTTGACAAAGTGCACGTGAATCAATATTAATATACTGCGTATCACACAACGGTTCATACCCATCACTGTGTGCTGCGCTGTGTTGGACTTGGGACAATTTGAATTGATTTTGTCCTGAACAAGTGCAATCATTTTATTAGTTTTATACTATCACTATATATATACTATGTGACTTTAAATAATCGTATTGTATACTTGTTTGATATGAGTGCGTAATACTATTATAAAGCTTTTCGAGACAAACATTCGCAACTTGCCATCTTCATCATAATATATTTTTCGGTATGTGTAAAGATGATATCAATATGCACTATAAATTGCGTTTCACATAATTAATTTCCCTATTTTTTTTAACTCTTCATTTTAATTTCTTAAAAAAATTAATTAGTGGAACAAAATGAGTAACTAATGTTGTTTTATTGTACAGTACTATCCGTATCTTTTTCCCTCAAAAACATTTCTTAGGTTTGGCAAATCTACACTTAAAAGTAGGCGACTGGCGATTTGGCTCACAAAGTTAATTATAGGTTCAAAGTGATAACTATGTTGATTAATTATTGTACAATAATTGAAAGTTTACTGTATTAAAGTTAGCTGAATAAGAATAAGTCATTTAGCAATAGAATAGTTCGTCTTCTAATTAATGCTATTTTGTTTAATTAATGAACATACTTTTCTTTTTTCTTATTTTCAGTTATGCATTCCTCTATATTTTCATCGTGTTCTCCTTAAATGGTTACAAACCAATTGATACAAATCACTACAATGGACTGGTTATATCTTTTTCAAAATTTAAAATGCAAGTGTTATGTAAATCAATTTTACCGTTGACATCGGTTTGTAATTTATATGTACTTTTAAACAATTATCAATTAGTGTCATTAAAAATAAACTCTTGTAAAACGAGTAACAGATTATCGAGGATTATTACTATCAAATTATTAATTATTATATTATTATTTGATTAAAAGAAAAAACAAATATGCTAATGGCAAATGCTCTCGTGTATGATTTATGCAGCCATATAAAGACCAAAAAAATTTAATAATTTACAGCAGCCATATAAAGACCAAAAAGAATGGTGACTCTATGACATTTGAGACATTTTTCGCAAATTCATAATTATTTCATAATATAACTACGCTTAATTATAAATTTGACTAGAAAATTTGGCATGGCAATAATTTGGGTCTAGAACGTTTAAAGTGGTCAAACAGAATTTCTTTTGGCTGCCATTTTGACGCATCAAACTCGAAGAAAATTCTAGTCGACAGGAAATTGAAATGATATGACTTGAATCTGATCGACGGTTGCCTGCACGCTGTCCCAGACCTGGCCAAAAAACAGGAGTAATACATACATTAAACAACAAATCTTAGTTTTGAAGATAGTTTCCTATAAATCTAGTTTTAAATACCTGATTTTTTATTTTATTTAAAAGGCTTTAATTTAAAAATACAGAGAAATAGGAAAGAAAGTGTACCCAGGGTCTAACACTAAGAGGCGGAAAAAAAACATATAGTTTACGAATCTCTATTCATTTATAGCACAAATACATGTTGAGAAATAATCAGACGATACATACAAACAAGGTTTAAAATAAAAGCGCGCACTTTTGGAAAAGAGTAGAAACTTTGGTCGGATTTTAATATGAATTTTGACCATAACTAACCCCCAACCATATGTAAGCTTATTTACAGACAAGCTGACCCAAATTTTTTGTTATTCCTAGGTAATTAATTTTATTATTTTTCCTTTATATAAAGACATTTAGATCGTCAATTGAATTATCGTTTCATATTCAATTATTCATCAATATTGTAGTAATCCCCATAATTAATACTCCTATAACCACGTGGGAGCAATACGCCATGAATTAGACTACCAGTTTGTATTTTTATTAATATATTTTTCAGTTACAATGTGAAGTCCACAGTATATATTATCATTGTAATAAATATTTTTCTATTTTATTTGAGCCACAAATATAAATAGGAATTTATTTATTTCCAGACGAGGCCCATTGGCAAATATATACCTTGTAAATATCATGGAATCGTATCCAATAAAGGTAGCCAATCGATCAGGGGCCTCTAACTAAATGCATAGTTTTTACTTTTGGTTTATATTTATATGTTATTTTTAATAATTTTATTCACTCGTAAATTAAATTTTCTTATTTTATAATTAGAAGAAGATTTATCAAGTGAATAATTAATATGAGTGAAGCTCAATTAAAATCTGAAAGTTAGTTAAAATCCCCATTACTATGAAAAAATATCACCTAATTTAAAAAAACTTAACTTGTAGAGAAATATGAAATAAGTCATAGATACAACGTTTTAAAAAATTTAAGATAAGAATAAAAGTACCATAATCTAATGTGAAATATTTGCAAATTTTGTATATACCAAGCCAAAGATCACAAGAATTTAAATGTATTTTAAATGATAACTTATTTATACTCTAACATTTAATTTGTTCAAG
The DNA here is from genome assembly GCA_037126765.1 of Stenogyne calaminthoides. Classification (NCBI taxonomy): domain Eukaryota; kingdom Viridiplantae; phylum Streptophyta; class Magnoliopsida; order Lamiales; family Lamiaceae; genus Stenogyne; species Stenogyne calaminthoides. Next base: position 2,818,874 of record JBBCBC010000020.1, on the reverse strand, counting down.
ATAATATAAATCGATCGTTTCTAAGATTTTTCAGACAAAGAGATTTGTTTGAAATCCCTTTCCAATAGATATTTGTTTAAAATAGAACAAAGAAATAGTTCCTAAGTGCATGTTTGTTTTAGGCCGGGAGATCCGGATGGGGATGTGCTTGCCCCCATCCCGACCACTTTTCTCGACTCAGAGACATCTCATCTCCATCCAAATACACATTCACCCATATTATACATTTATACCTAAAACTATCACATCACTACTTTCTCACATCACCCATTCTCTCTCACACTTTTCTTACAACAATTCATCATATCTCCTATTTTTCTTACACTTTTATTTCATAAAAATCATTATCACACTAACTACACAATAAAATAATACATCATCATAATTAAGATTGATTCGACATAATCTCCATCTGACCTCTACCACATCCAACACAAAACAAACACCATATTACTATTCACAGACTTCTCGTTTCACCTTTTTTTTTTTTTTTTTCTCCATCCTGGATTCTCATCCACCTCAAGACGGGTAAGTTTGGGATCAAGAAAGATGTTCTTCCATCTCAGATCTCGCTGAAACACATATGGGCGCGATCAACACTGGTATTTACTCATTTATACAGCTTAATCCTGGGCTTTTAAGCCGAGGTCCCACAAGGGACAGCGGCTTTGGCCCTGGGGACACCCATGGCTTAAATACCGAAAGTTATAAGAAACGAAGAAATAAAAAAAATTGGAATTTCGCTAATTGATAAGTGATTCACCTCAAATTAATCGATATTCAATCCATTTCAATTATATATATATATATATATATATATATATATATATATATATATATATATATATATATATATATTTTGTGAAAATAGTTGTAGGTTGAGGTGGGAGGGTGGGGATGTTGAATAAAATATGTGTGAGTATGATGGGTGTAGTCCTGTATGCACGCGTGGGAGTATGTTTTATTGAAGAGAAGAGAAGAGATATAGAGGAGGTGACCGGGTCAGACTAATGTGCCGCCGGATCATTGCAATTATTGAACCCATGCTCCTGCCTTTAATCATAACTATCATTACCTAACCCCCAACAACAATCCTCAATTTATATTCATCATTACAACATAATTATTTTGTAATGGCTTCCCACAGATAATGCCAGACGCAGATGACACAAGATTTTAAGTCACAGAATTATATAAAATAAACGCGAACTATTTCAAACAAGACGCACCATGCTCATATTAACTATGCAATCACGACAATTTTCAATACGTACAAATTACACGCTTTCTAAATGTGACGGTGAACGCATCTACGCACTGAACGTGACATAAAGACTTAACCTTTATTTTTATACTTCTATCTCATGTCTCATTGTGTCTTCAATCAAATTAACTTAATGCAAATCAATGACTACTATCATTTTATTATCTTGTAATTCAACCCAAGGTTTAATTGCTATTAAGAAGATCAATTATTACATTTAAAAACTAAAATGATTTATATTGTTTATCTATAAAATATAAACTCTTGGTAGGATTTCCATCTATTTTATCTCTTTTAGTCCATCAAGTTTCTCATTGCCAATTTGACACTCCACAAAAACTCGTCATGTTTGAATTTCTATACAAACCAATAAAATGTTATTTGTTGTGTTTGTAATTTTGAACTTTACCTATGATTTTTTTTTTTTTAATAATCTAGTACTAGTAGTATCAAATAAAAGATAGGTTTATATGATACAAAGTGCCAAAAGTCCATTTTCACGCATGTATACCTCTAATTAGATAGATACCGGTTTTGACAATCATAATATTTGAATAATTATTATATTGATATATCTCATTGAATAATCATTATATTGATATATCTCATTGAAATATTGTTTCAAACTTTATTTAATTCTACGCAAACAAATTTGATTTATAGGGTCAAATAAATACTAACAAAATTTATGGTCCGTGAAGCACATGTAATGTAAACCAACCAATAATATGAAGCTATTTTGAGAAAAATAATTAAATTCCAAAATAATGTTCTAGAAGTCAAATGAGGTTATTTTTAATTAACATTTTGGAGGCACCAACAGTAGTTTATGTTCGGCATGAATAAAACCGATGGTTTATTTATAGATTTAGAAATTAAAAATGATTTTAATTATTCACTTTTCATTTTTTTATTTTTATCCCATCGGCTTCCTTCATGACTTTATCATGTCAATCAATGCTCGATGTTTTCTAATTATTAATCAAAAGCCTATTAGGTAATTGATCGACTGATTTCAAACTTGATTATGATTAGCTTTAATTTTGATCGTTCAAATATAATTAAGGCTATCATTGCAAAAAGTCATGATATTTAGTTTAGCCCAAATTATGTGAAATGTCACGACCAAAGACAAAGTTTATGGTTGAAATATAATTAAGAGTGAAGTCGTGGCCCCCCCAAATAAGGCTTTAAGCTTGCTAATGAATATATATTGATCTCTTTTGTTGTCTATTCAATAACTAAAGTTGAATCTAGTAATATTGAAAACCCATTCAATACATAAAATCGGCTAATCGACATTTTTTTCTGATATATTTCCAAGCGATCGAGATGATATAATGCTAGATAAACATGAATATATCGTTATACCCCATGGAGTTTGTGTTATTCTTTATGATAAATTAACGTTTTGTCAACTATTTTAAACGAGACATTTCATAAAGAGGATACTCTATATTTATATATTGAATTTCACTGTGTTAATGTATATCACCTGGCAGATTGATCATGTTAATGTTGCCAAAAGTAGTAGCAGAAAGTAGATATTCAAATTTATTTTCTTTGACTTTGTGAAGCTCTCTAACTACACCTTATAACTCTTTTAGAAAATAAATTTACTGACAGGTAATGAATACTTATTCAATACTTTTAAATAAATTGAGTTAATAGAAATCGCAAGAAAATCCGAGTTTGATATGAATTGATTTAACATATTTAATTTTTTTTTTAAAATCACTATATTTTCTGGTTGCTGAATGTTTCAGGTAGGAGTATAAAATAAAATTGTGGAAATGTTATTGCAATTTAAATATATAACAAATTATAATGACATGACTAATGATAGTAATAAGTAGGAAACTTATGAATACTGAACAAATTCATGAGGGCCAATAAATATGATGCGATAGATGCAAAATGCAAAAAAAATAAAATAAAAAAGAAACAAAACATGGTAGTGACTTGTGATGAAGAAATTAAATGCGTGGTAGAAGAGATCACGTGAGATAGGCACGTGTAAGGGGTTTGATTCGGCGCGACGCGGAGCAGGGGAAGGAGCATATATCAGATGGGGATATGGCTGCACTGCCCCCCAGCAGACAAATTCGCGCTACTAATCATCATTTACTCTCTCTCCATCCTTCAATATATGCAATCATTCTATATCAGCTATATGTATCTACATATTCATATATTAATTTTCAATAGTTTTGAAATTGTTTTGATTTTTTTTTTATCTAATAAATAATAAAATTTAAAAATTATTTCTTTTAACATGTTATGATAAGTTACCTAATGTTAACTGTCACACTTGTAATTTTTTATTTAATTTCAAAGAAATATAACTTTTTTAATCCTAATAATTTTGACGGCCAATCGAAGCCGAAAGAAAAATTTGAATATTAAAGATTGTTTAATCGATCAGCTTTGACGTGTCTAAACCGACTCCGAAATCCAAAGAATGTAATTCAAAATACTAAAAAATTACTCTTCCCTCTCTAAAATAAATCCCAAAAATCCTCGACTAAAATTATTACGATTAAAAATGTTTATGCTACATTTCAAATCAAAAGCCGAAAAAAATAAAATAATTACATATACGACGACACTGCTTATTGACCTATCAGAATGTGTTAATGGTCAATTTTAGAATTTTAAAATTTATAGGATCCAAATTAAAAAAATAATAAAAACAATTATGATCAATTTTAAATGAAGCAAAATTACTAAACTAAAAAATTTAATCCCTCACCCTATTATATCAATTTAGGAAAGTTCATTTATTTTTATAAATTATTTTATATTAACTTGTCTTCGCCTTCTTCTGATATAGCTACATAGTCAAGAATTCAGCCAACATGTTAGAAATAATATTATAAAATTAATATAAATGTATTGATTTCAATTCTTGAGATTTGAAAATAAGCCTTCCAATCTCTTATCTGAATAATACGAAGTACCACTTTTGTGTTTTTTATTGTAATTCCATTTTTTAAAAAAATAAGTGCTTTTAAAGGTATAAAGGTTTGAAAACACTCTTTACTACCTCCACCTCCGGCCCCAACTTTGCTCACATTTAATGCTTTTCTGATTTTTAACGAATCTAATTTTTTTATTGCATTTAAAACGATAAAAATAATTTTTAAGTTGTGAAAATATAATAATACGAATTTATCATACTTCTCCTTAAACGTCACTTCATTATTTTAAATACTAATAAATAACTCGTTTGCTAAAAATATAAAAAAATATACATGTAAATGTTAGGATTTGCATTTAACGTAAGAAATTTTTCATATATTTATACATTTATACCATAGGTAATTTTGGTATGTATATAGATGGATTGGGTCATAAATAATGTGATGCAATATCAAATTAAACAAAAAAATTGAAATAATAATTGCCAAGGATTGTTGTCTTTTTAGTTTTGGCCCATTGTCATGTCCTTTTCTCCTTCCTGCAACTATCCATTCTGCCATCAATGTTTCCTATTTCCTTGTGAGCCAAAAATCCAAATACTATAATTTTCGACTAAATAAAAGTTACTACAATTTATTTATATAGAAATTAATGTAGCGTACGTGGTACTTCAGGACAATAATGAATATAATGATACCAATATAGTTATACGAGGTTTTCTTATGCAACAAATTTTTGGGGTTTTAATAATATTTGTAATTTTTCCGCTAATAATTGTGAGATGTCAATACATGTATGGATTTTTATTTTTTTATGTACTTTTGTTATTTCCCAATTACTAGTACTTTTTGGGGTTAAAATAGAAAAAAAAGGAAAAGGGGGTGATAATGATATAGAGGGGTTCAAGTATTTACATAAAAAGATCTCATCATAATGGATGATTTCTTGGTATCAGGATTTGAACCTCCAATAGCCAACAACAACGCAGGCTTGCATCAAATCACAATTCATAGTTGTAGTAGTATTTATTTTGGATTTACAAAGATTTCTGTCTTCCACCTTGATATATAAATTAAAGCCTGTAATTTACAGAAAAGTTATTCTAAAATATATGCATTATTAATTTATTTTCTAAGCAGAATTATAAAATAAGCAATACATAATGCGATACGTTTTGTATATTTAATTGATGTTTAATTTACCTTTTATCTATTTTTATTCTGTAAATCCTAAATGATTATTGAGTATCTCGGCAACCTTTGAGCTGATAATTATGGCAGAAGATACATAGACCCTATATATTTACTGCAAATGGTTAGTCAAAATCTGTAATGATGACTCTCTACTGATGCCTTGTGTCAGTATTTTAAATATTTGGATTTTATGATTCCCTCCAGAATTTGTTTGTATGTAATTTCAGATAGAGTAGATGGACTCCAGGCTTGGTGTAGTCACTTATTCAACTATCTACTTATATTAAATGACTATTTAGTTTTATTCCCAACTTCATTCGATTTTCACAATTTTCATGGTAAATTAGGATAAGCATTCTATTCATTTAAAATATTTCGATACGTTTTTTACTTTATTTTAATTTTTAACTAACTATATAATAAGTTGTCAATTTTATACTAAATTAATAGTGCAACTCGCAATACATCTAGTATTGTTTTGACAAAGCATGCTACAATCTTTTTATATTTGGAAATTACAAGGGCCATTTATTTATGCATTTAATCAGACAGAATGTAATTTTAAGCATTTTGTATTGTATTATATATTATATTGTAAATTGTTTAAAATATGATGTATAATATTTATATAATCTATTATTAATATGCTTGCTTTAAATATGTCATTTTATTGTGATGTTAAATGAAATATATGTATTAGCACGTTATAATAATCTATAAAATTTCATGTAAAATTTCTAAAATTTTAACATAATTTTTCGGCTATTTTTCTAAAAAATGATATCGGAGATATGACATCGACATATCCATCGACATATCTCAGAAATTAAGTGTCAAGGAGAATATATTTTCATCCCTGCTCTACTACTACTTTTTTAACTATGCGTAAATAAAAATGTGTTTAGGTGGAGGGCAAAATGGTCAGAACTTTTTTTTCTTATAAAAAATAGATGTTATAAAATTACTATAATGTCAACCATAAAGACAGCTTGTGATGAAAATTTCATACTAAAAAAACTTAATTTACAACTAAAATCTATAATTCCAATAAGATAAGCATAAAATCAATTTATTTTACGGTTCACTCCTACCAAGCCGATTCATTGGCTCAATTCGGACCAATAAAAATTATAATTTATTATTTAGTGTTAGGTGTAGATGATTGATTTAGGATTACCTTTATAGATTTTCATACACGGTAATTCTTTTCACATTCAGACCGCTTCCAACCACAACTGCATACGAAAGCATTTTAAACTCTCCGCCGGATATGTAGTGATGAGTTGGTGATAATATGGAGGTACAGAAATACCATTGGAAAGGGTAATATTAAGATTTGTCTTTTTTACAATTTTTAACTTTTAAAAAATCGTTAACACATATCGTGTAATCTAATTTTACGTATATATCGATATCGCAAATCGACAAGTCATAAATTTTTAAAAAATAACGAAAAATTATAAGTTAAAATTTTGAAATTTTATATGAAATTTTATAAATTATTATAACATATTATTGTACATATATTTAATTTAATATCACAATAAATGACATATTAAAGCAAGCATATTAAAAAATAGATTATATAAATATTATCCATATATTTAAACAATCATACTATATAATACAATAATACAAAATGCCTAAATTACATTAATACAATTAAGACTTAAAACGTATTTAACTAAGGAGGCCAAATATAAAAGATTTAATGACATCTTTGTCAAACAATTAGATGTACGGTGTAGTCAGACTACTACCTGGTACCTTGAAATTATATATATATCTCTAGCAAGTCAAATTGACAACTTATTATATGAATACTCTATTATCGACATTACTATTATAGTTAAGTTTTTTTTCTAAAAAAGCTTAATTATGATTTTTTTAAACGCGATATTTGGCGCATTTATCCCATGAGTATTTCGACGCATCCAATTTTATACTATGACCAAACGTATAACGTATTCATATTTTATGTATAACTCGCGATATATTAATCATAATCAGGAAAAAAACATTACCACTAAAAATTAAAATTCGGGATTAAAAAAAAAAAATTTCAATGTTAATTAGAAATATCGCAATATATCGCTAAATATTGCGATATCTTAACGATACACGGTAAAAATATTTTTTACCTCAATATCCATATCGCGACTTAAGGTACAATATGAAATATATCGCGACATATCAGATATTTTCATCCTTGCTCGACGATTCGCATTTGCATAATTTTACAATAATACAAAAAGATAATGATATGGGCATGATATTTTAATACTTTGATTGAAATGAATATTACACTTTGCTATTTATACTGTATTGTATATGAAACCGCTTAACATAATTTTGTTATTTTTTAATTTGAGTTTTTCTCTTTATTTTATTAATACTTTGTTTTGAAATTATTTGTATTTTACATTTTTGGTATTCAAGATCTATTTGAATGAGTAGTAAATTTCCGATGAAATTTAGCTTACAGATATGAAATTTATATTATTACACTTACAAATTAATATTATTAAATCTATTAACTGTATCATTATATTTATAAATTAATATTATAATATTAAATGATATTGATGTTATTTTATAACAATAATTATATTAATTTAAAAGTGTAATTATATCAATTTCATATTATGAACAATTATCACATGAGAGTTTGTGTTGAATGAATTATTATATTTATAAGTTTTGTTGATTTTAAACAATTTAATACCGATTTTCTCAAGCAATAATATATAAACTAGATATATATAATAATGAATAAATATCACAATCCTGGGAATAAATTTGGCAGGTGACACGAAACATTGAACACAGGAAGTAGATATATGATTACTTATTTTATGTCTTCTGCGATTCAAGTAGTCAAAGAAGAAGAAATAAATTTGTTAACCTTTGGAATCACAATGTATTAGAACACAGTTTATATTTTTTGATAAAATTAGATCCGACGGGTTGATCGACGAACGGAGTATCAGACCCAACGCTACTAATGAAGATCCCACTTAATTAAGTCATGAGTAAATTTTGTATGGAATGATAACCTAATAATTGATCGTGACTTTAGACCAACCTCAAATATTAAATTTCGTTTACATCACTAGGCCGACCTCGGTTCTGGTCGGGCTACATTTGACTATTTTAGAGAGGAAATTTATTGATAAACCTTTTTAACTGAAAATAAGAAAACCACTTAACCCAGACAAGAGAATGAGCCTACTGTCATCCTGCTATATAAACATATCAAACGTGTATTCACACACAAATTTAATTATATGGTGGACAGGATGATTTATACATAACTTGATATGATGCATTACATAATTCACTAGATATATAGCTAAGTACGGGACACTTTAGCCTACTTTATAATTAATTGTAAATTAGATAAAAATAAATAAAATTAAATAAATAAATCTAGTAGCCTAAGAATGTGAATTATAAGTGAACTATGCACAATTAATAATCGACAATCATTATTCACTAATTGATAAAAGTAGTCTCAAATAAAAGTAACAATTGTCCATATTTATATAGAAAAGATAGACAACATCTCATGCAAATAGAAGGATCCTTTGTTATTGTGGGATATAATTGATTGGAGCATTTGTCATGCTTTTTCACTCTATTATTATGCGACTATTACAATATAGTAATCATTAATATTACAATCACTGCTGCATCATCACATATTCACATGCATGCTTCCTATCTTTTAATCAACCTGATCCTATTTTCCTGTTACTAAACGAACAGACACTAAGTCATAGATTTTGCAATATGTTTGGCCTTAATAAATATAATTCTCCCATGTAGATAAGATAAATTTTATTTTTATTGTTATGCATCTCAAATTATATAAATATATCTTTTACTAATTATTTTTATTTGACAAAATATTCTTATTTAACGCATTTCTTTTTATCAAAATTGCGATAACATTAATATTAAGGGTAAACTAGAACAGTGAGAATAAAACTTATATTTCTAATTATATTTATTGTGTTTTCTGAATTTGTGTGAAAAATGTTAATGAATCCATATTAGTTTTTGTTTTTTTTTGAACGGGAATCCAATATTAGTTGTACAGCGAGAGGATCACACAATTATCTACAATAAATGTATTTATAATTTAGACATCTTCGATCGATAATGACACATTAATATGTAGAATTGAGATAAAATAATATATAAATTATTTTTCCGTTGATCTTTTACGACAAATATTTTATCAGCATAATGTAGCTTTATTATTAATCGAATGATAGTCGACTTTTTACGAGTGGGTATGATAGATGTGTGACTTATCTATCATACACCTCCTTAAAAATCATTTTTATCATTTCCAATAATACAAAACTCGTCAGAAAACGCGTGATAAAAGCTTAACTCAAGTAAAGACGTAAAGGTATTTGAAATGAGTATTTACTAAGGGGAAAAATGAGTTCATGTATTTATTTATTTTTAAGAGATGAAAAATACTCCATAAACATTAATTACTATATCGAAGATTGTCGAGCTATTTCTTCAATCCAATTTTGGTTTGCCTCCCCAAAACCAAGCAAAGATACATACGGATATTTGATAGGAAATATGTTCAACTTTTAATTTCACTACGGTTAAGTGAGAGAGATAGGGCTATAAGGTGTGCTTAAGTATTTGACAAACAATCGAGAGACATTATAATTACTTAGGTGGTGTAGTTTTGCTAAGTAAAATGTAACCTGTCACTTGTTTAATCAACTAATCAACATATAACCACCTCACTGTTAAAAGTGGAGGACCAAAGATAAACAATTATTTAATGATTTAGTACACATTATTTCTTGACCTGACACCATGTGCTTAATTTAATTTTTTTCCTCCAAACATGCCAGTTATAAAATTGCTAAAAAATCACCACTTTAGGATGTTTATCAATTAAAAAAAATCTCGTTTACTAAATGTTGCTGTTTATTAACAATTATATAGATATAGAGTTATAAAAACATATCCACAACAAGAGCTACCACATACATTCAAAAGCATCTTAAATGGATTTTAGAAACATTCACCATATAATCGAAGATACTTATTTACACTAATCCGCCATAACTAAAAATAGTTATCTGCGATTAAGTGTAAATAA